>MU225683.1:556691-583876 GCA_018584345.1 Thuja plicata | reverse complement strand
AAGGAAAACATCAGGTACTAACAACCTACCCAGTCCAGATATCCAAGGGTTTGACACAGGGATAGGCTTATCAAAATTCTTGTAAAAGTAAGTAAACAGAGAATAACCTGTTGTTCCTGGGGTTACAGCATCTCTGATGTCCTTGAAATCATCTTTGAAGACACCAGCATCAATCTTCCTGTTTTGTGTAGACCCTGGCAGCAGTTGCAGAAATTCGTCAGAGAAACTGGGTTTTCCTTTAGGATCATCTCCACTGCCTCCACTAGTAGACGCCATGCTCATAGAAGTACTCATCTTAGCAAGCTCTTGAATCTCTGTTTGAACGATATTGAAACAAATCTAAGCACAACTCACTGTATCACTTAGAAATTTCAATCTCCTTAGAATACCGCTACAGCTCTGAATATCACCTTTTGCTCTAAAACAATAACTTTGCTCTGAAATCTCAAAATACGGTGAACATGAATGAATGCACACTCCCCTGTTTATAGCCATAAGATTCAGAGTACATGGCTCAAAGTTCAGGAACGTCAGTTCTGCCATTAAGTTTACATGCCGTGAAATGATCAAAAACCTAGCCATAGTTGAGCGAGGTGACAGGAAATCAAATTCAAATCATGAGAATTTTGGCGCAATCAAAAAATGGTTAAGACAGGGCGCAATCAAAAAATGGTTAAGACAGCTGACATGGCACTCTGTGATTCGTCCTCTGTCATACATCTCAGCTACCTTTTGTACACAGTAATCAAAAATTCTTTTATCTGATTGGCTGCCAGCTTGATCCTCACTGTCACGGCCTCCACTTGGCTTCGCTTTACGGATCCTGTTATCAGGCGACCTTGCGACCTCATAAAGTCTCTTTTTCGCGAGCACATTCCTTTAACCATGGTCTGATCACCAGATTGGGCGACAATGTAATTCCTTTATCTCAGTTAACCCAAGTCTCTCCAGCGATCAGGCGACTACAGCAAAATCTAAGTCGCGCAGGGTTAACCTTAACTCAGTTTCGATCTCCAGACTACGCGACAAACCATTGTTCTTATTTCATGATTTCTTTGGTCGCTTAGTCGAGAGATCCTGTGTCTTTACCTTTAACTTGCAGCACGTGCCCTTTTCTGTTTTCAGCGACCTCGCGACATACCTTAATCGCTTAGTCGGAAGGACTTTCTCCCTGGGGCACTTTTATCATGAGACTTTGCGACCACCATCAGATCTTCTCATCTTTCCATCGCACGGCTATCTTTTAATCGCTTTATATTTTGACATACCCTTAAGTTATCAAGAGACTTCGCGACCGAAGGAAAGAATACCTTAGTCTTGTTATCGCGTGATCCATATTCTCCTTCAAGCGATTACCCGACAACCATTAGCTTTCTGACAGATGTCTTCTTTTCTTTCGTCCATTTAACACATTCTGAAAACTGAGTCATCACCCTGATCTGGCGACATCCCGACTGAGTAGAATCACTAAACATGAAACCGTTAGTCGCTAGGTCGGGACTGTTATCCTCTTAACCGCCAACTATCACGAGACCACGCGACTGAAGAAAAGCCTTAACTGCTTGAATGTCCTGATCTAGCGATCATGCGACATGAAGTGAATCGCGAAGTCGGAAGACATTTCTTTGACTTGTTGACTCTTCTCGCGATCACCCGACTGAGGTGGGTCCCATGCACTTTAAAAGCTTATAACATGAATATCAAGCGACAACCCGACTAAAAGGAAATCGCTAAGTCTTGATATACTGATGGAATATTCTGTTTCTTAATAAGACTACGCGACAAGGCAAAAGCGAAGTCGGAGAATGATTTAGCATATTCGCTCTTGGTTAAGCGACTGAGCGACCTGACTTAAAGCACATGTCTTTAGTGACTGAAAAAGGTAATGATAAAACAAAAGACATGGCCAAGGGTTTAAAATGCATCATTCCAAACTTGGTTGCTAGGGTTTTTGCAGGGTTTTTGACAATTTGGGCAAGGAATAAGCATGCAAACTTGAAGATTTTCAGAGAGCAAGACCAGGAACAGGGCAAAACAAAATAGGAAATACAACCAACAATTTGATTTGTCTCATTATCACTGGTTAATAAGAACTTGGGGTATTAAAATTAAATCGTTATCATTTGGAGCATTCAAAGTGAACCCATAATTTATAGCTGGTTTTTTCTCCACATTTACTATTTAACAAGAAGGGTGTATCTTCATGATATTTCAACTAAATATCATTCCATCAGATGACTGGATAAGGGTTATGTATGTTTTTTTCTTCTCAGAAGCGTGCCACAGTTAAGACACTGTAAGGTGCCATTTTATAAACATTTTGAATCAGTTTTCCAATATGCAAATAAATTCATCTAGGGATCAACAAACCAAGCCAATTGTGTGCTTTACAACCCACTAATGAAGATTTATGTTACTTTAAAACTGCCTATTTTCTACCTATACGTATTTCTCAACCATCATTGATAGCATCTCCTGGGATTGGAACCATATATTGTCAGTTTTAGGGAACAATATATAAGAGCAAAACTTATCTTAGTATAGGAATTGTTTTAGGGGGAAAATTCCCTTGGTTGTTTAGATGACTAAAGCTATGAAGAGTTTCACACACACATATCCATCTGAACAAGTCTCTTTGTATGTGGATCTCCAACCTATGCATGTGCACTACTTGAAAAAACTTAAGGAAGAATTAGTGTATAGATAGTGGCAGCGGAACATGGACGAGTTAGTCTCGCTAGTCTTCCCTAGCCAACCTCATTATAGTTGCAAAAGTTTATATCATGTTCTTTAGGCCATTTATCTTTTTATAGGCTATGGACTAAAAAATTTTGATAGTGTATACAACATGTTATAAGATAATATACTTATGAGGTTTGGGATTATCTTGTTTTCATCGATACCAGTTGCAACAATTGGACAAAATAATGTTGAAGGTCCTAAATATTTTGACAAATAGATAAATATTAAACAAGTATAATTGGATAAGGCAAAGGCTAAGATTGATATCAATCCAAATTGATTGAAGTGCTCAAAAATTCTCTCACAAAAGGTCCTAGACTTGATGTGGAATGGTGGGTAATAGTTTTGCTACCTCTTTAACATATGCAATTATGCTACTGAAGGCAGACTCAAAGTAAAGATGAGCAATGTTAGAGCTAAAGTAAACCTTGAAAGGGAAATACATAGTGCTACTGCTAAATGTGAGTAGATGCATGTAGACATAAATATTGCTTGCAAAGTCACAATTGGACGTTGTGAGAAGGAAAAAGAAAACTCTTTGATGGTCAAAATAACTTGGAAAACACTTGTTTTTGTCTTTAATATTGTTGATTTGTTATATCCTTAGACACTTTGCAAAGTGGATGTCCATGCTAAGAAGATAGATAACAAAGAGGATACAAAGAAAATAAATTTGAAGATGTCTCAATATCAATTCTTCTTAAAAATACAAGTGTGACCTGGAAGTAGAGGTCCACAGTCAGAGATGCTCTATCAATTGCCCCGATAATTTCTTCGTCGCCTACTTGTTGACCTCAATGTCAATGGTTGGGATCCCAAACTTGAATTCTAAGACAAAGCCTTTCATCATAGAAATTTCACTACAAAATCTTGGGAGTCTACCTCATCTGCATAAAATGCAAGCAAAACCAAAATAGTTGTGTGGTATTCAAAGATGAAATGATGATGGCATTGACTTTATGAGGCTTCAAACATCTCAAGAAGCTTTAGATATAATTGCACATACGCTAAAACTCTTAAAAATTTGCAAATTAGCATAATAGTTCCACTGTCATAGTTGGGAGCAGTTAAATAAATTGTAGTTTAGAACTCATGCCATTTTATCTGTTGTATATTCACTTTGGCCTACCAAGTATTTATGTGGAAAATATTTTCTTGTATCTAATAAGTTCTAATGAGTGGCACTCCATTATGAGATTCTGTAATAAATATTTTGATTTCTAACATTTTATAGTTCTTATGATAACATTTGATAGGGATTTCTTATTCTGCCACTGTCATTTCCTTGATGTTCAAGTCAAAAATCTGTTGCAAAATCTTTTCTGTAACTACCTCAGTTCATGCCCGAACATGGACCGTTTCCTAGCATGTCAGCATCCAAACTTCTTGGGTTTTCCAAATTAAACTCAAAACAAAACTGTTATAATTTTGTGTGCCCTATCTTGGGAGGGAATACTTTGAGTCTCAAATAGATATAATAACAATAATGAATCTTCTCAAATCTCCACAAAATACCAATAACAAAACATTAATAATAGCTCAAGCATTATCATATTTTATATGTCATATGTCGAGTTATATTCAGAAATACATCGTTTGACCATGGCAAAAGACAAACTGAAACAAGCTTTTGTAACATCTGTTTGAGTAATAGTAATTTCTATACCTATAATATTTGTGTAACTATTCACCATGTATGTAGAAAATTGACTGGAAATCAATGCTTCCAGAGATGTGGCGAAAAAGGGTGATTCGGTGTTGTAATATTTTTTTGTCAGATTATGGAAAACCATTATCAAGAAGAATGGGCTCTAGTTTTTTTTAAATCAATAGTTATTGAGGAATGGAGTGAGAGGTGATGATTATTGAGGAATGGAGTGAGAGGTGATGATTCTTTTCCATCAGCTTTGGGGTTTCATTTTGTTTCATTCAATAAATATGATTCATTGACCTTCAAAAGGAGAATAGCGCCATCAATAATATTTAGTTAAACACTGAATCATTTATATTTCACTGTTGATATGCATATGTAGAGAACGTGGTATTCATCACAATGCAAATAATTAACATCATTACATATAAATCAAAGAGGCTTCAGTTGTAGCTGCATACATGTGTTGATTGAAGAAGCTTTAAAAGATGCAAAGCTGAGAACAAACTAGTGCAGTATGGAATAAAAGTCGTATAGAGCCAAAAGATTGCATGTTGAGAGATGCCCTAGTCCTTCCAACCTCCTTCAGCTCTATGCAACAAAAAAAATGAAACACAATTAAAATGCCCTTTTTTAAAATTTATATGCCCATGTTCGTCATAATTCCGATGAACACAGGCATGGATTAAAAAAATTCAAAATTTTCCTTCTATCAAACGACCAAGAAAAACCATTTTAATGATTGGTGGGAAATGTTGGTCAATTTTTTGGGTCAAATGTACTAGTGTAACTTGTTGCATTTCCTCTTCAACATCAAATGCCTCACTTGGCCTCGTATCATTTTGCATGGCAGTCCTATTAAATGAACAAATACCAGTCCTATGAAACCCACCCATAATGTTGCCTACTATCGATGCTTCCTTGAATACAAGACTTGCAAGAGTTTCCAATTCTTCTCTGCCAATTTAAATGTGGGGGTTATTCAACATCCATGTAGTTCTTTGTTTTTTGAAGTAATTCCTTAAAGGAGAGAAAACACTAACATCCAATGGTTGTAGCCTATGGATGGTATGAGCAGGCATCGTTAGCAAGTCAATTCCTAAGCACTTGGCTTCTTCTATTGTTTGGTATGCCATATAGCTGCCATGACCATCAAAGATAAGAAGTTCCCTATTTTTGGCTGAAACCCCTCCGGGAATATATCTTGCAAAATTTTGTAACCAATTAAGAAACAATTCCGTTTTCATCCATGCATGCTCTTGAGATGTCATGCATGCACCAACCTCATAGTTTTGAATGTAATTTCTGATTTACCTCTTTTCTTTGAATAAGTAAAATCTAGGAATAGTCATTCCACTTGCACTAACATAAGCCAAAAATCCACTCTACTTCCATAGTGGTTCAAATTGTAGACGTTCTCCAAGTTGTCATAGAATGAGGACATAACAGAAGTTCGTAGCATAATTTATCAGTCAGTGTCCACTCCTTCAGCTATTCTCATTCCAAATCAAGGTTCCTACGATGAAAACTATCCCATCATGATTTCCTTAGCATACCATTCTTGAATGGGTTTGGCATATCCACTACAATTTGGGAAACAATTGTTTGTAGTTGACTAACCAATATACTATGCCCCATATCTACCACTTCCTTACGTCATCCCACAATTTCATCCTCCTCCTATTTAGATAAAATGGTATGTTGTCCCTTAACAGTTTTTGCTAAAATCCCTATCAACCATGACCTCAAACTAGTATTGGGGACACCACATTTGATTGATACAGGTTTGATTGACATCCCCTTATATTCCACTAAGGAAATTGTCTTTCTCATGTCAAGTTTGGTCCATTTTCCTCTTGGCTTTGCCTGAGTTAGAAGTTCAACATTTTCAACTATGGGCTCTTCTTGCACATTATGTTGATTGTCACAACCACTATTTGTTTCTTGGTTCTGATCACAACAATTTATTTCTTCATTGGGGATTGTATCTCTTGCTTCTGTGAAATATACTCCATGAGTCACTCAAAATCTAACTCTACCAATTCTACCTCTGCCTCTATGCATGCCTCTACTATTAACTCTACCCTTACCTTTACCTCGTGCCATCAATATAAGTTAACTACATGAGAACACTCGAGTTACACAAAATAAACATATTATAGAAAATTGAAACCCTCGACGACATTTGAAAAATAATAAATATTGAAGGAAATGGAATACATTTACACAATCATCGTTTAACTCCATCACTATACATACAATAAAGGAAGCATGCTTTATGGGCACAACATTACCCGGAGGTTGCAGAGAAAAGAAAAAACAGTTATAGAGCTAAGATGGAGAGCCGAGATGCAGAGGGGAATGATGAGAGAAGAGTTTTGGCAGGGAAAAGGGCAAATAAAGCTGTGAAAAAGTGTTTTGTAGGGCTCCCAAATGAACCAACATTCGCCCCAATCATTCATCTTTCATATGTATACAATATTATTCATATTTATATAAAATTATGCATATCTATACATAATTATGCATATGTATACATAATTATGCACATGTATCCATATTTATGTATATCTATACATAATTATGTATATATATACATAATTTGTTAGAAATAATTGAGAGGGGGGGTGAATCAGTGACCTCAAAAATTAATCCTTAAATCAACCCTTAAAACTTATAACCACTAATTATGTCTCAGGTTATCTTCTTCCCTACAAGATGTATGCCTTGAAATACTTTAATCAATTTTCTACTTGTCGGATTGCTTTGCTAATCTCTCTTCTGTATGATTACCGATAAGCAGTAAACTTATTTACCGAAACACAGTAAATATGTAGAGTATACCGATAAATCCAGAAATGTATATGTGAAATGTAAAACAGTAAAGTGATAAAACATAAACACATAACACAAGGATTTTAATGTGGAAACCCTGTTAAGGGAAAAACCACTGGGACCGGTACCCCAAATTTTCACTCTTCTGAAGTGAGCCTTGTTAAGAGCCAATGTTGTTAAAGGTTACAAACACACTGTTAAGTGTGACCTTGTTAGAGGATTTAGAAATAGTTTGTCAAATAGTATCTAGCATCTAATGCTACCATCCTTGATCAAACACTCACTTGGCATGTTAATAGGTATCGGGAATATCCAATGCTACTTTTGTGATCAAACTTTTTGATACTCCTTGGGATGTATCTCAATTGTAAAAGACTTTTAAGTCCTACTCTGTTAAGAGGCTATATGCTTCAATGGTTAAACTGAAACACTATTGATCTGTTCATACATACAACTCAATTGTAGATTTTCAGATCTATTGTAGGTCCATTACTTCACTAATCAATATAATCAATATATATACCTTTTCTCCACACTTGTTCTACTCTGTGATACTTGTCTCACTGTTCTTCAGTGTCTGTAGAATCTATCTCTTCCTTTAGCTTGATGATCAGGACAGAATGAAGACTTTCTTCTCCTTCAGATTTTCTTTAGCATCTTTCCTCTATTCTCTTGTTCACCCCACAATTCGTAATGAATTGGGTTTGTCTCTATATAGACATGATTTCCTTGTTTCTTGGCTTTCTTGATTCTTGACGTGTTCCACAATTCTTTCCAATAGATTTAAAGTAAACTCCAGATTTATCTCAAAGAGATCTTCTTGCCAACTGGACAAATCATCTTTAAATCACTTACTTATCTTTGGCTTTATCTAGATGATTAAAACAATGATAAGTATCTGTTAATTCTATCTTTAACTTCTTGACAGCTAAGCATTTTGTCATTTTCTGAACTCTTTGTTCTGTCGGTCAACACTTCAGTTAGTCATCGGTGATAACTGACTATTATGTCAGTGTGACTTTAGTTGTCAGTGGGATCTCCGTCCGTGTCTTGTTCATCGGGCAACATTGAAAACTCTGCTCTTTTACTATGACCGTCGGTGTATGCAGTCACTTAGTGAATACTTGACTTGTATACATTACTGATAGCATAGTCTTGATTCATCGGTTCTTTGAAGTCTTTAGGCAGTGTTTTCGTGACCATACAGATTATATCAAGTTGACATCAATGACAATACAATACATTAACTGATTTAATGCCTTGCATGATCATCAACTTAACATCTTCAAACATTCAATCAGTTACATGTCATCATAATTATGTCTATGTATAATTTATAAAAAAGCCCAATTAGAAAATTACAATGTAGGTAATTGCAAGTGTTTAGGCATATGGGGCTATTAATACAAAATTTTATATATATAAACACAATTGTGCATATGTATCCATATATGTATATGTATACAAACTTATGTATATGTATACATAATGATGTATATGTATAAATAGTAAGAAAGCCCAATTTCAAAATTACAATGCAGGTAATTGCAAGTGTTTAGGTATATGGGCCTCTTTTCTTGCATTCATTTTCAAGAAATGAAACACATTTGAACAAATTATGACAAAAGATACAAAAAATGCAGGAATGCGGAAGCAAAATCCATCATTTTATTGTAACCCTTTATGCATATGGATAATCATTTTACAGAAATCTAAAAACTCTCAATGACATTTACAAAATAATATGCATTTTAAGGAAATGGAACACACTTGAGAAAATGATGATAAAAGATACCAAAATTCATGAACGAGGAAGGAAAATCAATCATTTTATTGCACAATAATATACACACACACACACACACACATTTTGATGCATAATAATGCATGTGTGTGTGTGTGTGTTTACGCATAATAATGTATATATACATTTCTATGGATAATAATGTATATATATGCACATTTTTGTATACAAACATTATGTGTGTAACCCCACAAACAACATTCATCATTTTATTGTAAGCCTTTATGCATACGGATAATCATTTAACAACAAAAAGATACACGAGATAAAATGGAAGCAAATGATGGAGGAGGTAACTGTGATACAATTATAATATGTTTATTGAGTTGACAGCGATATGATTATAAAGTGTGTTGAAATAATGGAAGGGTGTGTACTGAGAAGGGAGGGGTGAATCAGTATCCTTAAAAACTTTTATCAATTAAACCTTAGTAATATTTTCTTGCATTACCGACCATTGTTGCTTTACTACCTCATGCATGTAATATCAAAACATAAATGTAAGTGCATGTAAACATTCATGAAACTTAGTTACACATGACACAAGAATTGGTAACGCAAAAAACCCCTATTAGAAGGTAAAAAATGTAGTGGGGATGAAACCCACAAAGCTTCACTATCTGCAGAATGGAAGGTGTCAGTTAAGGCTACAATTTGTGGTCACTTCTGATGATCTTACCCTGTTAGGAGTAACATTTTAGACTTGTTAAGTCTACTCGGTTAAGAGATTTTAACAACACAATGTATGTGTGCACTTGGTTAAGAGATTTACAATAAGATTGTTAAGGCCACCTTCTTGAAGGATTTATTCTATTTGCTACAATTTTTAGAGAGTAGACAAAAATACTTATGACCTGATAGCTTGCAATATTGAATTTCTGAATACAGATACTTTAAGTTCACAAAATTATGTATCACCTAATTGTGATGGGTAATACCTATATTCTACTCGGTAGCCTTGAATCTAGTTCTTCATAACTAAATTCTTCCTTTTGCGTCCTTCTGCATGAAACTCTCTGTCTAATCAATAGATGTCTTCTCTGACTACAAACATCATGTTCTTGATTGATTATACATCTATATATACAAAGGTTTTGACCTAATTAGGTTTCACACTTTACAAGAAAAACTCTATCATCAAAGGTTTACAAATTGACCTTGATCTCCTAGTTTGTATGAATATAATTAGTTAAACTAATTAAATCCACATATTACAATGTTCTTGATCCATAAAAGCATTTGTCCAGCTAAGCATAAATCTATTTTAAAGACTAACGTGCTTTAGCTGACGTGTAGTTTGAGATCCGCTTTTCTTGGGAATAAAATTGTCTCTCGATAGACTGGTGCTTGGGTTACTCTATAGACTATTCTCTCAAGTTACTCTGTGAACTATGCTCTCGGTTTACTCTTTGAACTATCTGTCGGTGATAGTGTTATCGGTGTTCATTGATTTTGGTGATCACTGTGCTAAGACATTTTTGGTGACTTTTGTGCTTGACTGTTTTGGTGACCTCTGCGCTTGACTGAATGTTTTCACTCAGTGATCATGTAACTGACAGTCCAAAAATGGTTTCCTCATATACCAATGACAACTTATGATCCTTTAAGGATTATCAATCTCCCCCTTTGGCATTAGTATCAAAAACTTATGTGCAAACTGATATGTTCAGTATATACACCAAGTGTTTACCTTTTCAATGACTCCCCCTATGTACATACCTCAGTACAATGTATGTACATGTTTCCTCCTTTGTGTATTTCCCTTTGACATGTTTTCCCCCTTTGTAAGGTATATACATTTTGCCCTTTTTAATATATACATCTATTTTCCCCCTTTTTGAAAATAATGACAAGGGTGTAGTACTTACATCTTGTCAAATATGTGGGCATGGAATTTTTGAATGTCTGTCATCTTCTTCTCTCATTTCTCCTTGAGGTTCTCAAGGGTCATGTGCGCCAAAGTGATTCTGGCATGCATTTCATAGATACTCTCAGTGACTGACATCTCTAGGGTGGCAATTAATGTCTTTGCCAAAGTCATGTGTTTCAACAACAATGTGAGATTCGGTAGCAACATAGCTTGGAGCTCGGTTACCTCATCTCTGATTTTTCTTTCATCCTTTTGTATCTCAAGTCTCAACCATTTTGATTCTACAATCTTCTCATAATGCAATTGGAATTCATTTTCCTCGGTTGTGAGACTTTGTGCACTAGCTTTAAGATCTTTATTTATTTTAGCTATCTTTTCACTATGCTTGGTAGTGAAATGCTCTAGTGTGCACAAATTTTGAACTAAGTTAACTACTTCTGATATTATTGGTTCCAATGTAGTTACTAGCTCATAAATTTTTACCTTGTTTTCTTCCTTTTCTTGGCTGATCTTCTCTATGAGCTTGTAGTGACACTTCTCTTTTGCACATTACTCAATGACCTTGTCAGCTTCTACATTCTATAATGTTATGGCCTCGGTCAGAATTGCTAGTTGATCAAGGATGGGTGCATTTTGATCAATCTCTGTGTTAGGAACTATTTGCAATAGTATTTCCTTTGTAGTATCCAGGACTTGTGAATTTTTCTGCTCCTTCTTAAGCTTTTCCTATATTGCCTTCCTTATTCATAGTTCTCCATACTTGGTTAGTGACTTGGGATCCAGTGTTCTTGGATCATAGTTAGGTATATCTATTATTTCATCAGGTGTGACTATTGCTTTACTCTTCTTCTTTGGAATGGTACTGCAAGCAGGAGAATGAAGGATTATAGAAAGATCCTTATCTGATTTTGTTGGTTTTGGTGATTTCCTAGGAGGTGTGGTGCTTTTGGTATGGTGCTTGGTCTGAACCTGTTGGTCAGTTGTGGATGTCTCTACATCAACCTTGTCTTTATCTGCAGCCTTCTTTACCTCTTCGGTTTTCTTGGCAGTGGCATCACTCGGTTCTTCCTCTCCACTTGTATTTTTCTACTCCTCATTTGTATCTTTCTGCTCCCCTTGTGTATTTTTTTTCTCCCCATGTTCTTCACCTTTTTCCTCGGGTATGTTTGCATCAAGCTCAGGTGTTTTCTCCTTTTCTTTTGTTATTATATTGATAGCTTGTATCAATAAAGGCATGTTACCTGGTACAATTGCATGTGCAAGATCTGTTGTTTCCTATTCATTCATTTACTCCGTGGCAATGTTTACATCTTCATCATTCTTGGGATCATCATCAAAATAAATATGAGGTATATCTTTTATAGTGATGTCTGGTGTTTCTCCTAATGTTTGCAATATCTGAGGTATGTCATCCATGGCCTTACTTGCCTCTATTGTCAAATTAATTGGATTGACATCCTCGGTGTCATTGACGAAGATATGCTCAAGGCTCGATGTGGTCTCCTTCTCCTTGGGGTGAGAATTTTTGGTTATATATTGTTCCTACTCGGGTGTATTGAAGATTTCATTCCAAATCTCATTTGCTTTCTTTGTCAATGTCTTATAGTCTGCCCTATAGTACTTTGTATTCTCTAATATTTGCAAAAAATTTATTTGCATGCTCCTTCATTGTTGAATCCATTTCTTCAACTGTGGACTCGGGCATGAAAGTAACTAGGGATCTTTCCCTCATTTTTTTCTCTATGTGCAAGGCATATGTCCATCTTGCTGATATTTTGTCATTGAGCTCTTGTGGAATATTCTTGTTAAATTGTATAGGTACATAACTGTATGCAACTAATTCCTTAATTATTCCCTCTTCTATCTTATTCTGATTCTCAGGAGATAAGGTTAGCCATTTTCTAATCTTATGATGTGATATGCTTCCTGTGTTGATGATTGAATCTGGAACTTTATCAATTGTTTTAGTTATTTTATCATTTTCTTCTAGGAGTCTTTGTTCTCTTTCATCCTTTTCTATATCATCCTTTTCTTCTTTTACTCTTAGATATTTCCTTCTTTGTTTCTGTGTTTATTTCCCAGTAGAGGATGTATTCTTCCTTTTCTGATATGTTCTCACCATTCCTTTCTTCAAGGGTGGTGAGTCTACCTCTTTTTTAGTCTTACTCCTAGTTCTTGATGTAGCTGTCACTTCAGTAGTTCTTATTTTCTTGGCTGGTGGTGCATCTAATTCAATAGACTCAGAGGCACTTAACTCTTTACCTTCACCGATGGGTAACTATCCCTCAATGACATCTTGTTCCAACTCTTCATCATTTACCAAAAGCTTCTTTTGAAGAGTATTTATTATTTTTGTCTTCTTTTGGTCTATCTTCTTCACTACTAAGCCAGTCTTGATTCTAGACTTGGATTCCCCATATGTGCCAAATATGCTCAATGATTTGTCCACTAGTTCATTCAATAAGGCTTCAATAGCCTTTGTAGCCTGATCAATGTTTATCTCATAGTCTAATGGTGGTAACCATGTTGTTCTTGGAATATCTGGTTTGATAAGTGTTGTATCGATGTCCACTATGAAACATAGGTCATCTTTGTATTGTTCAACCAATTGTGCAGTGATTCTCATTCTCTTCTGCATTCTATCCTTGAAAGTGGTCAATTATGCATCCATTATAGATGTGAAGTTATCCCCTAGTGACTTAATAAATTCACTAATTTGTGCAGTTATTGGTCGGGTTGTGTCCCAAGTGACATTACCGATAGAAGGGAAGAAATTATAAAAATAGAAGAATGTGCACATAAGGAGGGAACCAAACTTACATGAGTTAGATCTAGTTGATCTGATTATCCTCATGTTTTCTTCTAGTTTCTTCAGTAGAAGCTCAGATAAGTCCAGTTTAAATCCCTTCTTCACAATCTTATAAGTAGTTTCAACTACTCCACATGCTATATTGTTCATTCTGCTAGATTGGAATATCATGTACCCAATCACACATGCACCAAACTTTATTTCAGGGTCGATTATTGTATTAACTTTCAATCCTCTTCCGTCCCATTTTTCCTTAGTTATTTTTTCAATCTCGGTGTAAGGAGGGTGTTTTAGGGCTTTAGCCTTTTCGATTATTGGATAACCAGTTACAGCGTGAATCACATCCTTTGTGTTCGGTTTTGGTTCATCCAACCACATTTTTCTATCATGTACCCAACTAAGTACAATGCATATCCATTTGATCTTGAACTCTCTCGGGAATAGTAGGGCATTGGTTAACCCTTTAACCTTAATGTGCTTGTGTTCGTCTTTCAGGTTTCCATCCTTGCATAGGTTTTGGTAATCTTCTTCAATCTCAAGGTCTCTAATCTATGCAACCTTGCAGTGGATGTATGCACGGATATCTTCAACCAGTAAAACCCTAGGAGAGATACTTGAAAATGTTCCCTTATCGTCGGGTTGAGCAGCAACCTCAGGGAAAAACTTATAGTTAGGCTCCTCACGGGTTGTGTTCTTAATCAGGTTGATCTTCTTTTCCTTTGTGTTCTTGATCTTTGAGACTCGCGACGTAGTTTCCATTGTTCATGAAATATTTAGGGCTTCTTGTAAATAAATGGTTAGCTTGGTGAGTCTAGATACTCACTTGATCTTTGTTGTGGATGGTTGAAATCTGTCGAAGTAGCCTTTGAATTTGTTGTGAATCGTTCTGCAATCTTGTCACTCTTCTTCGCTCTGTTGTTTTCACTTTATCGCTTGGTGAATGAATGAGATCTTTTTTGCCCTATTTATAGCAAATAACCTAATTGGTGCATTGAATGGTTTAGATACCACTGAGTTGATGAAAAAAAATGCTCGGGTATCATACCAAAGTCTTCATCCTCGGTGAGTATACAACACTCGGGGTAAGTGACAACTTAGTTGTAATTTTCACATGTTCACTAATGGTGCTTGATATGTAGTGAAGATTTGATTATTTTTCACATGTTTACTGACGATGCTCAGTTTATATTGACAACTTGGTTTTTTTTCATATGTACACCGACGATGCTCGATATGTATTGACCGATGAGACTGGACTCACAAAATCATAACAAGTAGTACCATAGTGAATCTCCATTCATGCTAATTTGGTATATTATCAATTAATATTGGAACTGATGTAAAATATAGTTTTGTACAGTGTAGTTCCATACTTACTTGTATTGCTTAGGTGGGGGTGGCGGAAGCCTAATCCATTGGATAAGGTGTCAGCTACTGTGGTGCTTAGTCCAACATCATCTTTTCTTGAAGATTTCCTCTACATTTGATTTCTCATTCTCCTAATTTATTCAATAGTGTTTCCATTTGCAAAAGTGCTTGACTCTGTCACTCAGTCTCTTTAGTCCTTTATTAGGTGACCGACCTTATGTCAGTGTAAGCATGCCATTCTGGAGTTAGTCTAGCTTCTAGACCTTTGTATCCATTTCCTCATGCAGTTTGGAGCTATGTGTCTATATCTACCACATGTTGTGCAATTTACCCATGTGTTTTAATCCCAAACATATGAGTTATCGACTCTTCTTGGTTTATAAGCATTTTCTTGCTCTTTAGGTTTCCATACTTTCTTTTTCTTTTTCCTGCATTCATGAGATGTGTGGCCATGTATTTTTCAAGTAGGGAAATATTTTTCCTTGTAGGATTTATTCTTTGGTTGGTTCACCTTAGATCTTCATTCATGTTCTTTTTTTCCATTCTTGTTACAGTTATAACAATTACCTATGAATGTAGAAGTAAATTTAGGAATACCTTTAGCTTTTCTCCTGCAAACATTTGATGTGTGGCCTGGTTTTCCACAGTGATTGCATGACCGCTTATTTGGTCTTGGATTTGTGTAGATGTCTCTTTTATCATCTTGGTTTGATGATTCTCCATGCTCGGTATACTCTAGACCGGTATTGTTGTTGAGTCTTCTTTGTCCATTCAGAAATTCATCCATTATTTTTGTGATGTCTTCATCTTTCCTGATCATATCATTATGTTGTTGTTGAATATTTGCTTCATGATTTAGTTTCTCATTTTATTCTTTTAGTTCACCAATAACTTCCAATTTTCCATTGAGCTCTATGTTCACTCAGTTGGCCTCGTGAATCATAAGAACTATTTGATTGGTGATTTCAATGTGATGTTCAGTAAGTCTATGTATCTCAGATTCTTTCTCTTGCAGCTTTTTAGTGATCTTCCTATTGTCATCAATAGCTAAAGTTATTTCTTGTTCATCTTGTCTAGGATTATTCATAACATCAATCATTCTTACGATTTGTGTCTCTTGACCAATTTTCAGTACCTTCACTTGTTTCTTTAGATGTTGATTGATTTCATTCAGACTTGTAATGCTTCCTTCAGATGTGTCAAATGTATTACCAGATGTAGATCCTGATGAATCAAATAAATCATGTATCTCTTCTTCATGATATTCAGTTTCATTGTAGTGAGATGCCATGACTTTCCTTTCAGCCAATAATTATTTCATCTTTTTTCTTACTTGTTTGTATTGCTCAAAGAAAATATGTATCTCCAACTTCTGATTTTCAATATTTTTATCTAGCTTATACCTTTCCATTGTATGATCTTTTCTCTCAAGTGATTAAAATTTTCCAAGTAAGAGATCTGGCTTTGATACCAATTATTGGAATAATGGAAGGTTGTGTACCAAGAGGGGAGGGGTGAATCACTACCCTTAAAAACTTTTATCAATTAAACCTTAGTAATATTTTCTTGCATTACCGACCATTATTGCTTTAATAACTCATGCATGTAATATCAAAACATAAATTTAAGTGCATGTAAACAATCATATAAATATTCATTAAACTTAGTTACACATGACACAAGAATTGGTAACGTAGAAAACCTCAGTTAGAAGGTAAAAACTATGGTGGAAATGAAACCCACAAAGCTTCACTATCTGCATAATGGAAGGTGTCGGTTAAGGCTACAAGTTGTGATCACTTCTGATGATCTTACCTTGTTAGGAGTAACATGTTAGACTTGTTAAGTCTACTCAGTTAAGATATTTTAACAACACAATATATGTGTGCACGCGGTTAAGAGATTTACAATAAGACTGTTAAGTCCACCTTCTTGAAGGATTTCTTCTATTTGCTACAATTGTTAGAGAGTAGACAAAAATACTTATGACCTGATAACTTGCAATCTTGAATTTCTGAATATAGATCCTTTAAGTTCACAAAATTGTGTATCACCTAATTGTGATGGATAATACCTTTGTTCTTCTCAGTAGCCTTGAATCTAGTTCTTCATAATTGAATTCTTCCTTTTGTGTCCTTCTACATGAAACTCTTTGTTTGATCCATAGATGTCTTCTCCAGCTACAATCATCATGTTCTTGATTTCTTATACATCTATATATACAAAGTTTTTCACCTAATTAGGTTTCACACTTTACAGGAAAAAATCTATGATCAAAGGTTTACAACTTGACCTTGATCTCCTAGTTTGCATGAATATAATTAGTTAAACTAATTAAATCCACATATTACGGTGTTCTTGATCCACAAAAATAGTTGTCCAGCTAAGCATAAATCTATTTTAAAGACTAAAGTGCTTTAGCTGACATGTAGTTTGAGATCCACTTTTCTCGAGAATAAAACTATCTCTCAGGAGACTGGTGCTCGGGTTACTCTGTAGACTGTTCTCTCGAGTTACTCTATGAACTATGCTCTCAGTTTAATCTTTGAACTGTCTGTCGGTGATAGTGCTATCAGTGTTCACTAATTTTGGTGATCATTGTGCTAAGACATTTTCGGTGACCTCTGCGCTTGACTATTTCAGTGAGCTCTGTGCTTGACTGAATGTTGTCACTCGGTGATCATGTAACCGATGGTCCAAAAACTATTTCCTTATATACTAATGACAACTTATGATCCTTTAAGGATTATCAAAGTTTGTATTGATGTTATAACTCTGATTTAATAGTAATAAAATGAATGAGGCTGCATTATTTACTGAAGCATACAATAGTAAATTACTTTGTTGAATGCCATAATTGATGCAAACACTTATAGGGACCGCAAACAAACATAATAATAAATTTACTGAAGTATACAATATAATAGGAAACATTTCAGTTAACTGTATTAACTTGGACAAGATCTCAGTGAAGACAAATTTGCATAAAATTCTCCCTCCTCCTCTGAATTGTGCAGAGAATATTCAGACAAAGAAGAGTAATGTAAATTAAATTGGACAATTCCTAACACATTGAATTTGAAATTTGACTATTGGTGGGAAACAATCAGTTATTTTAGACTTAATCAGGAGATGGGCAGCGCAAGCTTAGTTGAGGTTGCTTGCACCTCAATTCAGTCGTATCATAACTTAATAGAAGATGTGCAGTGCAAGATGAATTCTTATTGCTTGCATATCCAATTTAATTTTCAAATGTGTAGATTTGTTGTCATATTTTTTTTTAATATTTTTTTGTCTATTGGGGAGCCGTACTAATGACATGTAACTGATTGAATGTTTGAAGATGTTAAGTTGATCACTAAAATGCAGAAAGATAATGCAAGACATTAAATCAGTTAATGGATTGTATTTTCATTGATGTCAACTTGATATAATCTAAATGATTACAATCAAAGTGTCAAAGACTTCAGAGAATTAGATAGAAAAAGATTATGCTTTCAGTAATGCATAAAAGAAAAGCATTCACTAAGTGACTTCAAACACTAACGGCTAGTGGAACCCGATGGACAGAGATAACTGAAAGTTAAGTCACAGTGATGCCTGAGAAAAGAAACCGATGTGCATTACCGAAGAGCAGAATCACAAGCATTACCATCGGTCATAATTACAGTGTTAACCGACAAGTAGAACTTTTCAGTGAAGCCCGAAGGGTAGACAACCCCGACAGAGTAGCCTGAGGAGAACTAAAGTGTTGACCGAAGCTATCAAAGAGCTAAAACACTGAAGTTAACTGGAGTTCAGAAATGATAAAATATCTAGTTGACAGAGCTAAATATAGACTTAACTAGCTGTTATCATTGTTTTTATCGACAAGATAAAGCTAGAGATAAGTAAAGGATTTAAAGCTATTTTATCCAGTTGGCAAGAAGATTTCTACAAGATAAAATTGGAGTTAAGTTTTAAATCAAGATTGGCTAAGATTGCAGATCACACCAAGAACAAGAAAATCAAGAAGAGAGAAATAGTGATATCATGTCTATAAAGAGACAACTTAATTCATTATGAATTAAGGGGAGTGAATGAAAAAGAGGACGATGAAGAGAAACTGATGAAGAACAACTTCATATAGTCCTGATCAATCAAGCCAAGGGAAGAGATAAATATTTCTACGGACACTGAGCAACAGAGAACAGCATCACTAAGCATAAAAAAAGTGGAGAAAAGGTATTAAAAAGATATATTGATCAGAATGATTTAATGAGCTTACAATAGATCTAAAAAATTTCAAGTATAAGTTGTATATGTGAATAGATCATATTCTTTTAGTTTAACCATTGATTCAAAAAGTCTCTTAACCGAGGGGGATTTAAAGATCCTTTCTATATTGAGATACATCCCAAGGAATATCAAAAAGTTTGATCATGAAGATAGAATGAGATGTCATATACTATTTCACAAACTAGGGTTTGGTCATAGAAGGTAGCATAGAGATGCCCGATATCAAGTGACAAACTAATATTTTAAATCCTCTAACAAGGTCACACCTAACAGTGTGTTTGTAACCTTTAACAGGGTTGGCTCTTCACTGATCTCACTTTAGAAGAGTGAAAATTTTGGGTTACCGGTCCCAAGTGGTTTTTCCCTTAACAAGGATTCCACATTAAAAATTTATGTGCCAATGTGTTTACGAGTCATTACTTTAGTGTTTTGCATTACACATAACTAATCTGGATTGATCGGTATACACTAAGCTATTTACTATTTTTTGGTAAATTGAAAAACTGCTATTCGGTAAACATAAAGGATAAGGTTTAAAAGGTAACTCCGAGCAGTAGTTATTTGATAAGTATATTTGAAGGCATTCATCTTGTAGGACTAAAAATAACTAGAGGCTTAATATTGTGGTACTAAGTTTTTTGGGTTGATTAATTGGAATATTTTTTAGGCTTCTGATTCACCCCCCCCCCCCCCNATTCCCCCCCCCCCCCCCCTCAGTTATTACTAACAATTGGTATCAGATCTTGTGTGCTTAGAAAGTGAGTTCAATAGATCAAGCAAAAGATTACAAGATGAACAAACAAGATGTGCCCAAGTTGAATAAAGACAACTTTGCATCATGGCAAAGCAGAATAATACTCCACCTATCAGGTATTGGTAATGATGTTACTCAACACCTTGATACTAAATATGTGTTTCCTACATGACCTCATACTCTTGAGAAATTAAGAGAAAAGAATGAGCATAATTTCATGATGATAGAACTTGCCTCATCATTCTCTGATGTTGAGTTTGAAGATGTCAAAGCATGCACCTCTGCAAAGCAAATGTAGGATAAGTTGAAGCTGGTACATGGAGGAGATGCTAATGTACTAAGACCCAAGGCACAAATCCTAAGAGGATAGTTTGATGACCTAAGGATGAAAGAAGGAGAAAATATTACTCAGTATAGCTACAAAATCAAAGAGGTAGTCAATGTTATCTGAGGAGTTGGAGGTGTACTTGAAGAGGAGACAGTGGTAAGTAAAATCTTAAGAACCTTACTGTATGTATATGCTATTAGAGTTTATGCTATTCAAGAAATGAGAGCAGTTGCAAACAATACAGTTACTCTAGATAGTCTGATTGGTAGATTTATTTCATTTGAGATGAATAAGTTTGATAATAGTGTCTTACCATCTATAGAATCTGCATTCAAATCTTCTTTGAAAATAATTAAGTCAAGTCATAGACACACTATGAGGAATGCTAGTGTAAGTGATAATGAGGATCAAGGACTTGACGAGATTGAAGCACTAATGGAAAGAAGACTGCAGAGAGGCAAAGGTAGATACAAAGGTAAATTACCACTTGTATGTTTTAATTGTAAAGAGGTTGGAAACTTTGCTACAAGATGTCCTAATAGAAGAAAAGATGACAGAAGTAATGACAAAACATATGAAAAGAAGTTTAATAGAGGTGATAACAAAGATTACCAAAGAAACCAACAATCTGAAAGAAGATATATCTGAGACTACAAGGATAAAGGAAAGAAAGCTCATTACCTAGATGAGAACAAAGCTTATGATACTAACATTGAATCTGAAGAAGACATTGATATGGTATTTGTAGCCATGAAGGGTGATTTAGACGATGAAGAAGAAAGGTATGTAGAAACTGCACTCATATCTAAGGTTAGTAAGAATGATGTCTAGATCATAAATAGTGACTACACTCACCACATGATAGGTGATAAGAAAAATTTTGAAACTTTTGAATACTATAATGGTGGTTCAGTAAGAATTGGTAATGACACACCTTGTCCAGTTGAAGGTGAAAGAACCATAATGTTGAATAACCTGATCAAATGTGAAAATGCTTACTGGGTAAAAGGACTGAATTATAATCTGTTAAGTGTTTCACAGCTGAATAATACAGGTCACCAAGTAGCATTTGAGAATAAGAAGGCAAAGATCTTCAATGAATCAGGAAGGTTGATTGGAACTAGTGAGCAGACAAAAGGTAACCTTTTCTATCTTGATGACATTTACACCACTATGGTAGAGAAAAAAAGTGATAAGAAATTGAAATGATTAAGGTCAGATAAAGGAGGGGAATTTATTTCATATAAATTCACTAATTTCTATAATGAGCATGGAATTAAAAGACAAGTTTCTGCACCGAGAACACAACAACAAAATGGAATTGTTGGGAGGAGAAATGGATCAATTGTTGGTTGTGCAAGAACATTGATGATTGAGAAGAGCATCACTCAAAATTTATGGAGGGAATATGTCAGTACTGATGTCTACACATTGAACAATGTACAATTGAAGGACACAAAGAAGACACCCTATGAGCTTTGGTATGGTTACACACACAATGTAAGTTACTTCAGAATCTTTGGTAGTCAATGTTATATTTTGAAGGATGACAGAAATGGAAAGCTTGACTCCAAAAGTGATGAAGGTATCTTTCTAGGGTATTCCACCAAAAGCAAGGCTTATAAGTGTCTTAACAAGTGATCTAACAAGATCATTGAAAGTGCAAATGTAAAGATAGATGAATTTGTAGAAAAGAATGATAAGGAAAGAAAAAGAGAACCAGAGGACTACAACAAGTTTGTTTATACTGAAGAACCTGACACTCTACCAAAGCAACTGTGTATCTCTCCCAAGAAACATAACATTGCACCTGAGCATCAGGCTGCAATTACCAAAAATTAGGATAATACTCAAAATGATGTACCAAGCGATGGAGATCATAATGAAGGTCAAGAAGATGATCAAAATGATGGAAAAAGAGCTTAACCAAAAATTTCCAAGTATGTCATAAGACATCATCCACAGAATCAAATCATAGGAGACAAGAAGGCTGGAATAAGAACAAGAAGTAAGTCACTAAATACTAGATGTTTACTTTATGATTTTGAGCCTAAAACTATTAATAATGCACTTGAGAATGAAGAATGGGTCAGTGCTATGAATGAAGAAATAGAACAGATTGAGAAGAACAGTACATGGACACTAGTACCAAAACTAGATGACAAGAATGTCATCAGTACCAAATGGATATTCAAAAACAAGCTGAATGAGAATGGAGAAGTCACAAGAAATAAAGCAAGGTTAGTATGTAAGGGGTATGCACAAGAAGAAGGTATTGATTATGGAGAAACCTTTGCACCCATTGCTATAATAGGAGTAAGAACCTTACTTTCTTATGCTACATTCAAAGGATTCAAGGGATACCAAATGGATGTCAAATATGCATTCCTAAATGGAATACTTTAAGAAGAGATATACAATGAACAACCAAAAGGGGTTGTTGATCTAGACAAGAGGAACATGGTATTTATACTACATAAAGCCTTGTATGGATTGAAACAAGCACCTAGAGCCTGGTATGAAAGACTCCACTCCTATCTCAATAGCATTGAATTAGTAAGAACAAGTGAAAATAGCAATTTGTACTTAAAAGAAGATACCGATGGTAATATTCTGATTGTTGAAATATTTGTTGATGATATCACTTTTGAGGGAAATGAAATGTTATGCAAGTCCTTTGCTAATGAAATGAGAAAAGAATTTGAAATGTCTATGTTTGGGGAGATCAAATTCTTTCTTGGTCTATAGTTTCTTCAACAAGATGCAGGCATATATATCACTCAGTCTAAATACATCAAGGAAGTGTTGAAGATATTCAAGATGGAAGATTCCAAACCAGTTGGAACACCTATGGCTACCGGATGTAAGCTGACAAAAGAAGACAAATCCAATGAGGTAAATCAGACCTTGTATAGATCAATGATTGGAAACTTATTGTATGTTGTTCATACCATACTAGATATAGCACATGCAGTTGGAATAGTTGCAAGATTCTTTGCTAATCCCAAAGAATCACATATGACTGTTGTCAAGAGAATTCTGAGATATCTAAAGAACACCGAGGACTATGGCTTATGGTATAAAAGAGAAGGTAAATTTGAGCTAGAAGTTTATACAGATGTTAATTGGGCTGGAAACATTGATGACCAAAAGAGCACAATTGGAGGAGCATTCTTCATGGGTGACAGACTTGTCACATGGATCAACAAGAAGCAAGGATGCATCTCTCAGTCTATTGTAGAAGTAGAATATGTAGCTGCTGCTACAAATTTCTCCAATATTGCATGGATCAAACAGTTGCTGGAAGGTATGAATATGAAGATTCTTGAGCCAGTGATTATATATTGTGATAATACCAGTGCAATTAACATTTCTAAGAATCCATTCATGCATGCTAAGACTAAGCATATTGCTATCAAGTATCACTATCTAAGAGAACAAGTGCAAGCAAAGGAGGTGATACTAAAATATGTTCAATCAAAGGAACAACTAGCTGATATATTCACCAAGCCATTACCAAAAGATACATTTGATTACTTGAGACAGAGACTAGGGGTATAACCCTTGTCTATCGCACAGTAAGCTGACTAAGAGGTTGCATCAGCCTACACATGATCAGAAGATCATTCATGTTGATGCAAGCACTAAGATGAACAGCAACAGATGCATATGTACACAACAAGGTACAAATCTGCACTGAACAACAAAGACAATGTAATGTTGATGGATAGGGAAATTCAAACAG
This sequence comes from Thuja plicata, assembly GCA_018584345.1. Taxonomy (NCBI): domain Eukaryota; kingdom Viridiplantae; phylum Streptophyta; class Pinopsida; order Cupressales; family Cupressaceae; genus Thuja; species Thuja plicata. The sequence goes on along the minus strand of MU225683.1, from coordinate 559,692 downwards.
TATATTATAAAAAGGGATGGAAGATGATATAGAAAAATTATTTGGCATTGTTGTCAAAGGGAGAGAAATTCTCATTATCATAAGGGAGAGAGATTCTCATTATCAGAAAGGGAGAGAGATGATCTCATTATCAGGAAAATATTATATCATTATCCATGAAGAGAAGTACCTAAGAAATCAAAATAAAGAGTTAATCAATATTAAAAGGGAGAGATTGATTGCATATGAAATATCCATCTAAGGGAGAGAAGTAACAAAGGGAGAGAGTTCATACAAAGGGAGAGATTGATGTCAAAGGAAAGAGAGATTATCAAGAAGAGGAATAGTCAAGGCAGAGCACATATCAGAATAGAGACATATGTTGTCACATTTATCCAGTGAAGGGATTGAAGATTGAAGAAATCCACTCTATAAGAAACAAATCTAAGCTATTTGAGCTTACCGAGAGCCAAACATTTTTAATAGTTACAATAGAAGAGATTGGTGAAACTATTATATTTCATATTGTATTAGTAATAATAAAGTGTGATAATGTAGTGTGTTTCCATCAATGCCAAAGGGAGAGATTTATGACATGTAACTGATTGAATGTTTGAAGATGTTAAGTTGATCACCGAAATGTAGAAAGATAATGCAAGATATTAAATCAGTTAATGGATTGTATTTTCATTGATGTAAAATTGATTTAATCTAAACATTTATAATCAAAGTGTCAAAGACTTCAGAAAATCAGATAGAAAATGATTATGCTTTCAGTAATGCATAAAAGACAAGCATTCACTAAGTGACTTCAAACGCCGATGGCTAGTGGAACCCAACGGATAGAGATAACCGAAAGTTAAGTCACAGTGATGCCTGAGAAAATAAACCAACATGCATTACCAAAGAGCATAATCACAAGCATTACTGATGGCCAGAATTACAGTGTTAACCGATGAGAAAAACTTTGCAGTGAATCCCAAAGGACAGACAACCCTAACGAAGTAGCCCAAGGAGAACTGAAGTGTTGACCAAAGCTATCAAAGAGTTAAAACACTGAAGTTAACTGGAGTTTAGAAATGACAAAATATCTAGTGGGCAGAGCTAAATATAGACTTAACTAGTTGTTATCATTGTTTTTATCGAAAAGATAAAGCCAGAGATAAGTAAAGGATTTAAAGTTTTTTTATCCAGTTGGCAAGAAGATTTCTACGAGATAAAATAGGAGTTAAGTTTTAAATCAAGATTGGCTAAGATTATAGATCACGCCAAAAACAAGAAAATCAAGAAGAGAGAAATGGTGATATCATGTTTATAAAAAGACAACTTAATTCATTATGAATTAAGGGGGTGATTGAAAAAGAGGATGTTGCAGAGAAACTGATGAAGAACAACTTCATATAGTCCTAATCAATCAAGCTAAGGGAAGAGCTAAAGATTTTTGCAGACACCAAGCAATAGAGCACAACATCACCGAGAAGAACAAAAGTGGAGCAAAGGTATTGAAAATATATATTGATCAGAATGGTTTAATGAGCTTATAATAGATCTGAAAATCTGCAAGTATAAGTTGTATATGTGAACAAATCATACTGTTTCAGTTTAACCATTGATTCAGAAAGTCTCTTAACCGAGCGGGATTGAAAGATCTTTTCTATATTGAGATACATCCCAAGAAGTATCAAAAAGTTTGATCATGAAGATAGCATGAGATGTCAGATACCATTTGACAAACCAGGGTTTTGTCATAGAAGGTAGCATAGAGATGCCCGATATCAAGTGACAAACTAATCTTTTAAATCCTCTAACAAGGTCATACCTAATAGTGTGTTTGTAACCTTTAACAAGGTTGGCTCTTCACTGAGATCACTTCAGAAGAGTGAAAATTTTGGGTTACTGGTGTATGCACCCTAATATGGTCGCCTGGACTATGGACCCCCATTTATCAATTTATCAATTTATCAAATTCTTGAATCAATGCTTTGGAACATTTTCAATTCAAATCAATTTTCTTGATCAAATCGTGATTAATTCAATTATTTCAATATTTCCTAAGGTTTGATCATTTGTATTTAATTAAAAGATTTAATCTCCCTTTTAATTAAATAAAATTTATCTTATTTAATTAAATTAAATTCCTCCCATTTAATTAAATAAAATTCTTCTAATTTATTTAATGATAAAGAAAACCCCTCTTTTAATTAAATAAATAAAAATCCCCACTTAAAGTTCTTCTTTTGACGAAAAAGGAAATAAATTAAATTAAAATTAAATTAAAATCCCTTTTTCTTCACATCTTTCTAAGTGGTGGGCTTTTTGCTTTTAATGAGCACATGGATCAATCAAGATTTAATCTCCACCATTGCTCATTTCTTTTTTGCCTTTTAATCTCAACCATTCACTTTCCTATAAAAGGAAGCCTCTCATTCTCATTTTGATATATAGAATTTTTAGGTATTGTTATGTTGCAGGTTTGGAGAGCAATTTTGGAGGAGAATTTTAGCACTTTGTCTTGGATATTGCAACTTCTCTCTTCTTCTCTTCTTCTTGCATCCATGGCTATTCATGTAGATTAGATTCATATTAGATTAAAAATTCATATTTTTTCCATAGATTAAGCTTGCATATTTCCTTTCATAGATTAATCATGCATTGTTATCATTTAGACTAATTCCTTTTATGCATTGCAATCATATAGAATAGTTTTCATTTTCTTGCATTGAATCTCTCATTTCATGGTGTACTTGCATAGGCACAACTAGGTCAATCTGAGGGCATTCATCACACACCTTTGCACTCCATAACTAGGGAGCTATGAGTCGATATTTGAGGCCTCATTCTTGAGCAACCTTGTATAGAATGACTCATAGAAGTGTGACACATTTTTAGCACACAACCGGTCCCAAGTGGTTTTTCCCTTAACAGGGTTTCCATGTTAAAAATCCATGTGTCAATGTGTTTATGAGTCATTACTTTAGTGTTTTGCATTACACATAACTAATCTAGATTGATCGGTATACAC
>MU225683.1:539435-556539 GCA_018584345.1 Thuja plicata | reverse complement strand
TCACCCCCCCCCCCTCCCCCTCATTTATTACTAACACATTACACCAGTTGTTGACAGCGCAAGTACTATTATCTGTTGGAGTTAATGCATTTACAAGTGCGAAGAAGTTTCAGAGAAAGTGCACAAGACAACCCATCAAGCTCATTTATGATTTTGTATTTGTAATTTGATTTTATTTGTACTTTGGAACCACTTGCATAAAGTGGTTTTTGTAAGCATATACATTTTTAAAAAATAATAAAGCGACTTTATTTGTGCAACTTTGGGTGTATGTTAATCAAATGAGGATCAGTTGTGGTTCAATTGTTTTAATTTTTGTTTATCAACTATTTATGCATGATTGAACAAGTATTGGGGGTAAAAGTATTATTTTTTGGGTTAATTATGTGTATTTATTGCAATACATGGTTATTTATTTTTGGGGGTCAGTATAGCAAAAACTGAACGCTTATTGGACCACAATTTACTATTGGGTATCTTCCCTAGAGTCACACTCTTTTAGATAGATATGATGATATATATAGAGGTTGAAGATGGAGGAGACAAGTGTGTGAATGAAAAGAAGACAAACCAAGCACATACAAGAGAGAGAAATATGAAGATCATTTCAGATTTGAGGTAAAGTATATGAGAAGTTTGTGGTAGATTTTTGAGAGGAGATTGCAAGTATTATTGTGACAGTTTTATGATCAAATTATAGAAGAGAATTTTGGTAGTTTAAAGAAGAACATGATAGTAAATCCATTATCTATTGGAGAAGAAACATTATTAAGGTGTAAAATTGAATGAGGGGTTGGTATCTCTAGTGGATAAGTGTTCATGAATTGAATGGGTAGTTGGTGCCTCTAAATTTTAGTCTGAAAGGTTACAAGCCAGATGTTATTCTCTTTGATAAATCTACTCACATATTTTTTGATTGTATGTTTGCAAAATAAATTTGGACTCTTTTTGTTATGACTTAAAAAATTGGGAAGGTAACATAATTTGGACTAAAATTCTTTTTGGGAATAGTTAAAATTTAAGTATAGGGTGTTAATTATTCTGGTTAATTTTTTTCAATTAGGAACCTGTGGTATATTTAAATTGTCAGGAATGAAGACAAGTTTCAAGGTAAGAAGAGGTCGCTTTGAGTCCTTCAAAAGACTCAGGCTTCATAATATTGTTGAGGAGGTTATTGTATCCATGCATATGTCAAGAAGAAAAATTGAAAAAAAAAATAGAGGAGGGGATAACCATTGTTAATGCATTGAAGATGCTATATGTTCAAACAAAGGGATACAAAAAGAAAGAAAATCACCAATTTCTACAAGGGCATCTAGAATTTGTCAAAGAGGTACAAGGAGAAGGATCTTTAAAAAGATAAGCATAAGAAACTTGAGAAAAGAAGTAGGTCCAGATACCAGAACAATGAAGTTGGTAATGTTGTTTGTGAAGAAGTGAGATCCAATGAGGATCTAACAATGGAAAATCAGCCTAAGGACCAGGATGAAGCGAAACAGCACAATGAAAGCATAAAAATTTAATATGTTGTCTAGTTTCCTTTTTTGCATTATGGAGGCTAAACACATATTGATTATATGTTTATAACATGTAATTATGTGTCTATATTCTTATCAACTATATATATATAATTTATTTTTATTTTTATTTTATTTTTTTGTGTGTGTGTTACATACATACTGTAAAGGAAGAAAATTTGATTATATGTTTGATTAGGGGTTTTGTGTGTATTTCCTTAACCTTAACATTTAATTTGTAATTTGTATGGATGTGATATTGTATTTTGATTAAGCATATAGGGGAAGGAAGATAAGATGTCCCTCTTTTATCCCCAAATGCACAAATGAAAGATCCAAATTGACTAACCCTAAAGTAGGATCAATGTACAAATGAATCAACCATTTGGAAATGAGAGAAAGGAAGAAGATCTTAAATTATATTTTATGATTAATTAGATATGGTATATAAAAATAATTGAAAAGAATGAGAGGAAGTAATAAACTTAAAGAATTGCAGATTTAAAGAATGATGTTTTCTGAGGTCTGTACTTTGTTTCTAGAAAATCTGAAGTATGATCCGGAACCGAAACGCAGAGATGAACAAAACCCAAAAATATTTTTCCAATCCCACACTATCTTGATAAAAATCTCTACCTTGACCCACTAATCTCACCCTTGACCCAATAATCTTGACTCTGACCTGCACAGGTCCGATAGAAAATCTGTTTGCGGATCCTGATAGTTCGTTGAAAAGGGTATCCAGATCTGAGTTCAAATCTTCAATCTTGAACTTGTACCTACAAGAAAAAGAGATTTTTTTGGGGGGGGAGGGGTTTTCCTTATTCAAACCCTGATTTATGAATTAACCTTGAAATCAATGAAGTATAGAATGCTAGCAAGTAGTAGAATTGAAGCTATGATATTGAATAGATATGCCAGTGTAATTCAAATATAAGCAAGTATGTAAATATGAAATTTTGGACTCAATAGAAACCATAAACCTCCATGATTGTATTCTTTAAATCCACCTTGAAGATAATTAATTAGTTTTTGAGGATGCACAAAGGATCTTGAAGAAAGATCACACCACCATGATGGCTAGATCTAGGGTTTGAATGATGAATCTTGAATACTTGAACCAAATCCCTTCAAAGGCTTGAGAGATTGAATCCTTGATCTTCAATGGAGAAATTTAATTCTTGATAACATGTAGAACAATGGATTCTTGAACCTTTTTCTTCTTGACAAAATCTTGGTTTAGAACTTTTTGCACTTAGAAGACTTCTTCTTGCTCAATATCGCTTAGAGAGAATGAGAGGAGAAAACTTCCTTTTATATGAAACTAGGGCACAATATTCTAACGAGGCTGACATAGGAGAATTAAATTCCAATTAGATCCATGCCCCTATAAGAGGACCTATATTAAATATAATTTAGGATTTTCTGCTTCGGAACCCAAAACAGCCAACCCGGAAGCGGGAAAAATGAATTTTTGATGACCTCTGGCAACCGAAAAGTTTCTAGATTTGAAAGGGGGACCCAAGTCAAGGTTGAGGTTGACCCTAACCTAGGTCAAGGTTGAGGTCAACCTTGACCTAGGTCAAGGTCAAGGTTGACCTTGACCCAGGGGGTCAGAACCCTTGGAAAAAGTGCTAGGTGGGATAGAAGGTGCCCGGAGAGGCCTAATCAGGGTCCTAAACAAACACAAAAGTAGGGGATGATGTAGAAACGAGGGAGCAGTATGATGGTGGTCAAAAAAATCCCCTAAGGAGGGCTAAACATTATTATCATGGAATTTCTTTCATTTTAAGATGATACATTAAGCCCCCACTTTAGCGGAAGTATGGTAATCGAACATGCTTTCAGTAAAGTTAGAAGAAAGACTCTGGTGGATCATAACAAGGTAGAACATCACTAGGTCAAGGACATGAGTCCCTAGACCAAAGATTATAACTAAAAATACATGCATAAAGATATGGAAGATAAAGAGAAATCAATCATAGAACATACATGACTACATAAGCAAGACAAGAGCAACACTATAGATAACATAGCTTCATGATCTAATCCTACTAGCATGAAAGTGAAAGAGAGAGAAGGGAAAGTGATTACCTCACCTAGTAAGATGCCTATCTTACCATGAATCACCAAGGAGGGAGAGCCAAACAGATTCACCCAAAAACTGTGCTTGTAATTGTAATGTATCTTCTGACGGCTTTTGAAAATATCCATAGATCCACATTCTTGTATCACTATGGAAATATAAAATGCATGTCTTTTAAGGATTTAGTAACTTATGTGCGTTACCTTCCAAGAATTTAGCATATTGAAAATTTAAAAAGGGTGTGTATCTCTTCAGGATTTAGCAACTTATGTGCGTTACCTTTCGAGGATTTAGCAAAAATAAAAGTAAAAATGCATGTCCCTTCAGGATTTAGCAACTTATGTGTGTTACCTTTCGAGGATTTAGCATGTTTCAAAATGTAAATTAATGTAAAATATAGTACAAGGGAGACCCTATATATTCCCCCCTCCTTATCATGACTACCCACTAGGCAGGATAAGGAAGAGAAAAGAGGATACCTACTTCACAAAGTAAGGAGATATCCAGCTTAACAACTATGTATACCATATTTTTAGTGAAGAGTCTTGACCCTTACATCCAAGAACATAGATAATCGTGAAATGGATATGTCACTTATGGAAAAAGGATCCTCAAAAAGGGAAGAGATCTTATCAACAAGACCCTCACCATAGAGGAGTGCTTAGGATAAAATTTCATCTTCTAAAGAAAAGAGGGACCAAAGATTCAATCATCAAGCCCCCAGTAATCAAGAGGAAGAGGAATCTCGAAATGAAGGAATCAAACTCTAACCCAAAGAAAGAGAAAGATTTTATAAAGAACATAATTTACAAAGTAAAGAAGAGGTGATGACCTAGGACAATCACCTCTTACATAGGAGGGTATCCATAGTCAAAAACATACATCTTTATAAGGAAATAATGTTATATGATAAACAAATGCCACTATGCTAAGGAAAGTAAATCCTTAGATAGAGGAAGAAGGAAAATACCTTGCCCCCCAGGTGTGAAGGCAAGGGATATATCAAATTATATCAAGAGATTTTATAGCAAAGATATATCTTGACAAAACAAATTTTCTAGAAAAGATATCAAGAATGATTTATAGGGATAGAATATAGAAAGAATAACCAATTAAACTCCAAACAAGATACACGCTAAGAGAAAAATGGATCCTAGAAGACTGGAATAAAATACCTCTTGCCCCCCAGTGAAGAGACAAGAGGAAAAATGTAATCTAACTTGTAGAGGAACAAGGGGAATGCCCTATTTCAAAATTATGAAGAAATTGTAATACTGCACGGGAATGAGATATAATTCCCAAGGCAGCTCTTTCTCTAACATATAGCTTGAAATGCACACAATCAAAAAGTAAATGTTTATTACTATAATGAAAAGGAAGTTTATATTTAGAGAGAGAATTTCTCGGAATAGGTTTGAATATTTCTTTCTTGGAATTCATTAATTGGACATACACTTTCTTAGCCACATCTTTAGGAGTATCATGGTGATCTAAAGAAGGTGTTGGAAGAAGAACATGAAGAGGAGGATGGTGGTTAAGATCCACTACCTTGATTGGAGGAGGTGGGAAACCTATACAATGCATATCTTGTTTTGGAGAAGAATGAATCGGGTTTTTAATACCTTGTTCATTGATACCAAGCCCTAAACCTTTATAGCCTTGTTTATCCACCATAGTATATCCGGTAGTGTGTCTATCTTGCAAAGCTTCAATAGGAGAAGATTGATTATGATGCTCATGAGAAAATGTCATGTATGGTGGAATGATAATATTAGAAGAGGTTTCCTTTTTTTTCCCTTTATCATCATCATGGATTGGATAGGGAGGTGAAGGTAAATGAAAGAACTCTCGAACATCATTATCATGGATCCTAGCTTGAGCCCCATCATAATTGTGGGAAGAACTAGGGATTGAAGGTGGAGAAATAGGAATAGGAATATTTGGAATTGTGTTAGAATTGATAGGATTATGATTAGGAATATTAGGAGCTAGATTAGGTATAATAGGAGTAGGAAGATTAGGAGGTGAGGTATCATCAACCCAATTCTTCACATAATCCAAAACAATAATGAGTCCACTACACAAATCTTTTATGAAAGTTTTGAAAGTAGGAAGACTAGTATTGGTTAATATCAAAATAGCATAAGCAAGTGAAATATAAATATTAACAAACATGATGAAATGGATGATACTCTCATAGACATCATAAGTACTATAAAAATATGCTAAAAGAAGCATAATAAGAAAAATAGCCATACACCAAAAGATCTTCATAATGAATGAGATGCAAGAAGTGTTTTTGTATTTTTATGAATATGTATATTTTTTTGTATTTTAGAATGCAAGATAATAAAAGAAAACTAATTTAATATGTATGCAAGAGCTAATGTGAGAGGCAAATCATCTAACACGAACAAGAAAGAGTTGTCTATCGCGGGTTCACCAAAATGTAAAGGAAGAAAATTTGATTATATGTTTGATTAGGGGTGTTGTGTGTATTTCCTTAACCTGTACATTTAATTTGTAATTTGTATGGATTTTATATTGTATTGTGATTAATAATATAGGGGAAGGAAGATAATATGTCCCTCTTTTATCCCCAAATGCACAAATGAAAGATCCAAATTGATTAACCCTAAATTAGGATCAATGCACAAATGAATCAACCATTCATAAATGAGAGAAAGGAAGAAGATCTTAAAATTTGTTTTATGATTAAGTAGATATGGTATATAACAATAATTTAAAAGAATGAGAGGAAGTACTAACCTTAAAGAATTTTAGATCAAAGAATGTTTTTTTCTGAGGTTTGTACTCTGTTTCTGGAAAATCTGAAGTATGGTCCGGAACTGGAATGCAGAGACAAACAAAACCCAAAAATATTTTTCTGATCCAACACTGTCTTGATAAAAATCTTGACCTTGACCCACTAATCTCAACCCTGACCCAATAATCTTGACCCTGGCCTGCACAGGTCTGACAGAAAATCTGTTCGCGGATCCCAATAGTTCGCTGAAAAGGGTATCTAGATCTGAGTTCAAATCTTCAATCCTGAACCTGTACCTACAAGAAAAAGAGATTTTTTTGTTGGGGGGGAGGGGCTTGCCTTATTCAAACCCCAATTTATGAATTAACCTTGAAATAAATAAATTATATAATGCTAGCAAGTAGTAGAATTGAAGCTATGATATTGAATAGATATGCCAATGTAATTCAAATGTAAGCAAGTATGTAAATATGAAAGTTTGGACTTGATAGAAACCATAAACCTCCATGATTGTATGTTTGAAATCCACCTTGAAGAGAATTAATTATTTTTTGAAGATGCACAAAGAATCTTGAAGGAAGATCACACCACCATGATGGCTAGATCTAGGGTTTGAATGATGAATCTTGAATGCTTGAACCAAATCCCTTCAAAGGCTTGAGAGCTTGAATCCTTGATCTTCAATGGAGAACTTGAATGCTTGAGAACATGTAGAACAATGGATGCTTGAACCTTTTGCTTCTTGACAAAATCTTGGTTTAGAACTTTTTTCACTTAGAAGACTTCTTCATGCTCAATATCGCTTAGAGAGAATGAGAGGAGAGAACTTCCTTTTATATGAAACTACGGCACAATATTCTAAGGAGGCCAACATAGGAAAATTAAATTCCAATTAGACCCATGCCCATAGAAGAGGACCTATATTAAATATAATTTAGTATTTGTGACTTAAAAACCCAAAACAGTCGACCTAGAAGTGGGAAAAATGAATTTTTTATGACCTCTAGCAACCGACAAGTTTCCAAATTTGAAAGGGGGGCCTAGGTCAAGGTCGAGTTCAACTTTGACCTAGGTCAAGGTTGAGGTCAACCTTGACCCAGGGGGTCAAAACCCCTGGAAAAAGTGTCAGGTGGGATAGAAGGTACCCGAAGAGGCCCAATCAAGGTCCTAAACAGACATAGAAGCAGGAGATGATGCAAAAATGAGGGGACAGTATGATGGTGGTCAAAAAAATCCCCTAAGGAGGGCTAAAAATTCTTATCATGGAATTGCTTCCATTTTAAGATGATACACATACATATATTACAAAATAAAAAAATCTTTTAGATAGATCTATTACAACTTAGGAAGAGGAGAAAGAAAGACCTTTCCTACATTGATTCACAATAGTCCAAGCAATATTCTCATCTAGAAAAAAATTACAAGGGGAAGCGTGATTGAAGACTCCAGGAAATGTATGTATGAGCAAGGTGGAATATGTTGATTACTAATGTGATATTGCATTCTAAGCTTAATTTTAGATAATGTTTCTAGCATTTTGGATATTATTATGTCATTATATGCAATAATTCTTGCACTTATTATTTCCTTTTTTGTTCCTCCTCCTTAACCTTGTCCGCAACTTCTATTTAAATTGTTAAGTCTTCAATCTATTTCATTTATCCTTCTTCTGATAATGAAGTGATCTAAACATTTATTTTTTAAATGGTATAACTATAATGAAAAGATGTTTACTTGTCAAACATTCTACTCTTTTAATTTTTATGTGTATATAACCAACAAACATGGTATACATTGAAAAAAAAGCATGTATAACCAAAGATTATGGGGAGCTTCCATTATGTATTTAGAACTACTTTTTAATCTAACTTTTCACTAAACTATTAACTTCTTTAATAAAATAATTCTATCTTTCTAATAATATTTTAAAATATTAATGAATGCAAAGTATAATATATTATTTATAGTTTTTAATAATTAAATTATAATTAAAAATATTAAATTAATAAAAGTAAAAATATTTTTTTTAAATAACTAATAATAATGTAATATATAAAAATCTAGTATAAATTATAAAACATGAGTATAGCACACAAAAATCTAAAAAAGCTACAATAAAACTTAAGTTTATATAAAATTTAGTCAAAGCTCCCAAATTGACTTGTGCAATTCTCTATGAACTACATATATCACTTTTCCAAAGGTGTAGAGCATTGGTCCATACATATGTAAAAATCATAGCTAAAATTGTTGTTGTTGTGGAAATAATCTAACCAAATTTGATTTAATCAAGGACTAGTGGCTAAAATTATATATGAAGCGAAAGGGAAATTGATTTAATTATGAAGTCCATATTGTGGGCACCTAGATGATGTTGTTTTCAAACCTTCTTCAGTAAAAGAAATTATATATGAAATTCTTTATTAATATCTTCTCTTTGGTTAATAAATTTTAACTAAAAGAGGGGTAAAAATTTTATTGAATACCAAAGAGTACAGAACAACAAAGGAAACAAAGAGTACTAAAGAGATTTATCCTGGTCAACAAGTTGAGCCAGCTTATGAGATAAATCAGGGGGAAGCATCCTATGATCAACAATATTCCAATCCAATGCGTGCTCGGAAGCCCATTTAGCCAAGCAATCAGCCACACCGTTCCACTCCCGAGGGATATGCATGAAACACACAAATTCAAGAGAATTGCATAACTGAGTGATTTGTTGAATAACCAGAGCCAAATGCCAATCCACATCCACAAGGTTCCGTCTATTCAATAAATTCACTACCAACTGCGAGTCAATCTAATAGGTAATTCTTCTCGAGCCACGTTGACAACACTGTTCCACTGCAACCAAGATAGCAAGGGCTTCCATGAGATTATTTGTATGGTAACCCTTGTAGATAGAGAATAGAAACTGAACATCACCAGAGCTATCACTCCCAACTCCCCCAATGCCAGTCGGTCCAGGATTTCCCCGAGAAGAGCCATCAGTATTGATTTTAAGAACTCCAGACTGGGGAGGAGTCCAATGCCCCTCACGATTAACACACTGAGAGTGATGTCTGGCTCTATTCCCAGCACGTCTGTGAGGAAGAGAGGGGGCACCACCTTGAAGAGGAAAGGAAAGGCGTGAGTAAATACCAGCATCTCCAGGGTCCAAACCTCCACAAAGTCACATTTTTCCAGGAGTGTTTCATGAAGAGAATGAACAATTTTCCCCCACAAGTGTCTGATCCCTAGCTGCACCTCATGAAAGATCCTCCTATTTCTCTCAAGCCAAACATGCCATACAATAAAGGAAGGGCCAATAGTCCAATCAACTTGAAGAAAAGAGGTCTTGGAAGGGGGATGGCCTAGATGGTCCCAAAACTCAGACAAGGGAGAAACATGCCAGCATGAGCATCCCCACACACTCCACCAGAAGTGCCAAATCTGCTTGACAAAAGAGCACTAGAAAAAAAGGTGGGAAATAGTCTCTTCACTATTGCGGCATAAGACACAGATGGAGGGCCCCTGGAAGCCTCTCTTGCAAAGCTTCTCCCAAGTAAGACAGCGATTGTAAACCAGAATCCAGAGGAAAAAGTTACACTTAGGCCAAGAAAAGCTATTCCAAGCTTTCTTCCACCAAGAAACCTCTACCTCACCAAATAGTTACTTAGTCAGTGCAAGGTACCCTAAAGAAATAGAATACTTTCCAGAAGAAGCACCTCCCCAAGCCAAAACATCAAGTTCCTACAGAGAGTTGCACTCCCTAGAAGCCAAGTTCTGAGAAAGCTCCAACTGATCCCCCAGAGAACCACCAAGCGGCCAATCAGAAGAATTCTTCCATCTGTAGCCAACAGCAAGGCCCAGGTTATGAGCCTCCTTATAATGAGCCACCTTATTCCATCCAGAAGAAAGGAAAAAATCACAAAGAGGCTGTAAGTGTGGATGAGAGGACAAGAGAGGAAGATGCCCATTCCAGGAATCACTCCAAAACAGAGCCTCAGTGCCTCTATTATAGATCCAAAAAAGACTTCTCTTCACCATGTGAGCACCAATCTTGAGGGTATTCCACACCATAGAGCCTCTTCCCTCAAGGGGAAACCTGGAAACATCTGAAGGTTCAATGCCAGGTAAATACTTGTGTGACAGGATACGGGCCCAAATCTGAGACTGACTAGAGCACCAGCGCCAATAGAGCTTGACTGCACAAGATAGCAGAATGAATGTCGAGGCCTCCTTCCTTTTTTGGTCTGTAGACAGTATCCCAATTGATGAGGCTCCATTTAGAATTTTGCAAATTGCCACTCCAAAGAAATTGGTGAGAAAGAGCATCAAATTCCTTAAGAAAATACGTCGGGGCAGCCTGAACTATGCTTCTGTATATAGGAAGGGCCTAAATCATAGATTGTAGGAGAGTCACCCTGCCAGTAGTAGAGATCCACCTATGAGTCCAATGATTGACTTTTTGTCAAATCTTGTCAAGCAAGCTCTACCAGAAAATCCTGGGCTATCTTCCCACCACAATAGGGACACCCAAGTAAGTCAGAGGGAGAGACTCAATCTGAAATCTCAAGATATTAGCAATCCACCACTGAATAGGCTCAAGAGTGTTGAAGAAAAAAATAGAGGACTTGTGGTCATTGATTTTCTGACCTGAGGCAGCCAAATAAGTATCCAAAGTGAGCTGAAAGGCTTCAGCTTCCTGAATCTGAGCTCTCTCAGCAAGGGTCATATCATCAACAAACTGGAGGTGGGAAAGAGTGGGTAGACCATTTCCCCATTGCCAGCCCTAAATCAGATTTTGGGATACATGAGAATTGATAAGTCTACCAAGTCCCTCAGCCATAATGATAAACAAATAAGGAGAAAGAGGATCTCCCTGGCAAAGACCCCTAGAGGCCCCAAATAAATCAGACGGTTCACCATTAAGAAGGTCGACCAAGAAGGAGGGAGTAGTAACACAACTCCAAACCTAGCTAACCCATTCCTAACTGAAGCCAAAAGCTATAAGAACTTTTCACAAGAAACCCCAATTGACTCTGTCATAAGCCTTAGCCATATCGAGCTTGATGAACATGGCGCGCTCTCTAGAAGTACACATAGAGTGAATGGCTTTAGAAGCAATAACCATCCCATCCAGAATTTGTTTTCCAGCCACAAAACCCCCTTGTTCCTCAAATATAACCATGGGAAGCCAAACTTTTAGCCTCTTCGCTAAGAGCTTAGTAATGATTTTATAGACCACATAACATAGAGCAATGGGTCGAAAGAAGTCCAACTGATTAGCCTCTTCCTTCTTCAGAATAAGGACTAGGAAAGTAGCATTCAAAGCCCAGAGCATAGCTTTATTGGAATAGGATTCCTGAACCACATCCAAAAGGTTTTGATTGATAATATCCCAAAATTCCTAGAAGAATTCAACAGGGAAGTCATCAGGCCCTGGAGCTTTGCCCTTACGCAAGCTGAAGACCACCTCCTCCAAGTTAGACATACAAATTGGCCGCATAAGAGAGTCATTCATCTCCCCAGTCACAATAGAGGGAATACAGGACAAGATCATATTCTCCTCAATCTCCGCTGGAGGCAAGTCATCTGAAAAGAGAGAAGAGTAAAACTGAATAGCTTCCCTGGACATAGCTTGAGAGGAGATCAGATGCGTCCCATCAGAAGTGACAAGAGAAGAAATGTAACTCCTATTACGTCGAGCCTGCACAGATTTATGGAAAAATGTGGTGTTCTTGTCCCCTTCTTGAAGCCAGTCAACTCAAGCCTTCTGTTTCTTATAAATTTCTTCTCTAAGATCCCACTCTGCTAAATCACTAGAAGCTTGGGATTATGCTATGCCAAGAGCTTTAGAAAAACCCAAATCCTAAATCTGCCTAGTAATAACATCCAGATGATCCTGAGCCCTCTTCTTCATGATGTGGAGATTACCAAAACAAGTCCTGTTCCAATTCTTCAACTTCCTTTTGACATATTATAATTTTTTAGAGAAGGAGAACATAGCAGTGCCATAGGTAGGGCCACCCTGTCTCCACTAGTGAGCCATCAAATCATGGAGAGAAGAGTCTCAAAGCCACATCAGCTGGAACTTAAAGGGAGGCTTCCTAGGGGTGGCAACATAACTAGCCATGAGCTTAATAGGCTAGTGTTTAGAGCCTCTCCAATCAAGAATTTCAGAAGAGAGGGAAAGAGAGCCACAATTCCAAAAGCAAGAAACTAGAAACCTGTCCAACCATTCCAAGATGGCATCATCTCCAACCCTTCTATTGTTCCATGTAAAGAACCCGTTAAGAGGTTTGACATCAAAGAGATGTAAAAGATCCATATTTTCCTGAAGCAGCTCAGAAGAAGGACCCAAGCGAGCCAGCCCACCCCGCTTCTCCTCCAGACTAATGACAGAGTTGAAATCCCTGGCAACAATCCAAGGCAAGAATGGGTGACAGCTTCTAACATGCCTAATATGTGCCCAGAGATTAATCTTGCTAGGGAGATCTATAGGGGCATACACATTAGTAACAAGAATCATCTCTCCAGTTTTCAGAGAAGAGGCCACCATTGAGAGAGTTGAGTGACAAGAGATCCAATAGAGAGGCATAACTTTCCTAGGATCCCAACAAATGGAAAGACCACCAGAGCTCCCCAAAGCACCAACACACTAACATTGCCCCAGAAACCAAATATTAGGAGCACATCTAAACATGGAATCCACTGAAAGCTTGGTCTCCTGGATACAAAGGATATCTGGAGAATGATCAACCACCAGGTCATGAATAGATTTTTGTCTGGGGATGCTATTCAACCCCCTAACATTCCATGAGAGAATAATCATTGAGTAGAGTGGGGGAAATGTTCATCCATGGTCTTTACAGCCCCAGACTCTACCAGTAAATCTCCTGTAAGTTTAATTTTTTCCTGATCCTGCTTTCGCCCAACTCTTGAGGGAGTAACAAAAGAGACTTTCTTAAAAGGTATTTGCATCAGGCCCAAAGAAAGAGAAGATCCCTTTCCTTTACCAAAGGCAAACACATCCTTGACCAAATTTTCCAGAAGAATATCCTTTTCCTATGGAGCAGGAGAAACCACAAGGGCCCCAGACTCAAGGCCAATAGGGATCTTTGGTTGCTGCTGAACTACAACATCCTGGTTGCCACTAAGAATAGAACTCCTCCCACCTGAGCTAGTAACCCCAAATTGAGCATCTGCAGGAATGCCTTCTTCTATGACCATGTTGTCTAGCACCTCAAATCGATTGAACCCTAAGTCCACTTGCCGATCTAGATGAGGGAACTTCTGGCCCCTTCCCTTAGCATGGTTGTGAGAAGGGATAAAACCATCCTTATCAAGACCGGTAGTGTTTATTGGCCATTGCCCCTGACTTGAAGTATTCATCTAAGCTTTCCCTTTACCAGTACTATTAGTCTGAACTTTCCCTTTTCCAGTACTAACATTTTGACCATTCCACTTACCATCATTAGCCATCCTTGGGCCTGAGAACCTGCCAGAGTACCATTTCCTTTAGAGGCTAGAGGGCATTGGTGCTGTAAATGACTATACTCATGACAAATACGGCATTGGAAGGGAAGAGATTCATAGTCTAGCTGCTAAATCCAAGAAGAAGAGCCTAGAAAAATTTCCAAAGAATCTGGCAAAGGATTATTTAAATCAATTTCAACACAAATACGGGCATAAGAAATAACCTTTTTATCCAGTGATTGATGTGCTATAGCAGTCGACTTCCCAAGAAAAGTAGCAATCTGTCAAAGGATATCCTCATGCCAAAACTCCAAAGGAAGCCATGGCAGGCGGACCCAAACAGGAACCCTTGAAGGGAGATCCTCAGCACAATTGAACCCCGTATGCCAGGGTTTGACGAAAAGTCCCACATGGTCATAAAAATATGGGCCTCCCTCAAGGACCCAGTCCTGATCTGACATGCAAGAGAAAGCCACCAAAAAGTAGCTATTACCAGCCAGTATAATATCCATATCACCTTCCACCTACCACGAACGGTGAATCCAGGCTTCCAGAGCTGATAGGGAAATTCGGATACCAAGAAACTTGCATATCAATGCATGTTTGGCCAAATCATCCACCTCATCCATTACTGCCTCTGGAGGGATAACTAGCACAGGCCAATCCTAGCTACGCAGAAGGCAACCATTAACTTTATTCAACTTCGAGCTCTCTCCAACATAAAATGTCTCCTTCACCTGTGAACTCAACCCGGGAGAAGATCCACACCAGCTGAGGCTCCAGCAAGAGTGAGACTCTTGGAAACCCCATTCACGACCATTAGAAACTAGAAAATAGACTCCCTCACAGTCGTACGAGAAAAACCCTCCTCAGAATTCACACTTAGGAGATAGGGGTTTAGGGTCTGGTTAATAAATTTTATTTTGGATTAAAGATTTTCTTTTTTATATTGATAAGCAACAAAGCAAGGGTATTATCACCTATAAACGAAAGAAAAGAGTAACCTACATTAGGAGTGGTTAGACAACTCACCCACAATGTGGGGAGGAGATTGAGAGACTGAAGGACAATTCTTTCTACATCTTCAGACCACTATCTAGGCAATAAAATTACTAGAAACTCCACCACAAGAGGGAGCAAGTGGTGAATCTTACTTTGAGAGACTGTCAACACTAGTGGCATAGTGTTGACAAGGCTACACATCATCAACCATAAGTGGGTGTAAGTCAAGAGAAATAGACTAAGAAGGTTCCACACAACCATAGGGGGTTTCATTAACTGCAAGAGGTGGAGTAGGGTCCACTAGGTCCAAGGATGACAAATCTGCAATAGGGGTGTCATCCTGAAGAGAGTCATTAGGAGCTTGTGAAGAGTTATCAGAGGAAGAATCAAATGCTTGGACAATCAGATGATCATCCTTCACATCCTTCTACCAAGTGGTAGTGCCTTTACAACTTAGGAGGGAATAGTTTGTTGTTAGGTGACTAGTTGAGAAGCATCAACAAAATCGAAAGGGGAGGCCCTCAAAATCCAACGATTAAGTCCAAGGTCAATCCCAAACCATGAGGATCACATCCCTAAGAAGAGGTGTGGAATGCCAATGTGAACCAAGATGTGTGCAACGGTAGAGAGACCCATGGTGGTTGTGGTATCATCAACCTTCACAAAACAACCAATAAGTTTCCAATAGCCTCTAAAAAAGAGTTCTCCCAAAAATGAAGCCACACTAGATGCACAATGAGTGATTTGGTAAGAGGATTGAAAGAGATTGTCCAGGTTTTGGTAGAAAGAGAGTGAATCCTCAAACCTACAACTTGCTCAAAATTGAATCTCATTCATTAGAAGAAGGAAAAACAAAAATAAAAAAACCTCTTAGCACAAGGGAAAAACTCAATGAGACTAAGGGTCTCTAGGAGTCTAACACCCAACAATGAAGGTCTGAAAAATAAGGCTATCAACTAGCAAATTTACAAACCAAAACACGATTTTGGTAGAAGCCCACATTATCTGTAAAGACTAAATTTACCAATTAAAGCCACATAAGCAAAAATCCAAAGAAAAAGATGTTGATTCAACTGCTAAAACTGATCAAGAGGAAAACTCAAGAATAGTTACATATTTCATCTCAAATTTCCATATAATATCAATTACATGAATGAAGTAAAATCATAAGGAAGTCGACCATACTGTCAATCATACAAAGCTATCCATAATCAAGGAGAATGAAAAAAATAACCAATACATCAGGATGTCGTCCAACTTGTCGTGCATCTTACATCATGAACAAGAAATATACATAAAGTATAAGACCATAAGGTCGTAATGAAATAAGCATCATGTATGCCATCAGACAACTGTCCATCTGCATTATCTAGTATCCTAAGCCATCAGACACCCATCCATCCACAAATATTGAGACGGGGGTGTGGTTCAGGCACTTTTTCTGCCCAACCACGGAGTGGTTAGCTCCCCCGGGGCTCATCTTGAAATGAAGAGCGCACCAACCCTGCTTGAGAAGCGTAGCATCACAACACTGATGAATCAAAAGGAATCTGATGTTTCTATAAATCTAACTACTTTCCACATATGTCTAAGTAGACATAATCATAGATAAACAAGAAGATAAAACATTAACCAAACACATTTATGCAAACATGTGTTAACATAGCTTTGGCCAAAGCAATTAAGTGTCATATTTATACTGGTAGGTAATGAACAATACATTACCCATTCCTGGTATTCCACATACTACACCCTTTCCTCTACATTTTTAAAATGCACTTGATCACCTAATTATGCATAGCAAAGAGGTGGTTCTACATTTGGAGCTAAGATATAATCTAATTTGTACGTGAAAAACTCTTTAAAGGAGAAAAAAAAACACTTCTCAATTGGGGGTAATTTAAATGAATTCTTAATAAGAATTTAAAAATGAGTTCTCATCCTGAATATAGTAAATAGAAGTTTATATATATATATTTAAAAACATTCTTTATTCAATTTTCATAGGAATTTGACATTTCTCATTGGTGTAAGGGGTTTAAATTTGACCTATCAATAAGCAGTCACTATGAGATTTTGGAAGATTCAATACTCAATAAGAAACAAAGGTAACCACTGATTTCAAGAATCTAACACCATACTGAATGCACCCTAAAATAGTCGCCTAGACTTTGGGCCCCATTTCTCAATTTATCAAATCCCTGAATCAATATTTTCAAATATCAACAATATCAATTATATCAATTTCCTTGATCAAATCATAATCAATTC
>MU225683.1:510962-529040 GCA_018584345.1 Thuja plicata | reverse complement strand
TTGCACAAAGAAGGAGAAATACTTGATTGTTTGTGAGAATAATAATTAAGGAAAAAGTTAACGGCTCTACTACCATGAAAAATAATTAACCTTTCAAGGCACTCTTTGATGATTTTTTAAGAAAAAAAAAAAAAAACAATCTTGCATTCTTGTAACCATTCATATTTCAGCAAGGTTTTCTAAATGTCCACAACCGCAATAATTGAATTTCATACAAACTATAAACAAGGCAATCTAAAGAGAACCTGGTATCCTCCACGTCCTGGAATGTTTCCTTTGCAACTTCCTAAAATACTTTAACAGCCTGCATATTTTCCTGTGCAGTCTTTTCACCACATCCTCCACAGCCTACGAAATTATCCTGTGTAGTCTTTTTTCCTCTTTTTCACTCCTCCATATTCTTTCATTTTCTCCCACTTTTGTGTATCCTCCTCCCCTCACTCCTACATCTTTTTATTTTTCATCCTCTCCCATTCCACCTCTTACTTTTAGCTTTTCCCGCCTCTAAAATAGCATGGGTCATTCTAGTTGTGTTTAAGTTTGTTCCCTTTAATTAAAACCCACTCCTCTTTTCCAACGGTTAGGGAAACTTTAACTCTCAATTATTTGAAAGAAAAAAAAATTGAATATATTAACTTCAAAAGAAGAGACACGTTGAATATCATGTTATACTAAGTTTTAAATTTAAACAATGAACCATTAAACATTATTTGGAGATCGATTTTTAAGTATTGATTCTCTAATTAATTCAATTTCATGATTTTAACAAAAGAGAAAATAACAAAAATAAACATTCTTTTCTTTTTTAAAAATCACATAATCTTAATTAAAATTGTTTGACATGTTTAAATCGTGCAAAGATAATTTCTCTAGTCTTGTTCATACACACTCATTTTTTTAGATAGGGTAAAAAATAAAATGTTTTGATCTTGCATATAGTTGTACTAGAGAATAATAAACTAATCATGCAAGTGTGGTGTATGGTAACCAAATTTTTCTGATCTCACCCTTACTGGGGAGCTAACCTCCTCTACCTGAAACACAGCCCCGCCTTCATTCTGCAAAAAAACTCAACCACTAGATTGACCATCAGTAGGTTAGTCCATAAAACATAATCAAAAGTAAATTGCATCATTTTCATTGCAATGATTTTAATTTCATCGTAAAATAAAAATCAATTCAACTACATCCATTTCCTTGCAAGATTCATCATTTTCATAGCAAATTTTCTTCAATAATAACACAACTCATAAAATTGACTTCATATTTCCTAATCTAAACACTATAAACCATTACGTAAAAGAAAGACATGTCGACATAAGCAAAGACAACGACTAGCATGTCTACAACATATCAAAATATATTTACTTAAGTCAAGGTCCGACGAAGTCCAAAATGAGTCCATGTCGCTAAAAAGTCCTATAAAACAACAGTGTATAAAATCAGGTTATGACATCCCTCCCCTCTAGGAAGAGACATCGGCCCGATGTCTTATGAAAGCATATCAAAAGTATCTCTATCTATGCAATTAACATAAATAACTGAAATAACAAAAATATGTCTATGCAAATAACTGCAAAAAAATGTCTATGAATGTATTTTCATCCTCCTAAGTATAACTGTAGACACCCAAAATTGACCAGGTGTCTCAATATCATTAAAATCTGCAAATCTCATCAAAATGCTCAAAATGCTTCAAAATGGATCAAAATCAATTAAATGGACATTTATCAAATCAAAGTGGATTAAATCAAATTTAAATCAAGGGGTTAATTAATCATGAAATCAAATAATTAAATACAAGCCTAAAAGGATCAATCAAATTATGCAATTGATTTTAATCAATTAATTGTACAGTTTAAATCAAAAAATCAAAATGAACCTATTCCTTGCATGGCTAAATTAATTAAATTTCTAATATCTTTTCAACGCAAATACAAAAGTCAATGAGAATTGAGAACACACTTGTGTATGCACCCTAAAATGGTCACCTAGACTATGGGCCCCATTTATCAATTTATCAATTTATCAAATTCCTCAATCAATGCTTTGGAACATTTTAATTCAAATCAATTTCCTTGATCAAATCATAATTAATTCAATTATTTTAATATTTCCTAAGGTTTGATCATTTCATCAATTATCTTACTTAATTAAAAGAAAACAATTCCTTTTTATTAAATAAAATGATCTTATTTAATTAAAATCCCTCTTTAATTAAATAATTTTATCTTATTTAATTAAAATCTCTCTTAATTAAATAATATTATCTCATTTAATTAAAATATCCCTTTTAATTAAATTAAATAATCTTATTTAATTAAAAGAAAATCCCTCTTTTAATTAAATAAAACCCCCACTTAAATACCTCTTTGTTGAAAAAGGAAATAAATTAAATAAAAATAAATAAAGTTCATTTTTCTACACATCTTCCTAAGTGGTGGGTTTTTTGCTTCAATGAGCACATGGATCAACCAAGATTTAATCTCCACCATTGCTCATTTATTTTTGCCTCTTAATCTCAATTGTTCACTTTCCTATATAAGGAAATCTCTCCTTCTCATTTTCATATAGAATTTTTAGGTATTGTTATGTTGCGGGTTTGGAGAGCAATTTTGGAGGAGAATTTGAGTACTTTGGCTTGGATATTGCAACTTATCTATCTTCTTCTTTTCTTCTTCTTGCATCCATAGATATTCATGTAGATTTGATTCATATTAGATTAAATTCATATTTTCTTCCATAGATTAAGCTTGCATATTTCCTTTTATAGATTAATCATGCATTGTTATCATATAGATTAATTTCCTTTCTTGCATTGTTATCATATAGAATAGATTTCATTTTCATGCATTGAATCTCTCATTTCATGGTGTACTTGAATATGCACAACTAGGTCAATCTGAGGGCCTCAATTACAAACCTTTGCACTCCATAACTGGGGAGCTATGAGTCGATAGTTGAGGCCTCATTCTTGAGCAACCTTGAATGGAATGATTCATAGAAGTGTGACACATTTTTGGCACCCACCATGGGGCATGATGCTCTTGATTTTCTTTCATTTTATTCAGATTTTCAACTTTTCTAATCTTTACATGGTTATTTTATTAAAGTTTTTTAAGCCTAACCCTTGTGCAGGATGAGTTGAAGACAAAACTTAGGGGTTTTTGAAAGATTTGATCATATTTCTCAAACGGCTTGGATTTTTAGTCTGAATTTTTGTTTGCAGGTTGAAGACATATTCGAGAAGCTTCAATAAAAAATTTAGATTTTTTCGAGGTATTTTGAATTTTTTATAATTTTTTCTTTATTTTTCATAAAACCTTAATTTTCGACGCAAATCAGAATATTTTTTTGAAATTTTTACATTTTTAGAAATTTGTTTAAATTCTACAAGGGGTCCATTATTTGTGTTTTAAATTTGGATGCAATATCATAGTTCATTTGGTCAATTTATAAAAACTAGTCTATTTGGGGAAAATGGCTCCCTAGAGCACAAATGAAAAGATCTTTTTAAAATTCTGACATTTTTGGAAAGCTCTATATTTTTTAATAGGGTTCTCTTTTCTGTATTTAGGGTTTAGGATCTGAATTCATGTCATATTGGTTCAATCTTGTTGACTAGGTCAAAAAATCAAAATTTAAAAAAAAAAGGGCATTTAATGATTAGCTTGCACTTATTTTTTACATGGTTCAATGCATAATATGAGTTATCATTTGAATTATTTGATGGTTATTATTTCTCCTAACAATTTATTTTCAGATTTAACCCTAGGGTTTGCATAAGTTGAATATATATTGCATATCTTGTTTGTCTTGCTTGTTGGAGAGTTCGTGGGGGTTGCTTGGACTTGCGTAGATAAACAACAAAACACTCGCGTTGCTTTAGATTTGAGGTAGTTTGTTGCATCTCTATATAATTTAGATTTTGTAAATAATAATTAACATCTTATGTGTTTAGCTTGAGTATTTTCTTGCTTTCATAGATCACATTTTCAATTGGTGCTATAAAATTTGAACCTAGATTTGTTTTCTTGCATATATGTTTCACATAGTAATTAGGCCCTATGAACACTATTTGTGGTGATCTTGAGAGAGTGGGCTTCATTCGCTTGTCATACATGCGAAGCTCTTCTTGACGATAGATCCCCTTGTAGGTAGGGAAGGATTTGTCATTACTTCAAACTTGGTTTAGTCTTCAGCTTTGATTGGTACTTTCTCTCTTGAGATTGGTGGTCATTGTTGTTGATTTACCTTGGGTGAGGTGATTTTAAGTTAGTGGGTCAATTAATCTTGCTTACAATGTTGGGGTGAGGTGAAGAGGCTAGAGGATTATGCTCTTTTCCCTTTTGAGACCGTAGTGGACATTCCCTTTATTGGGTAAACAATGTGGACAGAACCTCAAGCGGTAATAGCCATTTTTTTCTATTGTAGCAACAACCGCTATATAAATGTCCTTGTGGAAGAAATCTCCACGGGTGTAGTTTCTTGTGGGTTGTCAGATCTCCTCAGCAACTCCTGATTGATTAAATTCTTGGACTGTGTCAAAACCTCGGTGCGCCAGGATTGGATTTCACCCACTTGAGATTGCAAAAGTTGTAGAGTCAAACTATTTCTAAGAACCATAGTGCAACCAACTTTTTATTTTCTAGAACTATGTGCGTGATTGCAAAACATTTTGAGAACATACACAAGTATAATCTTATGGAGTAGAAATACTATGACACTATCCATGTTTATGTGCAAGGTTGCTTTGTCCCTTGCTCATTGTTTGAAGACAATTTATTGCTTGAACTGCCTGATTGTTGTCTTGTGTGTCTGATTCATGAGAAAAATCTATTAATGCATCTAGTTGGTTATTTAAAATGAACAAAAATTGAGTCCCCGAGTCGAAAAACCAACTTTTTACAACTTGCTCAATTTTCTATCCTTTCATTTCCAATGTCCTTGGTTGATCCAGGTCAGAATGGATTACTTACCCGGCTGTTAGAAGCTTGTTTAGCTTAGGATTCTTGCGTTTTGACCTCTTGGATTAGCAATCTTTGATTTCATAAGTGACCTTGCTTGGAAGCTTGGTAAGCTAGAAACCGTCCTTGTTGAAAACATAAACCTTTAGATTCTTTGATAACACACTTAAAGAGTTTTGGTAGTTTCTTGTCCATTCACTTTCATACAATTTCAATCTCAATTAATATAATTTGGGTAAGGCCATCCTCCTGATCCATATGTGCTAGGGTATTCACCAAAATTTATTGGGCACCTCTGTGGCAGTGTTGGCTTACGCCTCTTGCAATTTTCTATCTTATCACCTCTTTTTGAAAAAGTTAATGCCTTTACTATCCTAGTTTGGTACCAACGTCTCTTAGGATCATCCTATCAGCTAGTGCATTTTTTTTCATGCCAGTTATAATGATATATCAATTAAATCAAGGAAAATGACCTCAAGTAGTTTTTAACCAATTACCCTTAGTTCAAACTTGCCAAAGACATAAGAAAAAAGGACCCATGTTTGATCAATCACCTAGGAACAATTTGGAAGTGTGGTTTGATTCCAAGAGTAACCTTAGTGATTTGGGTACCCCCTTAGTATCTTCTCACTCTTCTATGGATATGAGTTACACAATGACTCAGAGAGAGAAGGAAGCCATAGATAAACGTTATGATGATATGTTTGCAAAGAGTGGAGATGCTATTTCATTTAGTGGTTCCTCTCATAGAAATAGACCGGCCTCACCCCTTATTTCAATAAGATATCTAGATGCACACCAAAGGGCTGAGAGAGAGAGAGATAAAAGACATGCTTATGATGATGAGTTATCACAACATGAGAACCAAGGAGATGAACTTTATGACACTCATGTCAATACAACTTATACGAACAACTTGTTTCAAAATTCAAGACCAAGTTCACCACTCAAGACCTCTTCAGGTTACATGAATGAAAGGATTAAGAGGATTGAGCGTGAAAAGAAAGCTTTCCAAGATGAACAAGCTCATAAGGAAGAAAAAATTAGATGCCTAGAGTTGGAGAGACATACTTTGGTAGAAATGGAAAAGAAATCCTTTCAAGAAGAGCAAGATAGGCTCTTGGCTCGATAACTCAATGATCCATTCAATAATATGCATGTTAGTGGTGGAAACAGTTCTCCTCCATTCTCTCCTCCTAGGACTCCATGAATTAGGAGACATTTAAGATCACCATCG
The DNA here is from genome assembly GCA_018584345.1 of Thuja plicata. NCBI lineage: Eukaryota > Viridiplantae > Streptophyta > Pinopsida > Cupressales > Cupressaceae > Thuja > Thuja plicata. The sequence goes on along the minus strand of MU225683.1, from coordinate 522,836 downwards.
CGATCTCCTAGCCCTAGAGGAAGAAGGTTTTCTAGACATGATCATTATAGGAGACCAATGCCTCCTAGGTACTGAAGACAACATTCCCAGCATGTTCATTATGGTTCACAATATGGAGGTAGTAGCTCAAGCTTTGATCGCACCTCCCAAGATTTCATGAAAATGCAACAAGAGCCACTTTTTCAACAGTATGTGGAGAAATATTTAGAGAAAAACAAGGATAAGTTCTTAGAGAGCCTAATCAACAAGGGTGCTAGTGTCCCTTACAACTTTGATGTGGATAAAAAGATTAAGAAGCAAGGTCCATCCCAAGAGGAGAAGATCAATGAAATGCAAAGAACAAGGGACAAAATGTTCACACCTAAGAATTCTTTCTCATTGGACTCAATTTGTCCTAATCCTTTTGATAAGAGTGTTGACAGGAAAGAGTTTCCTAGAAAGGTTGAAATTCCTCAATATGAAAAATATGATGGGAGTGGAGATCCACATGATCATGTGCACCAGTTTTATACCACAAGTTTTGAGTTCCATCAATACAATTCATACCTTATGAGAATGTTCCCACGAAGTCTTAAGGGACAAGCAATGGAATGGTTTACTAAGATAACTTCCCCTATTAAGACCTTCAAAGAGCTTGTTCACAGATTTGTTCAGCACTTTGCATACAATTTTTGAAGATCTATCACCTTGTTGGACTTATGTAGCTTAAAGAAGAATCAAGGAGAATCCTTTGTTACCTTCTTGCAAAGGTGGAGATGAAAATGTTCTTTCTATTCTATAAATATTCCTAACAATGAAAAGATTGACATTCTTGTTAGTAATTTGGTCCCTGAAATGTGGTATGAAGTTAAGAAAATGGTTTTTGATTCATTTGACACCATGGTTGAGACCGCATATAGAATCGAGGATGTTTTAAGAGAACAAGGAATTTTGACTAAACATGGAAATAACAACAACAATGGTCAAAACAACAACTCTGACAAGGATAAAGGGAGGAACCAACATTGGAATAGGAACAAACAAGTGGTTAATGATGGAGTTGTGGATTCATCCCAACCTAAAGATCAACATGTGATCCACTTATCTAGTACTATTCAAGCTACAAAGCTCAATGCATCCAATCAACAAGAAAGTAAGCCAAGTTACCAAGGTAAGCCTAAGAGCGAAAGACGTCAATTTGCAAAACTTGGTGAATCATATGAGGAAATTTTAAAGAAACTTATTGCTAACAATCTGGCACATCCTCAAGATGCTACAAATTTTTGTATACCTAAATTTAAACCACATTGGTGGAAGGAGAAATCCTTTTGCATATTTCATAATGGTATTGGACATGACGTTGAACACTGCTAGAAACTTAGGCATATCATTCAAGATCTCATTGAGAGTGGACAACTTACAATAGATGGATTGAACACCAATGCTAATCATAAAGCATTCAAGGAACCTTTGCCCAAATATGAAAAGGGGGAAACCTCTAAAGTTAAGAATGGCAAAGCTGAGATCAATTATACTTACATAGATGCGGAGAATGTTATCAATATGCTTGAAGTTGTTGAAGAAAATGTTAACATGATGAGTGGCAGATATCCCTATGGTTATGATCTAGACGAAGACTCTCCTCCTATTTTTGATAAAGAACTTGTTGTGGTGCTAAGGGGTCCCAACTCTAGAAGTTTGTCTCAAACTCTTAATTTTGTTACCCAAAGTCAAGGTCTTGTTGTCATTAGAGGACCTAATTCGAGCCAATCCAGTAAACCTAAGAAAGTGGCATCCAAGCCTGTCACCTTGAAGCCAATTGTTAATCCTAAGTCAAGTTATAGCCTTGTTGATCAGTTACAAAGAACTCCAGCTCAAATTTCAATCTTTGAGCTCTTAGAGTTATCCCCAAGACATAAGGAAATCCATGAAGATACTTTATGCATGGAAAACATCCCCAAAAACTTAGATGTCGATCAATTCCAGAATATGATTAATCACATTGCTACCCCTCATTTCCTTTCCTTTTCAGAAGATGACGATAAAGCTTTGAGCCATCCACACAATCTTTCCCTTCATATTGAGGTCATGATCCATAGAGCCCGTGTCAGGCGCGTGTTGATAGACGAGGGTGTTGGGCTTAATATTTGTTCTTTTAGTCTTTTGAAAGAATTGGATTATTCTAAGAAAGTCATGGATACCAGAAAAAGGATTACTATCAAAGCCTATGATGAGGCAGAAAGAAGTTCCAAGGGGTTGGTCGTCCTTCCTGTTAGGATTGGCCCTGTTGAAAAAGACATTGTATTTCAAATAGTTGATGTTGGACCCCTTGTGTATAATATCTTACTTGGTAGACCATGGATTCATGATATTCAAGCAGTTTCATCTACCTATCATCAATGTGTTAAGTTCCCCTACAATGGAATAGAGATTTGTATACCTGGGGATAACACTTTATCTGTTAATTCAATTTCAGTAGGGGCTCATGTTCCCCTCAATAGAGAAGCAAAAGATTTTGATGCAACCTTAGCTTAATGTAAAGACAAGCTTAAGTCAATAGACCTTGGTATGGGGGGGAATCAACTTAACTCCCTCACAACATTACCAGTTTCACCTCGGTCTTATGGAAAACCTTCAAAAGAAAAGAAACCTTCCTCTTTAGCTATGACCTTATTTGGCACATTTGTAGAATCATCAGTGCCTATTCAAAATGATAAAGAGGAGACATTTGTTAGAGATTGGATCTATAGAGAAGAAAAATATATGCACAATGAGAACTTATCTCCCTCTCCTGAGGCTTATGGAAGAGGGTATAATTTTGTCAAACAAATGGGCTATCCTGGATATGGCCCTCTTAATCACAATTTAGATGTTAGGTCTGATTCTCTTTATCATGCCTTTTTTGGACGCAAGTCTAAGAAGCTGGTTGGCCTAGGATTTGAGAATTACAACAAGTGCACTAATCCTCTCTTTGAAAAGTTGGATAGTGATGATGAACTAAATTATGTACCTAATTTGACAAATCAGCAAGATATGTGTGAAGATTGGGTCCCTTCCACTACTCTCCTTTGGGAAGATTCAAATATTTTAGTCACCCATGCATAAGTTGCAACTTTAGAACAAGAATCAGATATAGAGGATCCTTTGAGAGAATGTCAATGAAAGAATCTTGTTTGTTTAATGGAAAGAGAAGATGTTGCTTTTGATGAAACTGGACCTTCTACATCAAGATGTCCCAAACTATCATGGTGTAAGCATCCTAGTTGCACTTCAGATACAAGTTCAAATGAGTATGAATGGGACTCCTTTTTTGAGTCCTCCACAATTGATAGAGATGTTGATGTTATTCACATTTATAGTTCTCAACTCGAGGTATCTAACAAGTCACGTGTAGGATTAGAGGATTTGAACCCACGTGTTTCCTTAGTGGATGATTCTTTGCTTGTTAGGATGAATCCTGATTTGGGTAGCTTAGAAGGATACTTGACAGACTCTGCCTCTTCAGTCACCAGCAATAATATCATTCACATTTATAACCTTGAACCAGTCATTGACTTGCCTCTTGTTCATCCTAACCTCATTGATTGGTCCCAATGCTATCAAGAACTTGAGCTTTTAACATTCCAAAATTATTATGAGATAGCTTGTTATCTAAATGCCATTAAACCCGTAGTCTCTTCCACCAGTGAATTGACTACTGGTATGATAGAGCTAGACATCAAGTACCTTAGTCACAAGATAAAAAGGAAAGAAAATCAAAAGAATAGGTGTTCTAATGGTGAAAACCACTGTGTGGCGGTGTTTGAACTGAAAAAGGTAAAAAGAAATGATGTATCCAAGGGTGAGAACCTCTTTGAGGCACCTAAGGATGAGGTACTTGATCATCTCCCCAGCTATTTTCAAGATCGATCTTCAGTGCTTATTGAACCAACACAAGCAGTCAATTTGGGTACAGATGAGGCTCCACAAATAGTACACTTAGCTGAGTCCTTGTCACCTCAAGAAAAAGAAGCTTACGCTAAGTTCTTACAAAAAAAGAAGATCAATTTTGCATGGACTTATTCAGATATGCCAGGATTGGACATAAATCTTATCATGCATCACTTATCTATAGCTCCAAATGTCAAACTAGTTAAACAGAAATTAAGGAAGATGCATCCTCACATAGCTCTTCTAGTCAAAGCAGAATTAAAAAAACTCCTTGGTGCAAAATTTATAAGAGCTTTTGCCTATGCTGAATGGATATCAAACATTGTACTAGTTTCCAAATATGATAAATCCATTCAATTTTGCACAGATTTTAGAGATCTCAATAGAGCATGCCCAAAGGATGAATTTCCACTCCCCAATATAGACATGATAGTGGATATGACTGTGGGTTATGAGATTTATTCTTTGATAGATGGTTTTTCTGGGTACAATCAGATTAAGATAGCTCCTGAAGATCAAGAAAAGACTGCATTCACTTGTGCATGGGGTACCTATTGTTGGAACGTTATGCCTTTTGGATTAAAAAATGCAGGAGCTACCTATCAATGAGCTATGACAACTATTTTTTATGAAATGATGCATAAAAATATGGAAGATTATGTGGATGACACCTTGGCCAAGTCTAAACAAAGAGATACACACTTAGATGATTTGGAAGTCATTCTAGATTGCATGGAACAATTTCAACAAAGGTTAAATCCTAAAAGTGTGCATTTGGAGTCACCTCTAGAAAACTTCTTGGATTCATCATTTTAGCAAAAGGAATAGAGGTGGACCCTGAAAAAGTTCAAGCAATCATAGATATGCCACCTCCTAAAAACATTAGTCAAATGAGGAGTCTTCAAGGACATCTTCAATCTATAAGGAGATTCATTTCACAACTGGCAGATAGAGCTCAACCCTTCAACAAGAACTTACACAAAGGAGTCAAATGTGTTTGGAATGAGGATTGTCAAAAGAGCATAGATCAAATTAAGAAGTACTTGGCAAATCCTCCTACTTTAATGCCTCCTATCCCAGGGAAACCACTTATTTTATACATTTTAGCAATAGAATCTTCCTTAGGGGCATTACTACCTCAACTTGATGAAAATGGGAAAGAAAGAGAAATATACTACATTATCTGTACTCTTGTTTCATATGAGGTTAACTACACTAGCATTGAGAAAGCTTGCCTTGCAGTTGTATTTGCTTCCCAAAAGTTGCGATATTACATGCTTGCGCACACTATACACCTCATAGCAAAAATAAATCCACTCAAATACTTGCTAAGTAAAGTTTCCCTCACAGGTAGACTTGCTAAATGGATGATGATACTTTCAGAGTTTGACATAGAGTATATTGAGCGAAAAGCAATCAAAGGACAGGCCATAGCAGACCAATTGGCTAATTTCCCATTACAAGATAATGCACCTATTCAAGTTGACTTCCCAGATGAGCATCTCATGTATATGACTGAAAGAACATGGAAGATGTTCTTTGATGGATCCTTTATGAAAAATGGTTTAGGAGCTGGTGTATTGTTTGTTTCTCCTCATGGGTACACGATTCCTAAGTCCTACAAATTATTGTTCCCATGTACAAACAACATTGTTGAGTACAAAGCTTTAACAAATGGACTTAAGATAGCCATAGAATGGAGAATCACAGAGTTACACATTTATGGGGATTCATAGTTGATAATCAACCAAGTTAATGATGAATATCAAAAAAAATATGAGAAAATGGTACCTTACAAGAAAATGGTTGATTCCTTGAAATGCTACTTCACATTTGTTACATTTCAGCAAATCCCTAGAGCAGAAAACAAAGCAGTCGATGCTATGGTTACACTTACTTCACTTCTTCAGTCACATCAACATGAATCCAGATTTGAATTCCTAGTGGAAGAGCTACATCACCCTAGCTTTGGCTCCTAAGAAATCCATGTCATTTGTACACTTGTTGGTCATGAGTCATCCTGTTATGGTGTCATTTACTCATATCTTCATCATGGAATTATACCTGAAACCTTTAACCAATCTAAACGCAGAAACCTTACCTGAAACGCCTCTCGCCATTCCTTTATCGCTGGTGATTTGTATAGGAGGGGTCTAGATGGAACGCTTCTTAGATGCTTAGAAAATAAAGAATTCAACCAAGCGTTAGTTGACATCCACGAGGGAATCTGTGGGAGACATTCCAATGGTCTTTCCATGGCCCGAAGGTTGCTTAGGGTAGGGTACTATTGGCCTACGATGCAGATTGATACAGTAGCTTTTGCAAAGTCATGTGAAAAGTGTCAAAAACATGGTAACCTGATACATGCTCCAGGCAGGGAACTCATTCCTTCTATATCTCATTGGCCATTTCAACGTTGGGCCTTTGATATTATTGGGCAGATTCACCCCAACTCATCAGGTGGACACAAGTTTATTATCACTGCTACTAATTACTTCACTAAATGGGTAGTTGTCCCACTTTCTGTTGCCTTGGGAAAGACAGTTTCTCTATTCATTCTGAACCATATCATCTATCGATATTGAGTGCCTTCCGAGATTATCACTAACAATGGAGGTCAGTTCAAAAATAAAGACCTTAAACAACTCTACAAGAAATTCAAGATTAAACAACATTGGTCCTCAATTTACTTCTCGTAAGGAAATGGTCAAGCAGAGGCATCAAACAAGACCATTCTTAAAATCTTACATAGAACAGTCTGTAAGAATGGTAGAGATTGGCATTTATAGATAAATCTGGCTTTTTGGGCCTATAGAATGAGTATTTGTACTCCTACTGGGCTACTCCTTTCACCCTTGCATATGGCGTTGAAGTAGTGTTAGCTTTGGAGGTTGAGATTCCTTCACTTTGAGTTTCTCTCCATGGTCTAGTTATAGATGAATACTACCACGCCATGAGACTTCAAGAATTAGAACTTCTAGATGAAAAATGTCAAGCATCATTTGACCATATGAGGGTTTATCAAAATCGCATGTCCAAAGCCTTCAACAAAAAGGTTCACTCTAGAGAATTCCAAGTGGGAGATCTTGTCCTATGTGAAAATCCTAAGAATCAATAGCATAGAGATCAAAAGGGCAAATTTGAACCTAATTGGCTTGGACCTTACATCATTATAGCAGCTTTTGGGTCAAGTGCTTATTTACTATCTACAGAAGAGGGAGAGAAGCTCCCTAATCCTATCAATGTCTTGCACCTGAAGAAGTTCTATCCATGATGCCCATTCTGTCTGGGGGCATCCTTTGTACATAATTATTGATCCTGAAAAAATCCAAAAAAATGATATATTGTCAAAAATTCTAAAAATCAGAAAATGTCCAGAAAAAATGGTCATCTTAGTGAAAACCTAACAATAGGTGCTTTGATGTATCTCAAAAAAATTATATATTTCAAAAATATAAAAAAAATTAAAATTTATAAAAATTTATAAAAAAAAAGTGCCTTGGTAAAAACCTGGAAACAGGCGCCTTGGTAGCAAAAATTTAAAAAAATTATAAAAAGTCCTAAAAAAAAGAAGAAAAATGAAAAAATTGTAATAATATCCAAGTGGTGAAAACTTGGAAACAGACGCTACTTGAGACCTTTGCACCCATGTTTCTTTGCGCGTGTCCTCGACACTTAGCCTCTCTCCATCATCCCTTATCCTTGTTGCCTTGGTCTGGAATTGGTCTTTGTCTTTGTCTAGGGGGCATAACTATGTTAGCTTTGGTCTCTTGGATGCGTTAGTCTTTAGGACATCTCACAAACAGTGTTTTTCAACACCACCCCAACTGTATTTTTTAATACAATCCCTGACATCGAGTGTTTTTCAACACTTATCGGTTTGGTCTTACCTGGTTTCGTCATGTGATCTTACCCGCTTGCAAGCATTCAATCCTTATCATCGAAACTCAGTATCAATTAACACACTTAAATTTTTAAACACAACACTTAATGCTTGAGCTATGTCATGATATTTTCTTTGTGTGCTGACTGTTATTGATTTTCGTTGAGTGTTCTTGTCTAATAAGTCTCCAGGATGCATAGCTAGAGGACTTGGGGCATGTAACATGTTTTTATTTGCTTCTTGCTTTATGATTCACTATTTTTGCACAACCGTTTTATTGGTCATCCTGGCCTCTATGCCTTGATGCAAGCGTGGTTTTGCTACATTAAATGGGGTAAGCTAACATCATAGTCATCTTGACCTTTATGTCTTTGATGCTTATGTTAGAATCTTTCCATATTCCAATCTGATATAAATCACATTCATATCTTTATAGTTGCGCCTGTGACTAGTGATGATTGTGTGATTTTCTGATATCAGTTAATAATGGCCCAGTGATGAAAATAATTTCCTTAACATTCTCTAATGAATGACGAACACAAATTCCTATGTTACAGTTGCTCTATTGCAAGTATACCTTTGCATTTTCATGTAGCTTGCATTTTTAGACCTCATGTTAGTTTGCATTTTTTAGGCTGCATTATGAGTTTAAGAGGGTTTCCTTCATCTTTTTTGTGGACTTTTAATCAACTGTGATCACGTTATGATCTTCATTTCCTTATCTTCTTTCGTGATCTCAATCAAAATTTTCTATCTTAAATAATTGATTGATTTTGGGGTATTCTCTCTCTTAAGGCAATTTCTCTTTCTTCTCTCCATTTCTTTCCACCTCTTGCAAACTTTTATCTTCCATTTGCTTTCACCCCACTTCTTTTCTTCTAATTCAACCTTGGGGTATGATCTTTTATGCTTGATGATCTACCTTGGTTCTGTGATCTTTATATCTTTCATCTTACATCAAGAACCTTATCTTTAGTTTGATTTGATCAAATTTATCAATTTGTTGTTTCTCCTCTATTTCATTTCAATTTCAATCATGAGGGGGCAGTACCTATCAAACTTCAATCCTTGATTCAGCTTTATCAATCCTATCATTTGTTCTACTTGGGGAAACCTTGCTTGAGATTCTTATCTCGAACATGTCAATTACTTATTTACAATGGTATTGACCTTGTCTTTTTTTTGCAATCAGCTTATCTTTGTTCTGATGTCAATTACTTATTTACAACGGTGTTGATGTCTGTGTTGTATTGTGATCCCAAATCGATCTCACACTTTAATTGCATTCTTTGACTACATGTGTTCCCAAAATGATGACACATTAGTCAAACAGGGGCAAATGTATGCACCCTAAAATGGTCGCCTAGACTATGGGCCACATTTATCAATTTATCAATTTTCCATCCTTTTATCAAATTTTTGTGTGTTTTTGGCTTCATTTTGTGTCTATTTACAGAAAATAGGTGAAATGACGTGTATGAGAAATTTGATGACGCCTGTGAGAAGTTAAATGACGCATGCAGTTTTCACTCTATTTATATCTTATTTTCTGTGTCGCATATGAGACAAAGTGTGATGCATAAGCCGGTAAAGCGTCACCTACAAGCTGCAAAGTGTCGCCTGTGAACAATCAACTGCCGCGTGTGATCTATCTTGTGTCGTAATTTAAACATTTGTGATGCCTGCAAAGTTTACTTTACCGCTATGCATTTTTAGATGTCGCGTATTAAAGTTTTAATTTTTCTTTGAATGTTTTAAATAATGCTTGTTAACAGATAAATGTCGCTTAGTGTTTTATGTTATATTTTACTGTTGAATCTTTAAATTCTATTTTCTAACTCTTTGTCTGTGTTTTTCCCATAGATGAGCAAACGCGGGAAAGTACAGAAACTAGAATTTTGAATCACAAAGCCAAGCAAAGAGGTAAGAGCACAAATCAAACATGATAATCAAATTCATGCTTCCAATATCTTAGAAAATTTAAAGGAAGAAGAGCATTTATATGATCATTACATAAAAGTGTTTTTTGCTTACAAAAAAAAATTCCCTACTCTTTAGTTTGATTTTTTGTTTTTGAGTTCTTTAAATTGATTTCTTGCAAATTTTGAACAAAAAGAGCTTAGGAGCATATTGTCAAAATCATGTTAAGTTTTTCTTGACTTTGGTGGTTGTGTTGACTAACTTGTTAGAGGAGCCGGAGTGGGAATGATCGCCACTAGGTGAGTAGTAAAAAAGCAAAAAAATCAATCAAAAATGTGCCTAGCCTTTGCTAGCTTCGGAAATGAGGTACTTATCTTAACAAGCTTACATTGATTATATTGTGGCATTTCAATTGAATCTAGTTTAATAGGAAAAACCCTATTATTGTCCAAATTGAACAAACATTAGGCATATTCTCTCCACTTTTCAAAGTGGATCAAAAAGCCAAACGTGTGAGTTCAATGGGTTGAGAAAGAACAAGTGTGTTTGAAGTGTTTGGAATGAAGGAAGACAATAGGGATATGCTCTTCACTCTTTGAGTTAATCTAATTTCCAAACTTGTTGGACTAAGTTAATTTTCCACTTTCCATGTATGCTAGATTAAAATAGAACTTTAGAGGACCTACCTCCCAAGAATTCCTTTACGAAGGCGGTGAGAGGGAACAACCCAAAGTGGGAGATAATCTCTTTTGTCGTGATATCATCCAACCCACTATAAATAAATGCACTTTACCTTAATCGGAAAGTGACTAAGTTGTGTGCAATTCATCCTCACTTCCTCAAGTAGTCCTTCAGGATTACGCAAAATCATACTTTCGTGTGTGTGGGAAGCCCAAAAGGGGGTAAAAGAACTTTATATGGTTTAGAACGGAGGTGTGATTAAAACCCAATTAAATAGTAAGCCTACCTTCTAGAGCTATTGTTAAAAACCATATTTTTTTGACTCTAGGTAGATTGCTTGGAAGAATTTCTTGTGATATTCTTGTAAAAATGACCAAGAACATACACTTTTAGTGTTTTTTTTAGGGTTATGATGCAAATTTTATGTGTGTGTTGATTTTGTATTTCCTTTTTGAACAAGAATCTTTTTTGACAAATCTGATCAAAGACATTAAACTTTTAAAACCTGAAAAATTTTGAAAATTTAACTTTGATTGGCAAAGTGACGCGTATGAGCATTTAAAAGATGCTTACAAATAGTTATGTGACGCGTAAGGAACTGAAATGATGCCTATCAGCTATCAAACACCATTTAAGTCACTGGAAAGTGCCTCCTGGAATCAATTTAACACCGCCTATCAACAGGCAAACGTCGTGTACTCGCTACAGAGTGCCGCGTATAGTAATTACAGTCGACACGTGCTAACATTAAAGTGACACATACACAACAGAAAGTGACACCCAAAAATAAAGAAGGGAAAACAATGGATATTTCCTGAGGGTTTAAAAATAAGATACCTACATTTTTGGATACCCTTTTGGATGTTTTACCTATGTGTACTTTCAACTTGATCAGAATCTACCATTTTTGGACATTTTACAAAATCATCCAAGGATTTATCATTTTAAGAAAAGATAAAAGCCTAAGATCTTTATTTGATTTATGTTCATGTTGGCTTTTATGCGATCTCATTATATCAAGTTTACCCTGCAACCCGATGGATCCTATCTAAGGCAAGAGTGTCCTTTTCCAAGTGATAGCTTTACTTCTTCAAGACCCTTACAAGAACCTATAAAGGAGATGGAGCCAACATTGTCCTTTCCATTTGGCAACATGGACCCCGACCAAATTAATCATTTTAACAAAGACACTAACCACAATGGAGGAGGAAATGGTTACCCTAACAACCAAGGATCAAAAAACAATAACAATGGAGGAGGAAACATTGAACCTAACAACTAAGGGTTAAAAAACAACAATCTTGGAGGAGTAAATGGTGACCCTAACAACCAAGGGTTAAATAATAATAATAATGGGGCAACATTGACCCTAATGATGAAGAAGAAACTGATGAAAAGGTTAATGAAGCAATGCAAAGTCCCTTCTTCATGAAGCTCATGGAAAAAGTGTTGGAAAAAGACAAAGAAAAATACTTCCTAGA
>MU225683.1:491195-505060 GCA_018584345.1 Thuja plicata | reverse complement strand
CCCAAATTATTTCCCTTCTTAATGGACATGACTCACCTTGGTATGGACCAATTTATACTTATCTTAAAAACCAAACCTTACCTTTGGACCAAACCCAAGCCCAAAAATGACATTTCATAAGACAATCAGCTCGTTATACCATCCTATCTGACACATTGTATCATAAGGGTCTTGATGGAATTCTCCTTATATGTCTAGAGGAAGAGGAATCTGGGTTATCTTTAAGAGATGTCCACGAGGAGATTTGTGGGTCACATTCTAGTGGATTAAATTTAGCAAATAAAATCCTTCGCATGGGGTATTTTTGGAAAACCTTAGATAAATATGCTTGTCAATTTGTGAAAGTGTGTGCTAAATGCCAATATCACAGAGACATGATCCATGCACCTGTGCAAGAATTACATCCTTTTGTTATGCCATGGCCATTTTATCAATGGGGTTTTGACTTAATTGGCATGATTTACCCACCATCTTCTAATGGACGTAAGTATATCCTCGTGGCGATATAATATTTCACTAAGTGAGTAGAGGTCGCTCCTTTGACAACTGCCACAGGGAAGCAGATTTCCATGTTTATCCTTAACCACATTATTTGTCGATATGGTATTCCTCGTGCCATCATTACAGACAATGGAAAACAATTCAATAACAAAGATGTGGATGAACTTTGTGAAACATTCCATATTATTCACTATTCTTCCTCCATTTACTATCCTCAAGGTAATGGACAAGTCGGAGCTACAAACAAGAATATCCTCAAAATATTGAAGAGACCGATTGATAAATCAGGAAGAGATTGGCATATTCAGATTAACCCGGCATTGTGGGCCTATTAAACTAGCATTCGTACACCAATAGAAGCTACACCATTTTCCTTGGTTTATGGGGTCGAAGTTGTTCTACCCTTAGAAGTTGAAATACCTTCCTTAAGAGTGTCACTACATGGATTAATCACAGATGAGGATTATAGGGTTGCCCGACTTCAACAATTGGAATTGTTGGAGGAATACCAAACACAAGCATATGATCATTTGAAAGTGTATCATAATCAAATTTCAAGAAACTACAACAAGCACATCAAACCAAGATCCTTTCAAGTGGGAGACTTAGTGTTAAGAGAAAACCCTAAAAATCAAGTAGATAGGGAAAATAAAGGAAAATGGGAAGAAAATTGGCTTGGCCCTTTTATAATTGTTTCTTCTTTTGGAACGGGAACATACAAACTAGCTGATTGTGAAGGGGATGAGTTGCAAGAACCCATTAATAGCATCCATTTAAGGAGGTTTGATACCTAATCAGATGAAAGAGTATCAGATACAAGAGTATCAGATGAGAGTATCAGATGAGTTAACATCTTCTTTGTACATGAGAAAAAGTAAAAATCCAAAAAAAATGAGAAAAGATCAAAATACAAAAAAAATCAAAAAGATCTAAAAAGCCAAACACATTGGAAAAGTAGAAAAAATCAGAAAAAGGAGAAAATTGAGCATGAAGAAATCAAAAACATTGAAAATTTATAAAAAAAATTGTCTTGGTGAAAACCTAGCAAATAGGCGCCTTGATGATAAAAAAAAATTGAAAAAGAGAAAAGTGCCTTGGTGAAAACCTAGCAATAGGCGCCTTGGTAGAAAAAAAATCAAAAAAGAGAAAAAGAGCAATAATCCAAAAAGGTGAAAACCTAGAAATAGGCACTTTTTGTCCCTTAGGTATTTCCTAGTCACATTTGTACATATTGCCTTTCATCATCTCATTTTTCCATATCCTCAATGCATCCATCATTTGTGCATAAGTCATAATAAAGTCTTTCAGCTGCATTGTTGCATTCTAGGTCTCATTTGCCCTAAGTTTCACATTGATCACATTTATCACTTGGGGGAAAATATCATGGATTTTGGTACCAAATGGATTCAAAAAGTGCTACATCTTGGTCACATGATAGAAGCAGATTTTCAGATTCAGAGGAGAAATATTTTAGAACCTTTGATGGATATCATTGTTCAACCCTAAATAGTTTGATCCTACAACATGATCCTTTAGTTTCATTGACTTATTTTATCAGGATTAAAAATTGACAACACCTAAATGATCAGAATGTTTGGAATTCTTTTTGAAAATCTTGATAGATTGTGATACACTTGAAATTTTTGATGAGTTTTGTAGGATTTGAGAAACATGCAAATCCACAGAACCCGAATACACCTGCATGCAAATGACCTGATACAAAGTAGAAGCACAAAAATAAAAAAGCAGAACTCAGAGATGCTCAAAAGAAGAGTCACTATATTATTCTCTAAGTTATGACAAAACATTACAAAGTTCAGCCTATAAAGGTGAACAAACCCTAAAATAGAAATGCTAGGTTGCGCAATATAATTAATATAAAGTATTAATTATATGCACCTAAGAGATAGCTTAAGCGAAAAAGAGTAAGTAAACTAACTGATTACTCTAACAAGTTTTTCATTGACTTTTTTGAGTCATGTCTTTTTAGCTAATCGATGATGTTTCGACTAGATTGGCAATGATGGAGATATTATGTTTTTCTTGGCTTTTGTGTGATTGTTTTGAGGAAGATCCTTTTACTTGTGTGAATTCCTCTAATTAATTGGTCATCAAAGAACCATCAAGGACATTCATATAGGAAGGAGGGTTAATGTTTATTTATGCAAAAGGATACCTTGGCTATTTAGATCTTCAATATCTTAATACCAAAATCCACTTGCAACATTGAATCCGTTGAAACCAGTATTCATACTCCCATAGTTGGTCATTAAACTAGTGAGGGTTGTACTAGGCTCCTAAAGAGGTTACCAACTAAGATGAAAGTCATATTCATATTCTTATGGTCGCAGTGGCACCAGTAAGGATTGTATCGAATCCTAGTTCCACAATGCTCAATATCTCTTTTGCAGTTCTTTCGCAAAATGCTAGTGACCTTTAGTTCCATTGCATTGCATATTCATGTTAGATTAATTGCATTATTTAGAGTAATTTTTCCAAGTACAAGGGGGTTCATCATTTTTTGGGGTTACATCAACATTTCAATGGTTTCAAATCAATTATGTGAGATTATCTTTTACATTCATAGCATTAATCATTAATCATTATTTTTACATATCTTGAGTGAAAACAAAACAAAAGATACATTAAATCATTTTTCATTTATCCTTCATCTTTTAGAAATGCATTTCATAAACTAAGTTGCATACATCATAAATCAAAGAAAAGATAGTTGCATTCATTTTACCATTGCACTAAGTATTGCATCCATTTCATTGCATTGCATAAAACATACATCAAATTAAAATCAAAATCATATAGAAGTAGTTGCATAGTCATCATTTGCATCCATTTATCTATGTCTTACTCTAAGACATTGCATCCATAGCATAAATAAAAGTAAGTGCATCATAGACATCATATAGATATGCATATAAAGAAATATTACATCATCAATCAACATCAAAGGGAAATCACTCAAAGATCATCATAGATAAATGACCATCATCAAATGTCTATAACAAATCAGTATATCAAAGATACATCAAAAAAATGATCCATACATCAAAGTCCTGATCAAAGCTCCATATGATACATCAATACAATATCTAGATATCCATCTCATATATATCTCAAGACCCAGCCGAGGCACCTGATCCATCTCTAGTAGCACCTGATCCATCCCCTAACCCATCGAGACCCTATCACCTACTCTATCCTGAGTGGAAGGTGGTGCCTGATTCATGCTAGCACTCGTAGGTAACTGAGTCAGGGTAGCCAAGAATTGTTGTAATATCATAGTAACCTAATCTAACCATCTAGTAACTACAGTCATCCCTGCCTGTAATCCTCGCACATCTTGTACTAAGCTATCAACAATAGGAGGAACTAGAGGTGCCTAAGGGGCCTAAGGGGCCTGTGGTACTAATGGAACCTATGGTATCACCTGTATGTGAGGTGCACCCTGAACCTGTGCTGCACTAACCTGTGGGTCTACCTAAGGGGGTACCTGTCCCTATCTCTGTGGAGATGCTGGTCTCTACTAATCCTGACCCTGTAAAGGAACCTATAATAGAACCTATCTGGCTACCTGCACTCGTCTATGTCTCTATCCTTCCCAAGCTATAGCTGGAATGGCTTGAACTTGTCTCTGCATTGGAACTTGTACCCACCTTTGTCTAGGATGTCTGAAACCACCACCTCAAGCTCTCACATGTTCACCCCGCATCCGAGGTCCTACAACTCTCTGTACTCGAGGAGCCCTAGGTACTCTCTACCTTTGGGGTCTCCTACCACCATCACCACCGTCATCTCCATCATCAGCAGACAACTCATCAACATCCAGAATAGGCTCCACTAGATCCGTGAATCTAGTGAATCTATGCCAATAAAACCACTCTTGATACTCAGTGAACATATCTGCATCGGCCACATGATCCATCATATCCCATCTAACATGTCCTATCCACTCAATCTCTGCACATGCACATCGATAATCCACCTAATCTGCCCACGCGGATTTCTCTGCATGTACTCTAGCATACAATGACATACCTTGTAGCATATCCTGCACCCGGCCAAACTGACTGAGAACTCTCCCAAAGCAGAATCTCTCTATACATAGTGGTGATCAACCAATCATCCACCGAGGGGAAAACATATATGGAAGCTCATCATCGTCCTCTCTCCATCCCTCACAGCCCAAGTATGGTCTCCATAAGACCTGATCAATATCATCGATAGTCCGATGTCAGAACTCAACCTTGCCCAGATGATGTTGGAAAATCATGCCATCATATAGAAATGTGTAAGGATATCCTTGAGCTCTCACTCATGCTGATATAGGTCTAGTAATCAGGATATGCTCCCAAGTCCATAGTTGTAACAATACTGCACCTGCCGAAATAGCTGCACTGTGCTTGTATACAACCTCGTGTAAATCATGATATAACTAAGCTAGCACACATGATCCCCAGTCTAATCTCTGAGGATGAGAAATCAAGTCCTTTAGAATACAGCCCCATCCGAATGAAAAGCCATGACCTCTCTTTTTCGGTAAGAGAAGTCCTCCAATCACGAATCCTAGCAAAGCTGGAAAAGTTGGAAATGAAGCAAACTATGCCCATGTAATGCTATCATTACCAATCGTAGCATCTTTGAACACCCATCTATAGGCACTGCCATCATAGACCTGATCATAGTAAACCCGCTCTCCACATGTCAGGATCCTCAGTAATCTGTATACATCCTCTGGCATGATGGTCATCTCGCCAAGGGGTAGATGGAATGTGTTATGGTCAGAGTGCCAACGCTCTGTCATAGTTGTCAATAAACCTTGGTTCAACTAAAACTAAGGAAGATCCAGAAGGAATCTGAGCCCACATGTCTCGATCGTACGTCTCTCTGGAGGGGTCAACTCATCCACCAGATCGAAGACCCAAGCCGCTACATTCCGTACATACAACTTATGGTAATGTGCCTAAATTTTGCAGATGAAGTGAATTATATTAGTATCTTTCTATTGGTGGATCATTCTAAGTCAATTAAACATATTAAATCTATCTTTGCTCTTTTTGAGCGCATCAACCTATTGTTCCTAACCTCTAGATCTTGAGAAGGGATCAATTTGTAATATCTTTTAATCAATTTGATCGACACATCAAACATTCACTAGTATGATTATTCTAATATCCTAAACACTAATTAAACATCATGGAATCACATATTTTTAGCTTGGTAATCAATCTGGGCATCGAGACGATCAATCAACGACAACTTGTTCTATTCTAAATCAGGTTTTCATCACATATCATCTTACGTGTCATTTCACTATGCGGAAGCGTCATTTCACGCTATGCATCATTGAAAACATCATACGCATCATTTAAAGTGTCAGAGGCATTGCTTTACAACATATGCGACATTTGCAAAGTCTACGCATCATTCATCACATATCATCTTACGCGTCATTAAAATCTTAAATTTGCAAATGGGTTTCCTACGCGTCATTTCAAAAATGGGGTTCACATTTTAAACTAATTGCTACACATTTTTTAATACCTCATACGCATCATTTGACTATACGGATGCAACATTTCACTATCCTACGTGTCATTTAAAAGCTCCTATGCAGCATTTTGCTTAAACTAATCTAGAAAGCATAAAAATGACATTAAATGCTATTAAAAATGAGCAATAAATACACTGGGAAGGTTCAAATCACTCACCAGAGGTCCATAGTCAAGCGGTCTCTAATAACGGCGTGCCCTCTCGAATTGATGCTCTCGAATAGGGACCACCATTGCTCTCAATCACAGCAAAACTAGAGCAAAATCTCAATATTAAAAAGTAAAAATGAATAGTAAATTTGGGTTTTTCAACCTATTTAAGCTATTTTGACCTAATTTTGGAGAGATTTTTACCCCTCGGGACTTAAATCTGCATTTTCTGCACACTGGGGCATTTGTTATCTTATCGTCATTTTTCTTCATGTTTTCATAAATGAAATCATTTAGATCTACTTTTTTTATCAATCACATCATATTTGCATCAGGACATCAAATGTTTTCATTTCTGAGGGGGCATATATCATCATATCATCAAATCAGGGTATCTATATCAAATCTGGGGCATTAAAATTTCAAACTTTTATCAGTGGGGCATTCTGCATCAAATCAAATCAGAGTTTCAAATCCAAGTTGTGAATCAAGGTTCAAATCAGAGTTGTGAATCAAGTTTTTATCATCAAATCAAATTATTGTATTGAATCAATTAGGTTATCAGTTATCAATCAGGTTTCAAATCAGACCAGTTTATCAATCAATCAATCAGTATCAAATCAATGATCAGGACATGCAATTTTCTTTGAATCGATGTGCTTCGCATATCAATTCAAAGAGGGGCATTTGTAGACACCCAAAATTGACCAGGTATCTCAATATCATTAAAATCTGCAAATCTCATCAAAGTGCTCAAAATGCTTCAAAATAGATCAAAATAAATTAAATGGACATTTATCAAATCAAAGTGGATTAAATCAAATTTAAATTAAGGGATTAATTAATCATGAAATCAAATAATTAAATACAAGCCTAAAAAGATCAATCAAATTATGCAATTGATTTTAATCAATTAATTGTATAGTTTAAATCAAAAAATCAAAATGAACCTATTCCTTACATGGCTAAATTAATTAAATGATTGAATTAATTAAATTCCTAATATCTTTTCAACACAAATACAAGAGCCAATGAGAATTGAGAAAATACTTGCACATGAATCACTCCAATTTTGCATCTCAACCTCTCATTTACCCTTTTGAATCTCATCCACTCATTTTGTCCCACACTTTGGGGACAACATTTAGATTATCCCCTTATTTGAAACCATTTGAGAGATCAAACTCAACCAAGGATTAACCCATGGTTAATTCACTCTACCCCCTACCCTTGGGATTTTACTATGAATATAAGTCATTACTAAGCATAAATATATCCTAGAGAATTTGAATGCATAGCATCATTACTATAGGCAATTTGATAGAAATTGAGCATTATCTCGAATATTTGAGAGCAAATTGTGAGATTTGAGAGCACATCATGAGCATTTGAGTTCATCTTTGAAGCAAATTGAGAGAATTGAGAGCTAGATCAAGCATTTTTATCATATTTTCTCATTCTAGGATGGTCACTAGTGGAGATTAAGGCTGAGAGCTCTACTTGCAAAGCTTAGTTAGAGAACTATGGAATGTTATGGATTTTAAATGCAATTCTTTAGATTAAATTGTTTATTTCTTTCCATAGAATTGTAGCTGATTGTCCTAATTTCATGAAGGTGTATTAACACAATAACTATCAATAGAAAATTGGTCCCACTAGACCTTATACTACAACATATCTATGCCATGCACCCTGATGGTATGCTGATCAATGAGATGGGTAGGCTCTAATAGCACCACCCCTAGATATTGAACTTGCAATGCACACCAATCTAAGATATGAGATGCATCTAGATGATAGGGTTTCAACAATGAAATATGAAACACATTATGGATTCGGGTTAGAACTGGCGGTAGAGAAAGTTTGTAAGCAATTGGATTGATAACCTCCAAAACATCAAAAGGACCCACATATCTTGGTGCAATCTTTGGAGACTTTCCAAAAGAAATAGAGCTCTTATGTGGTCTCACATGCAAAAACACTTTGTCTCCTTCCTGGAATTGTCTTAAAGTATGGTTCTTATTTGCATTATTCTTCTGACAATCAGTTGCTTCCTTCAAATGAGCACGACTTAGAGTCATTTGTTCCTCCATTTCTCTCAACAAATCAGGACCAATAATTATCATGTCCTCAACTCTATCCCAACTGATAGGAGTGTGGAACTTTGGACCAAAAAATGCCTCAAATGGTGTCATTCCCAATGAAGCATGGTAAGAGTTGTTATAAGGAAACTCTACCAAAGGATGATAATATTCCCACTTGTATTGTTGATCCATGCAATACATATGAATTAAATCCTCTACGACTTGATTTACTCTCTCAGTTTGTCCATCTGTCTGAGAATGATAGGTTGTGCTAAATGTCAACCGTGTACTTAAGGAAAATTCAAGGTTGTCCAAAATATTGATGTCATCCCGGTGTCTCTGTCTGAAATAATAGTCTCTGGCACACCGTTCAATCTGAAAATTTCCTACACAAACTTCTTGGCCAAAGCCAAAGATCCATCTCTTAAACTCCCTGGAATAAAGTGAGCTACTTTGGTTAGTTTATCAACTACAACCAAAATGGCAACATGTATGTGTCATGTCATGGGTAAACCTTGGATAAAATCTATATTGATGACTTGTCATTTGTATTCTAGAATATCATGAGGGTATAAAAGTCCTGCTAGGTGGACATGCTCAGCCTTAACTCACTGGCATTCTAAACACTTGGCTATGTAAGCTATCACATCATGCTTAAGCCCTGGCCAAAAGTATAGTGGCCTCAAATTAGAAATCATCTTGTTTACCCCTGGATGTCCTACAAATGAATTGCAATGCATCTCCTCAAGTACTACTTTCCTCAAACCTGCTCGATTGGGAATATAAATCTTGTTCTGGTATCTCATAATACCATCATCATCAAAATTGTATCCGTCAAAATGGTGATCTGATAGATCAATGAGAAAATATGATTTTATCATCTCATAATGGTTGTCACCTGGAAGATTCTATAACACATTATCACTCAAACGTGTTCTAGAAGTAGAGATAGCAGTAATGTGTCTCCTCCCACTAAGGGCATCTGCCACTCTATTCTCTTTCTCTTTTATGTACTCAATGCCAAAATCATACCCACTCAGAAGCTCCAACCAAAGTCTTTGTCTAGCATTGAGATTTGGTTGTGTGAAGATATACCTAAGTCCCATCTGATCTATTTTCATCTCAAACTGTCTACCCAAAAGGTAATGTCTCCACATCACTAAGGCATGCATAATTTCAGCCAATTCTTAGTCATGAGGTGCATAGTTAACCTCATACTGCTTCATCATTCGTGACTCATAAGCCACTACTTTACCATCCTGCATAAGTACACCTCCAAGACCTTTTCCTGAAGCATTTGTAATCACTGTAAATTTCCCATTCAAATCTAGTATGACCAAGATAGGAGAAGATGTGAGTTTTTGTTTCAATAATTGTAATGCTCACTCACAAGTATCAGTCCACTCGTATATTTTCCCTTTCCTCTGAAGGGAAGTAATAGGAGCTGCAATCTTGGAAAATTCTTCCACAAACTTTCTGTAATAACCTGCAAGTCCCATGAAGCTTATAAATTCACTTACATTTTGCAAAGATGGCCAGTCAAGGATGGATTTAATCTTTGCAGGGTGGTCTACTAAAATTCAATTTGTAGAGATGACGTGACTCAAGTAATGTACCTCTTTCTGATAGAAAGAAAATTTTGATAGCTTACCATAAATCTTTTTATCTCTCAATCACTGCAAGACTATACATAAGTGTTCCTCATGCTCCTCCATGTTATTTGAGTAGATAAAAATTTCATCAATGAATATCTCTACAAAATTATCCAGACAATCTCTTAATACACTTTTCATCAAGTTCATAAATTTTGCAGGTGCATTTGTCAAACCAAAAGGCAAGACAAAAAATTCATAATGTCCATACCTTGTCCTGAAAGATGTTTTGGATATGTCTTCTTCTTTGATTCAAAGTTGATGATATCCGGATCTCAAATCAATTTTAGAGAACACAGTTTCTCCCTTCATCTAATCGAATAGTTCATCTATTCGTGGAAGATGATATATATTCTTGATAATTACCTTATTAAGCATCTTTTAATCTATGCATAATTGTAAGGTACCATATTTCTTCTTTACAAAGATCACTGGAGCTCTCCATGGTGATACACTAGGGCGTATGAACCCTTTATCCAAGAATTCTAACAACTGCACCTTTAGCTCATACATTTTAGTGGTGGTCATTCGATATGGAGCCTTGGATTGAGGCTTGATTCCAGGGATTACATCAATAAAGAAGTAAAATTCCCTCTTCGAAAGTAACTCGGGTAATTCCTCTAGAAAGACATCTTGGAAATCCTGCAAAATAGGATGATCTTCTAAACTAGGAGGAGTATCTAGATCTTTGACATAAGCCACATACATCATTCCCCCCTTCCTCTTTTCCTTCTTCAATTGCATGGTAGAAATATGTATAATCTCAAAGGGCCTTTTAACACCCAAAGTACTATAGGTTTACCTATATCATCTAGACATTCAACTAATTTTTCCTTATATTTCACTAAAGCCTTATGCCTAGTCAACCAATTGATGCCCAAAATGACATCATAAGAACCCAATAGGGCTACATAAAGATTCACTTGTGTTTGAAGATTTGGAAGTTCTATCTCGCTGCAAGATAAACATTTATCAACCTTACTCTTTGCCATATTTCCATACTCTACCATCCATGGTTTAGACATATAACCAGGTCTAGCTTATAAAAAAGAAATAACTCTAGGGTCTATAAAACATTATTTAGCTTCTATAAATATCAAAATGGAAATATTTTGGCCAAATATATTACTAGCTAGTTGGATTGGAGTAGCGTGAAAGTTAGCATGTCTATGGCCAACAACTGCATGAATCTGGTGTTGTGTTTGGGGAGCTTTCCCATCTTTGTAGATTGTATGTTGAGGGCATG
The DNA here is from genome assembly GCA_018584345.1 of Thuja plicata. Taxonomy (NCBI): domain Eukaryota; kingdom Viridiplantae; phylum Streptophyta; class Pinopsida; order Cupressales; family Cupressaceae; genus Thuja; species Thuja plicata. Next base: position 493,860 of record MU225683.1, on the reverse strand, counting down.
CACTACCATAATGGTCACCTCCACAAGTAAAGAAACCATCCAACGGTTCCTTCCTTCCCTTGGGATTATTCCTCTTGTCATTCTTGTTATTCCCATTTCTGTTGTTACCTTTGTTTTGATACTGAGCATTATTATTGTTGGTGTTCCTTCCTGCATATCCTTGAATTTTCCCCTCATATTATGAACATGCTGACATCCAGAATCATTTGGTCTGCTATCCTAAAATTTCCTCTTAAATCCTTGAGAGGCACTAGTCCTCTGATTTAACCTTACCATAGACACTTGCTAGTTTATGTTCATGTCTTAGTGCCTTTCTAAAAGAAAAATCCATAGTCTCAGGTTCATGCATGTCAACTTCGGATCCTATCTCTGGATGTAAAGCAATAACAAATTTGTGGGTTCTAAACCGCTCGTCCTGTTGATACTAAGGTACATACTAAACCAAGTGGAAGAGCCTCTCGTGATACTTAGTAATAGTCAAAACTCCCTATATCAGGTTCTAGAATTTAGCTACTTTCTGATCATATTATAACTGTGGCAGCCATCTCTTACAGAATAGTGTTAGAAAATCCTCCCAAGAAATCTCACCGGGATGCATCCTCTTCTCTGCCATCTCATTGTTCCACCAAGTACCAGCTTCACTGATCAACTGGAAAGTACCCCACATAGCTCTATATTTTCCAGAAAGGTTACGAACATGGAAGTACTTTTGGATGGATACAATCCATGCTTCAGTATCATCACCGATGGTATTACCATTAAAATTAGGAGGTACGACCTTTTGAGGTCCTTACTCAGTTCCTCTGCTATTCTTTCCCTGTTGTTGGGTACTTATGCAACCCTAAGATCAACATTATGTTTGAAATTTTGTTCATTTCACCTATCCTCTTCTTCTTTTCGCTAAGCCTCAAGCCTCTGATCCTCTTCCTATTTATGTTGAGCTTCAAGTATCAAATTTTCCTCATTTTTCTGTTGAGCTTCTACCCTCAGATCTTCTTCTCTCTTCCTTCTTTCCTCATCATTTTTCCTACCTCTCAAATCCTTCTCAAAATGATCCATACGATCACCTTACTGTTGCAAGAGGTTACCTTGTTGTGTTAAGAGATCTAAAATCTGATCAAGCCTCTAATTAGGTTCACCATTCTGCTCATTGCTAGATCCAGCCCGATTACTGTTTCTGGTATTCATGGTGTCAAATTAACTCCTGCACAAAGCATAAGTACGCAACTTAGTGATAGTAGACCAAGGCTCTAGTGTTTAAAAATAGCTCTGATACAACATGTAAAGACAAAATTTACCAATCAAAGCCACATAAGAAAAAAGCCAAAGAAAAATGTGTCGATTCAACTGCTAAAATTGATCAAGAGGAAAACTCAAGAATAATTACATATTTCATCTCAAATTTCCATATAATATAAATTACATGAATGAAGTACAATCATAAGGAAGTCGACCATACTGTCAATTATACAAATCTATCCATAATCAAGGAGAATAAAAAATAACCAATACATCAAGATGCCGACCAATTTGTCATGAACAAGAAATATACATCAAGTATAAGACCATAAGGTCGTAATGAAATAAGCATCATGTATGCCATCGGACAAATGTCCATCTGCATGCTATACTCTCCTAAGCCATCAGACACATGTCCATCTACAAATCTCATGATGGGAGTGTGGTTCAGGTGCTTTTAACACCCAACCACAGAGTGGTTAGCTCCCCTGAGGCTCATCTTGAAATGAAGAGCGCACCGACCTTGCCCAAGAATCCGAGCATCCCGATATTGATGGATCAGAAGGAATCTGGTGTGTCTATGAAACTAACTACTTTTCACATATGTCTAAGTAGAACTAATCACATATAAATATGAAGATAAAACATTAACCAAACACATTTATGCAAACATGTGTTACAATAGCTTTGGCCAAAGAAGTGCCAGATTTCTATTGGTAGGTAATGAACAATATATTAGCCTTACCTGTTATTCCACATACTACACCTTTTCCTCTACATTTTTAAAATGCACTTGATCACCTAATTATACACAACAAAGAGGTGGTTCTACATTTGGAGCTAGGATATAATCTAATTTGTACTTGGAAAACTCTTTAAAGGAAAAAAAAATTTCTCAATTGGGAGTAATTTACATGAATTCTTAATAAGAATTTAAAACTGAGTTCTCATCCTAAATATAGCAAATAGAATGAAGTTTATATTTTAAAAAAAAAACATTATTTTTTCAATTTTCATAAGAATTTGACATTTCTCACTGGTGTAAGGGGTTTAAATCCGGCCTATCAATAAGCGGTCACTACGAGATTTTCAAAGATTCAATGCTCAATAAGAAACAAAGGTAACCACTGAGATCAAATAAAATAACACCATACATGTGGTGGCATAAAGGAGAGAATTGGACTTAGAAGCCTAATTTAAAGTCAAAGTAAGGGCATTTGGTTCCTAAATCGACAGTGCAAAAGGGAAAAATGAACACCCAAAAAGAAGTTGCTTTCAGAGACATACTCACTACGTTACTAATATATGGCCATACTTATGTTACTATAAAAAAATAGATATAACGATAAGTGTACGTCTACCAACTGGAGGCCAAGAATGTCACATTTGTTGTATACCAAGGAGTTTGAAAAAAACACTTAATACG
>MU225683.1:465057-490486 GCA_018584345.1 Thuja plicata | reverse complement strand
ATATATATAAACAAAATCTTTAAAAAATCAAGAACCACAAACCAGGAATAAAAGTTGAATCATGGGAATGTCTTGGCAGAACTAAGTGTTTGCATAAGCATTGAAAAGGAAAGAAAGAAAATGATGTCAGGAAAAGATTTGTGCAAAGATATATTGCACAAAGAAGAAGAAATACTTCTTGATTATTTGTGAGCATAAGATTTAAGGAAAAAGTTAACGACTCTACTACCACGAAAAATAACTAATCTTTCAAGGCATCCCTTTGATGATTTTTTAAGAAAAACAAAAAAAACAAACAATCTTGCATTCTTGTAACCATTCATATTTCAGCAAGGTTTTATAAATGTCCACAACCGTAATAAATGAATTTCATACAAACTATAAATGAAGCAGTTTAAGGAGAACCTGGTATCCTCCATGTCCTAGAATGTTTCTTGTGCAACTTCCTTCTAAAATACTTTAACTACCTGTGTATTTTCCTGTGCAGTCTTTTCACCACATCCTCCACACCCTGCGAAATTCTACTGTGTAGTCTTTTTTCCCAATTTTCTTTCCTCTTTTTCACTCCTCCATATTCTTTTATTTTCTCCCACTTCTATATATCCTCCTCCCCTCAGTCTTGCATCTTTTTTATTTTTCATCCTCCCCCATTCCACCTCCTACGTTTAGCTTTTCCCGCCTCTAAAATAGCATGTTACTCCTATTGTGTTTAAGTTTTTTCCATTTAATTAAAACCCACTCCTCTTTTCCAACGGTTACAAAAAATTTAACTCTCAATTATTTGAAAGAAAACACTTTTAATGTCTTAACTTCGAAAGAAGAGACACGTTGAATATCATGTTATACTAAGTTTTAAATTTAAACAATGAACCATTAAACATTATTTAGCAATCAATTTTTAAGTATTGATTCTCTAATTATTTCAATTTCATGCTTTCAACAAAATAAAAAAATAACACAAACAAACATTCTTTTCTTTTTTTTAAATCACTTAATCTTAATTAAAAAGTGTTTAACACATTAAAATCGTGCAAAGATAATTTCTCTAGCCTTGTTTATACACACACTCATTTTTTAGATAAGGTGAGAAATAAAACATTTCGATCTTGCATATAGTTGTACTAGAGAATAATAAACTAATCATGCATGTGTGGTGTGTGGTAGTCATATTTTTCCGATATCACCCTTACCAAGGAGCTAACCTCCTCTACCTGAAACACACCCCCGCCTTCATTCTGCGAAAACAACTCAACCACTAGATTGACCATCAGTAGGTTAGTCCATAAACATAATAAAAAATAAATTGCATAATTTTCATTGCAATGATTTTCATTTCACCGTAAAAGCAAAATCAATTCAACTACATCCATTTCCTTGCAAGATTCATCATTTTCATAGAAAATTTTCTTCAATAATAACACAATTCACATAATTGACTTCATATTTCATAGTCTAAACATTGTAAACCATTAAATAAAAGCAAGACATGTTGGCATAAGCAAAGATAACAAATAGCATGTCTAAAACGTATCAAAATATATCGAATTAAGTCCAAAAAGACTCCATGTCGCTAACAAGTCTTATAAAATAGGAGTCTATAAAATTGGGTTATGACATTATCCACTATATCAAGGCCACAAACCACCATAGGTGAGGTCTTGACATAGGAAAGGGGTCAAAGTTTCAGTCTTGAGGGGGTAGTACTAGCAGTTATGGCAACTTTAACAAATATTCTTCCCCAAAAAAGAAGATTTGGGGGAGGGACCCCTCATTCAAAGTCCTAATAGACTAATGAACTTGTCCCACATTAGCAACAACAACGCAGGGAAGAGAAGAGGCCAACACAAAAATTGTCAAGAAAGATGGAACATGATGAGAAACTCTCAGTTGCCACCAGAAATGACATCTAGTTGAGGGTGCTCATATAGGACAGTCACCACCAAACCACCCACAAGAGCATTGGATGACAAGTTTGAGATGACAGTAGTAGCATGTTGGATGACACACAACAAATTTGAAAAAACATGGGCAAGTGCGGTTGTTGAAGCAGACATAGATGTAGAGCCCAACCCAAGGATGTTACATAGCATATAACAGATTTTTTAATCTTAAGATAGATATTTAAATGTGGTATTAAATATGAAAATATATATTTTAGTATTAAAATATTATAAAATTAATTTTATGTTTTTAAATTCTATTATGTTATACATTTTAATGGAAAAATTATTAATATTAATTTTACATTTAATTTCCATCAAAACATGATAAATAATTATCTTATTTATTTTTAATTTTTTTATTCTATTTTACATTTCCTTGTTTTGGCATTCCACATCTAATAGTTCAAATTTAAGATTGCAGAAAATGTAGCATAGTCCAAACTTTAGTCTCAAGAAATTGCATACAATGGAGTCATTCATCATTGTCTGCGAATTGAGATTTATCTCTATAATATTTTCTTCCATTTCTTCATCACAATACATTTTACTATAAGATATTAGTAACCATACATAACACGTTAGGAAAGAAAAGGTCCTTTTTGTTTAAGACAATTATTCTATTGTGTATTGTCATTGATGTTGCACATGTATATACACTTATGTAGTGATGTTACACAAATGTCTACATCCAAACCGAGCACAGTTGGTGAATGGAAAGAGTTTTTCAGTGTTGACCGAGATCAGTCGGGTATTGAAGATGTTCAGTGTTGACCGAGTCACTCGGGCATTTCAGTCATGGTTGGGCATTAAATAAACTCAGTATTAACCAAGTTGATTATTTAGTGTCAGCCGACTAATAGTGGTTCAAATTCTATAATTAATTGGTTATATGAGGCCAACTGAATTGTGGTTTATTACTTATTTAGAAGTATATTCAAGCTGACTTGGCAGGCTTATCATATATATGAAAGGTCAAGTTTGGATTGAATGAGAGAGTGTGTGAAAAGTTGAAGACAAGCAGAAGTGTGGAATTCTTTGATATGAAGAGTGAAGGCAAAATCAGATGGGATTCTGATTGAGTACACAACACTCGGAGCTGCAATAGAATATTTGATCAGCAAGGATCCAGTTATAATCAGAATAGAGATCTGAATTAGCAAAGATAGTTTCTTACACATATAGGTCAATTTATTGTTACTTTCTAACAATTGTAGCAGTGATCTCAAATCTCTTAACAGAGTAGAATTAACAGTCTTTTTGTAAATCCTCTCACAAGGTAGCATTTCTATGTTGAAGTGGTGAAGACCTCTAACAAGGCCACTCCTCATAGGGTGATTTAAATCCTCTAATAGGGTCACACCTAACAATATGTTTTTGTAACCTTTAATAGGGTTGGCTCCTAACAGGGCTCACTTCAGAAGAGTGAAAAATAATAACTAGTTACATTGGTGGTTTTTCCCATATTAGGTTTCCAAGTTAAATCTTAGTGTCACCTGTGTATATGTTATTGTTTTCATGCTTTATTTTTTTGCATTTAATCACTAAAGTATAATTGCATTGGATATCATAAAGATCGCTTTGACACCCAAGTTACAGAAGAATATCTTAATTGACCGAGTAACAGTGTTATATTGTTTAAGACATCTAAGGGACAAGGGATTTGTTTTAGAGTAACTGATTGACCCCTCCCCTCTCAGTTACTTATCTCATTTCCAACAATTGGTATCAAATCTTCAAGTTCTTTCAGAGAAGGTTTCAAGGCCTAAGCTAAAGATTAGAGATGTCTTACAAAAGGGAGATCCCAAAGCTAAACAAAGACAACTTCCTTGTGTGGCAAGAGATGATGAAGCTACATCTATCTACTATTGGAGATGTTGGTTTGCAATTTTTGGACAAAAAATATGTGGAACCAACAATAGCTATGACTGTGGAACATATGATGGAACGAAAGCTTCATAACATAATGATGATTGATATAGCTTATTCATTCAGCTACTCAAAATTTGATGAAGTCAAGGACTGTCCTATAACCTATGATATGTGGAATAAATTACAGGACATTCATGGAGGATATGCAAATGTAAAGAGAGCCAAAGAAGAAATTCTCAGAGGACAATTTGATCAGATGAAAATGAAAGAAGGAGAAGACATTACAAGATACAGTGAAAGAATCAAGAAGATTGTGAGTGCCATCAGAGCTGCAAGAGGATTAATTGAAGATACAACAGTGGTCAACAAGGTATTAAGAAGTTTACTTCCTATCTATGCTATCATAGTTTTAGCTATTCAAGAGATGAGGTGCAATAAGGATATCACTCAGGAAACATTAGTTGGAAGGCTTACAACTTTTGAGCTGGACAACTTTGACAATTATTCTCCTAGATCTAGCAATTTTGAGTTTGCATTCAAAGCTAAATTAAACCTTGGTAAGAAGGATAGATACTCAAAAGGGAAGAAGATTGAAAGTGATAGTGATGATGAATCTAATGATGAAGATCTAGATATCGTTGAAGCATTACTTGCAAGGAGAGCTGCCAAAAGAAAATACAAAGGAAGAATGCCATTGATTTTCTTTTCATGCAATGAGGTTGGTCACATTGATGCCAAGTGTCCGAACAAAGAAGACAAAGATGAGAAAAAGTTCAACAAGTACAAAGGCAAGAAAGATTTCAAGAACTACAAGAGCTACAAGGACAGAGGTAAGAAGTCTTGTTATATTGCTAAATATTTTGATAGTGATGAAGAAGAAGATGGAATGGTTTATATTGTTATTAAGGATGAGTCAGATGAAGAAGATGAAAAGACAACACTTTTCTTACATATTAGTAAAAATGATAAATGGATAATTGATAGTGGTTTTTCTCATCACATGACTGGTGATAAGACAAAATTTGAACATCTTGAGCACTATGATGGTGGGAGTGTCAGTTTTGGGAATGATGAACCCTACTATGTGAAAGGAAAAGGTTACATTACTTTGACAGAAGGAATTAAATGTGATAATGCTTATTGGGTTGAATGACTAAGGAGAAAACTACTCAGTGTAGCACAGTTGAACAACATTGGATTCAAGGTAGAATTCATGAATGGTAAGGCCAAGCTCCTGGATGGTAAAGGGAACCTAGTTGGAACTGGCAGTAAAACAAAAGGTAATCTATTCTATCTTGATCTCATTGAAAGTTCATGCTTTATTGCACAAGTAGAAAAAAATTAGCTATGGCATAAAATGTTGTGTCATGTAAATTTTGATAATCTGGTAAACATGAGCAAGAACAAGAGAGTTAGAGGTATTCCTATTTTGAAGAAATGTGAGTCAGCAATATGCAAACAATGTCAAATTGGAAAGATGAGCAAGACAAGTTTCAAGAGCAAGAATTACAATACTGATGAAATCTTGGATTTGGTACATACTGACCTTTGTGGACCAATTAGAACTACAAGTTATACTGGAGAGAAGTATTGTATTCTATTTGTTGATGATCATTCCAGAATGATGACTATTATGTTTCTTAGAGAAAAATCAGAAGCTTTTTAGAAATTCAAATGGTATCTTGAAAGAGTTGAAAAGGAAACAGGAAAGAAACTAAAATGTCTAAGATTTGACAGAGGAGGAGAATTCATTTCTAATGAGTTCAATGAATTTTTTAACGAAAGAGGAATAAAAAAAAATGTATCTTCTTTGGTACACCACAACAAAATGGAATAGAAGAAAGAAGAAACATATCCATTATGGATTGTGCCAGAACCCTAATGATTGAAAAGAATGTTGCTGCCAAATACTAGAAGGAGGCCATCGGCACTACAGTGTTCACCTTGAACCAAGTTCAAATGAAGAAAGGTAGTAACTAGACACCTTTTGAATTATGGTATGGCTATAAACCTAATGTTCATTATTTCAAAGTATTTGGAAGTAAATGTTACAACTTGAAGGAAGCAAGAAATGGAAAAATTGATGCAGAAAGTGATGAAGGAATATTCCTAGGCTACGCATGTAAAACCAAAGCATACAAATGTCTGAATCTTACTACTCATAAAGTCATGGAAAGTGTACATGTAAAGATTGATGAGTTTGCAGAAAGATGTGAAGAGAAGATAAATAAAGAGCCTGAAGACTACAGGAACTTTTTTTATCATGAACTTGATACTATGCCTATGACTTGAGCAATGGTGATTGAACAAAAAAACCGTCAACCACTGAATATACTAACATAGATTGTGCAACCCAAGATGTTGGTAGAAGAGATCGAGTCGTAGAAAAATGGAACCCAATCTCAGTCAGAGGGACCCGAGTCACAGACAGAGGAACCTGAGTCATAGACAGTGGAACCCGAGCATCAGACAAAAGAACAGGAAAGAATTTTTGAGAATGATAGACCTAGTGGATCAAGTCCAGAATAAAGACTGAAGGATCCAGTACTTTCCAAGTATGTTAGAAGGCATCATGCACCTAAACAAATAATTGGAGATCAGATAGAAGGTATAATGACAAGGAACAAACTCAAAGTTACATGTTTACTTAGTGAATTTGAACCTAGAACTGTTAAAGATGCGTTGAATGATGAAAGTTGGATAGAGGCAATGAATGAAGAAATTGAGCAGATTGAGAAGAACAAAACTTGGACTCTTGTGCCTTGGCCAACGGGCAAGAATATGATTGGAACCAAGTGGGTTTTTAGAAATAAGATGAATGAAAATGGTAAAGTTTATAGAAACAAGGCCAAACTAGTTTGTAAAGGATATGCTCAAGAAGAGGGTATTGATTATGGAGAAACTTTTGGTCCTATTGCAAGACTTGAAGGATTCGGAACTCTTCTGGCATATGTTGCACATAAAGGATAAAAAGTATATCAAATGGATGTGAAATCTGCATTTTTGAATAGATTCCTAGAAGAATTCTACATTGAGAAACCTAAAGGATTTGTTGATCCTAGAAGAAGGAATATGGTTTGTAAACTGCACAAAGCATTGTATGGACTGAAGCAAGCACCCATAGCCTAGTATGAAAGACTGCATGGTTACCTAGTAAGTATTGGATTTTAGAGAACTAATGATAATAGTAGCTTGTACATCAAACAAGGACCATAGAAAAAAATATTGTTAGCAAAGATATTTGTTGATGACATATTATTCACTGGATATGATGACTTTTGCAAAGCATTCTCTGTAGCTATGAGTAAAGAATTTGAGATGTCTATGTTTGGTGAGATAAAATTCTTTGTTGGATTACAAGTACATCAAATGAAGGATGGTATCTACATTACTTAATCAAAATATATCAAGGAGATACTCAAGAAATTTGGAGTGGAAGATTCCAAACTAGTTGGAACACCCATGTGTACTGGACAAAAAATGTCTAAGGGTGATGATTGAAAGGAGGTAAATCAGACCAACTATAGATCCATGATTCAAAAATTGTAATATGTTGTTCACACCAAACCTGATATTGCATTGGTAGTTGGTATTGTTGCAAGATTTTCAGCTAATCCTAGAGACAATCACCTAATGGCAATCAAAATAATTTTGAGATATCTGAAGGGTACTGAAGACTATGGTTTATAGTATAAGAAAGGTGGAAAATTTGATTTGAAGAAATTCACTGATGTTGATTGGGTTGGAAGTGTTGATGACGGGAAAAGCACCGGTGGTGGAGCTTTCTTTCTTGGAAAGAGGTTAGTGTCTTGGACTAGCAAGAAATAGAATTGTATCTCCCAGTCTACAGCAGAGGCAAAATATGTTGTTGCAGCAGTGAACTTATCAAACATCATATGTTTCAAGCAGTTGTTGTCAGGAATGAAGGAAGAAGTAAAAGAACCAGTTATTATCTACTGTGACAACACCAGTGCCATTAACATTTCAAAGAATCCTATGATGCACACCAAAACCAAGCATATAGAAATAAAGTATCATTTCTTGACGGAATTGGTACAGGATAAAGAATTAAGGTTGGAATATGTGAGTACTAAAGAACAAGTTGCAGACATATTCACCAAACCTTTACCTAAGGATGCATTTTTGTATCCTAGAGGAAAGCTAGGGGTGCTTCCCCTAATGGAAGCTAACTAAAATACAGTTTAGTGATGCATCAACCCGAGCCACAGTGAAGATCTATCAGTTGATGTAGGTACAACAGAGCCCATTGCAGATGAATTAGTACATTCAGGTACATTACAACTTCAAAGAGAAATAGTATTGACTATTGGTATTGATATTTGTGGAGATGGATTCTTTGGCATATGTTTTCAAAGAGGGAGAGTTTGATATAATACAAAAGAAATTAATCAAGAGACAAAGTTTGATGTCAGGGGGAGAAATATTATAAAGAGACAGAGTTTGATGAAAGAGGGAGTTTTTGGATGAGAATCAGAATGAAGCTAAAGACATTAAAGAAAGTTTTTTGTTGCTCTACAATTATTTGTATTATGACATGTTGTGTTGCCATCAATTCCAAAGAGGGATATTGTTAAAGACAATTATTCAATTGTGTATTGTCATTGATGTTACACATGTATATACACTTATGTAGTGATGTTACACAAATGTCTACATCTAGACCGAGCCCATTTGGTAAAAGGAAAAACTTTTTCAATGTTGACCGAGATCAGTCAGGTATTGAAGATGTTTAGTGTTGACCGCGTCACTCGGGCATTTCAGTCATGGTCGGGCATTAAAGAAGCTCAATATTAATCGAGTTGATTATTCAGTGTCAGCTGACTAACAATGGTTTACATTCTATAATTAATTGGTTATATGAGGCCGACTGAATTATGATTTATTAATTATTTAGAAGTATATTCAAGCCGACTTGGTAGGGCTTATCATATGTATGAAAGGTCAAGTTTGGATTGAATGAGAGAGTGTGTGAAAAGTTGAAGACAAGTAGAAGTGTGGAATTCTATGATATGAAGAGTGAAGGTGAAATCAAATGGGATTCTAATTGAGTACACAACACTCAGAGTTGCAATAGAATATTTGATCAACAAGGATCCAGTTATAATCACAATAGAGATCTGAATCAGCAAAGACAGTTTCTTACACATACATGTCAATTCATTGTTACTTTCTAACAATTGTAGCAGTGATCTCAAATCTCTTAACAGAGTAGACTTAATAGTCTTTTTGTAAATCCTCTCACAAGGTAGAATTTCTATTTTGAAGTGTTGAAGACCTCTAACAAGGCCACTCCTCACAGGGTGATTTAAATCCTCTAATAGGGTCACACCTAACAATGTGTTTTTGTAACCTTTAACAGGGTTGGCTCCTAACAGGGCTCACTTTAGAAGAGTGAAAAATAGTAACTAGTTATATTGGTGGTTTTCCTATATTGGGTTTCTACGTTAAATTTTGGTGTCACCTGTGTATATGTTATTTGTTTCATGCTTTATGTTTCTACACTTAATCAGTAAATTATAATTGCATTGGATATCATAAAGATTGCTTTGACAGCCGAGTTACAAAAGAATATCTTAATTGACTGAGTAACAATGTTATATTATTTAAGACATCTAAGGGACAAGGGATTTGTTTTGGAGTAACTGATTCACCCCTCCCCTCTCAGTTACTTATCTCATTTCCAACACCTTTTATAGTCCACGATGCTAGCCATATATTTTTATTAATTCATTCGAAAAACATTATATCATGATATTTTCCTATGAACTAAATTGGTATAACAACACAACTTTCTTATAGACTAGCTACTTAATTGAATACTACATAGCAATTTATAAAATGTTTGATTTTTTTTAGATGAACTCATGACTAATTTAATGATACCTCAAATTAATGGATTTTAAACATTTGATATGGAACTCTTCATAGTCGTGAAGGAAAATAAGATGAAAACAAAAAATCCTTGGTAACTAAAGGGAGAGATCAAAACCAATTAAAAAATAATTAAAAAGTATAAATGAAGTTGAACTAGTGGACCCATATTTTTGTAACTGTCTAAGATGGTGATACTAGATTTTTATTAGGGGGTAAAAGAAAGTTGTAGAAAGGTTCCAAACCCTTGTACAAAAACTAAAATAAATTTATCAATAAGGTCCAACAATCATCAAGTGGACAAGTGATGACATATATTTTTTCATTAGTATGCAAAGAGAAACAATTGTTTGAACCGTCGGTTACACTACACGAAAAGACAGGTTTCAGTTCAGACCGAAAGTGCTAAGTAAAGAGAAACCCGACGACACAAGTTTTATAGTGTAAACTGAAAGTGCAACCCAAACATTATATAGAGGAACCCGACAAGAAGGTTACACTATAAACCAAAGAGAAGTAAAGAGAGGAACCTGATAGAGAAAGTGAACCCGATGGACAGTTCAACAAAGGAATACCGAAAGACTTTCAGAGCAACCTGAGCATCAGACATCGAAAGTCAGTTATATCCTGAGAAAAGTGGATCTGACTTCCACATCAGATAAAAAAATTATGATTTATATTTAAAGTTTAGATTTGTTTTAAAACCATTTGTTGAGGAACAAGAAACATAATTGTAATTGTTTTAATTAGTCTAACTGATTAAAAACATGCAAACTAGGAGATCAAGGTCAAGTTGTAAACCTTTGATCATAGAGTTAAGTTTGTAATACATGAAACTAGAAAAGGTCAAATCTATTGTATAAATAGATGTGTAATCATTCATTTGAAATGGATGTGAGGATGAATGTAGCCAATGAGCACATCTATGGATCAGATTGAGAGTTTCAAGAAGAAGAATAGCAAAAGATGAATATGGTTATCAAGAACCAAGAATCAAGGCTACCGAGCAACAGAGGTATTAATCAATCACATTAGGTGATACATTGTACATGTAATATTTAATGGATCTGTAATCAGAAATTGTTGATTGCATACACTCAGGTCAATAAGTATTTTTGTCTACATTCTAACAAGTGTAGCAAATAGAAGAAATCCTTTCAAGAAAGGTGAATTTAACAATCCTATTGTAAATCTCTTAACCGAGTGCACACTAAACAGTGTTGCTAAAGCTCTTATTAGAGTAGACCTTAACCAGTCTCCACATAATACTCCTAATAGGGCAGATCATAAGAAGTGGTCAAATTGTAAGCCTTAATTGACCCCTTCCAATTTGCAGATAGTGAAGTTTTTGTGGGTACCATCCCCACCGCAGTTTTTACCTTCTGACAGGGGTTTTCTGTGTTACCATATATTGTGTTATGTGTTATTTCTTTCATGAATGTTTCTATGAATGTCTACATACAATTAAGATTTTGAATTGATATCACATGCATAAAGAAAGAACAACATATATGATCGGTAAAGCAAAGATTTGATTACATAAGGTTAAAGGTTAAATAACTAAAAGTTTTAGAGGTACTGATTCACCCCTCCCCTCTCAGTGCATACTTCCCATTATTTCCAACAATTGGTATCAGAGCTAGATCTCTCATTTGGAAAGTTCAAAGAATTAAGAGAAAAGATCATACAATGGAGAAGTACAAGCTTGACAAGAGTATTCAGAATCAAAAGCTAGATATTCAAATCTTCTATGAGCATTATAAAGAAGCTAGAAATGAGATGAGACAGTTGATGGATGAAAGAAAGCTTATGGCATCTCGCTGTAATGAAACAAACTACCAAGAAGAGGAGATACTGGATCTATTTGAGTCTTCAGGATCCACAACTAGAAAAGCATCAGACACATCAGAAGAAATCATCACAAGTCTAAATGAAATCAATCAACATTTGGTTGGACAAGTGAAATCTCTAAAAATCGGTCAAGAGACATAGATGATAAGAATGATTGATGTCATGAACAATGCTAGACAAGCTGAGCAAGAAAGAACACTAGCTATTAATGACAGAAGGAAGATTACCGAAAAGCTACAAGAGAAAGAGTCAGAAATACAAAGACTTACAAAACATCATCATGAGATCACAAATCAGATTATTCTTATGATTCAAGAGGCAAACAAAACGAATACATAACTCATTGAAAGAATAGAAGCTATCAGTGAGCTAAGAGAAGAAAATGAAAAGTTGAAACATGAAGTGAGAATTCAACAACAACACAATGACATGATCAAGAGATCTGAAGAAAGCACTAAAATGATGGATGATTTTCTAGAAGGACAAAGAAGAGTCAACAATAATAATGGACTAGGGTATACCGAAAATGAAGAATCACCAAACCAAGCTGATCCAAAGAATGTCTACACAAATCCAAGACCAAGAAAGTTGACATGCAATCACTGTGGAAGGCAAGGCCACACATCAAATGTTTGCAGGAGCAAAATGAAAGGTATTCCTAAATCCACACCTTCATTCATAGGAACTTGTTATAAATGTAATAAGAAAGGACATAAAGCCTATGAATGTAAATCTAAGGTGAAAAAATCAAAGAAGGAAACCTACATGGAAAAATATTGTCCTTCTTGCAAAATGCATGGGCACACATCTCTTGAATGCAGGAAGAAGAAAAAGCAAGCATGGAATCCTAAAGATCAAGAAAATGCTTATCAACCGAAAAGAGTCAGTAACTCATATGTTTAGGATTATAATACATGGGCAAACTGCATAACATGTGGAAGATTTGGACACATAGCTACAAACTGTATGAGATAATGGACAAGAAAGTCTAGGAGCTGGACTAACCCCAGAATGGCATGTCTACACTGTCACAAAGTTGTTCATTTGAGAAAATACTGCAGAGACCGAGTGACAAAAACCAACACCTTTTCCAATGGAAAGACCATTGAAGACATCAGGAAGATGAGAAACAAAATGTGGAGGAAAGATACAAACACTGATGAAGTTGGACCAAGAAATGCAATTGGTGACACCTTATCCAATGGACCAATGGATCTGGTGACATCACCATCCCCACCTAAGTAGAACAAGTAAGTATGGAACTACATTATACCAAGTTATATTTTGTATCAGTTCCATTATGCATAGTTAAAATACCAAATCAACATAATTAAAGATGCACTATGGTATTACTTGTTATGATTATGTGAAAACAATCTCATCAATCAATACATACTGAAATGCATCGGTGTTCACACAGAGCTAAGTTGTCAATACTTATCAAGAATCATCGGTTAACATATAAAGCTAAGTTGCTAAGTACAAACCGAGATCCATCGGTAATCATGAGAGTTGACATGTTGTCTTCGCCAAATACCGAAATACCTCGGCTGATGTAATAAGTTGACAGCTGCCCCAAAGCATCACGTTCTCACTGAGAATGTTATTTGTGTATCACCCGATGACTCCGTCTTCACACATCGAGAAGTGGTTGAGCATTAATGACTCAACTTAGGGAAAAGTCTATAAATAGATGATAGAAGGGTTTCATTATTTACCAAGCGACTAGAGCGAAGAGACAGAGCGAAACCTAAGCACAAAGCAATCCAATTGTAGAGAACCTACAACTTGACTCCATGCACTCTAAATAGATTCCTAACATCTATAGAGGTTGAAGTAAGTAACAAAGATAACCGAGAACCCTACTTTCATTTAACAGGAAAAAACCCTAATTTCCAAAATGATGGCATCAACTTCACGAACCTCCAAGATCAAGAATGATAAGAAGAATAAGGTCAATCTAATAAAAAATTCCACCTGTGAAGAACCTCACTACAAGATATGTCCTGAGGTTGCTTCACAACCGGAAAATGCTGG
The DNA here is from genome assembly GCA_018584345.1 of Thuja plicata. Taxonomy (NCBI): domain Eukaryota; kingdom Viridiplantae; phylum Streptophyta; class Pinopsida; order Cupressales; family Cupressaceae; genus Thuja; species Thuja plicata. The sequence goes on along the minus strand of MU225683.1, from coordinate 476,894 downwards.
TGCATTCTCTAGAATACCAGCTAGGGTTTTGCTTTTTGAATATGTACGAGCATATATTCACTGCAAGATTGTAGAAATAGGAGACCTAGAAGTTGAGCAAGCTTACAAGAAGCTTTGCAACAATGATGGAACAATAAAGGAATAACATAAGCATATTGAAGTAAAAGGGCTCACACATGCCCTACTATTCCCGAAGGAATTCAAAAGTCAATGGATTCGGTTAGTACTGAGAAAGATACATGACCAAAATATATGGCTAGATGAGCCTAAACTAATAACCAGGGATGTTATACACATTTTTACCGATTATCCCATAACTGATAAGGTAAAGGCACTAAAGCACCCGCCTAAAGCTGATATTGAGAAGAAAACAGGAGCAGCATGGGATGGAAGAGGATTAAAGGTATCCACCATCAAAGATGATGAAATGAAATTTGGAGCATGTGTCTTAGGATACAAGTTATTTCAGGCTAGTAGGATGAAAAATATTTCATTTAGAGCAGTGGATACAACATACAAGATTGTCAAGAAGGGACTACAGTTGGCTCTGTCAGAACTTCTACTAAGACAATTGGATGAGAACATGAAGACAATAAAAAATGCAAAGTCTAACTCATGTAAGTTTGGTTCACTCATCATGTGCGTATTTTTCTATTTCCAAGAATCCTTCCCATCCATAGGAAATGTCAAATGGGACACTACTAGACCAATGACCACACAGATTAGTGAGTTCATCAAATCACTAGTAGACAATTTCGAATCAGTCATGGATGAGTACTTTGCTGGATTCAAAGAAAGAATACAGAAGAGAGTAAGGATTCCAGAACAGTTAATAGAAAAATTCAAGACTAAAATATGTTTCATGGTGGACATTATCTACACCTACATCAAGCCAGCTGTACCGAGGATAGCATGGCTGGCTCCACTTGACTATGAGGTGAACATAGATCAAGCATCAAATGCTATTGAAGCATTGATAAATGAACCATTAGATAAATCACAACCTAAGTTTGGAACTTATGAGGAAGCCAAGGAAAGGATAAAAATTGGCTTATTTGTGAAAATGATTGTTAGAAAGAAAGATAAAATGGTTAAGACCTTGAAGCAAAAGTTGTCAGTGAATGAGGAGGAAACATAACAAACTAAAGAAACTGAGGGTTAGTCACCCGGTGGTGAAGCTAAGAAGGAAAATGACTTAGAGTTCACAGAGTCTGATACACCACCTCCTCCACCAGCAAAGAAACCAAGGACTACTACTGCAACTAGGACCAGGAGTCAGACAACAAAGGATGCAAGTCCTTCACCAATCAAAAAAGGTCAAGTAAGGATCTACAAAAGAAAGCCACAAATAGGGAAAAGGGGGCCAACAAAAAGAAGAAATTTCCTTAGAACAAGGGAAGACATTGAGGACATTGAAAAGGATGAGCAATCAGTACAAGCTGTCAAGAACACAATACCTTATCAAATTGATGAGGTATGTGTTTCTATTATCAAGTCGGGTACAACCAATGATCGCAAGATTAAGAAATGGCTAACATTGGATCCTGAAGATCAAAATAAAATAGAAGAGGCAACTATCACAATGATGTGTGCATTTAAATATGTTCCAAAAAAATTGGCTGATAATATGCCAAAAGAACTTTTGAATAGATTGTCGGCAAGATGGACATTTGCATTACATTCTGAGAAATAGATTAGGGAAAGATCCCTAGTTTCTGTCATGCCTCCCAAATCTAAAATGGAGGAGATTGAATCAATCATGAAGAAACGCTCCAAAAGATTCTCACAAAAGTTAAGAGCCTACCAAGTGCTTCAAGGACATCTACTTGAGCTAGACAGGAAGAGTGAAGCTAAATGGAGAAAGATACTTGATATACCTAAAAAGGATACAAGTCCCAAGCCACAAATTGCTCTTACCAACAAGTAACAGAACAAAGATGATCAGGCTAAATAGAGCCTTGAACATATTCTTATTACTGATGAGGATGTTAATAAAGATTCATTAAACACAAAATCCAACAATGATATGGACATTGCAGATGAAACATGGCCGGATAATATAATCATTGATACTACTGGAGGAGATCCTGTAGATGAGATACAAAAAGATGAAGATGCTACTGTTGTCCAAGACCAAACCGATGAACAAGACACTATTATAAATTTTGCACAGGTAGACACACCTAGACAAATCTCATTATTGATACAAGCTATCAATATAATCTCAGAAAAGGAGAAGTCACCTGACAAGGAAACAAGCATACCCAAGGATAATGGTAATGATGAGCAGAAAGATACAACCGATGAACAAGTAGTCACCTATGGAGGTCAAAATATTAAAAATTTAGATCACACACAAAAAGATGGAGATAACACCAAAAAGGATGCACAAATGAAAGATACAGATGAAGTGAAAAAGGGGAAAGGTGAACAAGATAAGCCAGTTGATACCACTCCTAAGAACACCGAAGGAGATACTGCAGTTACACCAAATTTTGATGAGGAGACATCCACACACAACCAAAAGGCAAACCCCGAGCAATAAGATAAAGGTACAACACCACCAAAACAATCCTCCATCACATCAGACCAAGCAGCAAAACTTGCAATGGTTTTGCATACAAGTGCAACACAAAAGAAGAAGAAGAAAACCAAGAAGAGTAAGTTGGAGGTCACACTTGATGAAATCATTGAAATACCAAAGTTTGATCCAACCACATTGGACTATGAATCTCTTATTGAATATGGAGAGATATGTCAAAGGAAAGCAATGCAAGAAAAGCTTAGAAAAGAACACAAAGATTCTCTAGTGCTGGAAACAACAAGAGACATCTTAAACCAAATAGTTCCTGACATTGATGTTGATCACAATGCCCCCATTCTAGATCAACTTGTCATTCTCACTGATGCCATCACAACACAAAAATTCAGAATGTGGATGCAGAAAAGGCTATTGAAGAATGAGCAAAACAAAAGTTCCAATACAAATTGACATAAAATATCAGCCAAGAAGTGGCAAAAAACTAGGTAAAGCTTTCAGGAATAACAAATGAATTAGATCCAATCATTACTAAATATATTTCCTTAATTCAAAATCTATGCACTTTGGACAAATTTACAAATGATAATAGTGATAAGATTGCAAAGATCAATTTTGATCTAAATGCAAGTGCTCAAAGTCTAACCACAGATGACAATGCAATCAAATTGCATTATGACAAGATGATGGAAATCAAAAGGTTAAGACAAGAAATTTGGGAAGAAAAATCACAATTTAGAGAAGAGGTTATGGAGCTACAAGCTCAACTTTTACCAAACCTCACACTTCTGCAACAACACATAAGTTCTACAAGACAACTAATTGTCACCCACGAGATGTCTGTAGCAGACAACATCTACGACATGCATGCCAAGATTACACTAGAGTATATGGCTCTTGAGAATCTAAAGGAGAAATGAGAGAAGATGATGGAGGAAATGAAGACCTCTCACTCTCATATTTTCGATAATTTATAGGTATACACATTTTCCCTTACTATCAAAAAAGGGGAAAAAGAAAATGATATGTACGTATAATAGGGGAGAATGATATGTATAGTACATATAGCACAGAGGGAAAAGAAAAGTGTACATACACATATACTATACTATACCAGCATATGCAGAGGGGGAGTCATGAAATGACTAAGTAATATACATGGTGTACATACTATAAACATTTTTAGCATTTTGCACATATCAGTTTTTGATACTAATGTAAAAGGGGGAGATTGATGACATATATTTTTCCATTAGTATGCAAAGAGAAATAGTTGTTTGAACCATCGGTTACACTACACCGAAAGATAGGCTTCAGTTCAGACTGAAAGTGCTAAGTAAAGAGAAACCCGACGACACAAGTTTTACAGTGTAAACTGAAAGTGCAACCCGAACATGATACAGAGGAACCCGAAAAGTAGGTTACACTATAAATCGAAGAGAAGTAAAGAGAGGAACCTGATAGAGCAAGGGAACCTGATGAACAGTTCAACAAAGGAACACTGAAAGACTTTCAGAGCAACTCAAGCATCAGACACCGAAATTCAGTTATATCCCGAGAAAAGTGGATTTGACTTCCACATTAGATAAAAAAGTTATGATTTATATTTAGATTTTAGATTTTTTTTAAAAGCATTTCTTGAGGAACAAGAAACATAATTGTAATTGTTTTAATCAGTCTAACTGATTAAAAACATGCAAACTACGAGATCAAGGTCAAGTTGTAAACCTTTGATCATAGAGTTAAGTTTGTAATACATGAAACCAAAAAATGTCAAATCTATTGTATAAATAGATGTGTAATAATTCATTTGAAATGGATGTGAGGATTAATGTAGCCAAAGAGCACATCTATGGATCAAATTGAGAGTTTCAAGAAGCAGAACAGAAAAAGATGAATTTGGTTATCAAGAACCAAGAATCAAGGCTACCGAACAACAGAGGTATTAATCAATCACATTAGGTGATACATTGTACATGTAATATTTAATGGATCTGTAATCAAAAATTGTAGATTGCATACACTTAGGTCAATAAGTATTTTTATCTATATTCTAATAAGTGTGGCAAATAGAAGAAATCCTTTCAAGAAAAGTGAATTTAACAGTCCTATTGTAAATCTCTTAACCGAGTGCACACTAAACAGTGTTGCTAAAGCTCTTAATAGAGTAGACCTTAACCAATCTCCACATAATACTCCTAATAGGGTAGATCATCAGAAGTGATCAAATTTTAATCCTTAACCGACCCCTTCCAATCTGCAGATAGTGAAGTTTTTGTGGGTACCATCCCCACCACAATTTTTACCTTCTAACAGGGGTTTTATGCGTTACTATATCTTGTGTTATGTGGTATTTCTTTCATGAATGTTTCTATGAATGTCTACATACAATTAATATTATGAATTGATATCACATGCATAAAGAAATAATAGCAGATATGATCGGTAAAGCAAAGATTTGATTACATAAGGTTAAAGGTTAATTAACTAAAAGTCTTAGAGGTACTGATTCACCCCTCCCCTCTCAGTATATACTTCCCATTATTTCCAACAACAAGAAGTAGTAAATATCAAAAGTGCAACATAATGAAATATTTATTAAGATAATAAAATATAAAAAGAGGGTAATCATCATGAAAGATGCTATGAAAATAACTTATTGTAAGAACCAACATCTTACAAATAAAATAATATCTTCATTGTTTGGGATTGCTAATATGTAATAGGTATTGATATGAATTAGTAATATCTTTATGAGTCTTCTCGATACAAATTTCCATCAATTTTACCTCCCACTCTTAGACATATCCCATACATCTACCAATTTATTGTAAGTTCTACAAATACATTTAGTTTGTCTCAAATTTAAGAAAAAGGGTGGGTACAAAAGACTCAACACATTAGACCAAGAGAAAAACATGCAATTTGCATTATCCAACTCTATAACATTTTTGTATAAGAAATCAATAAAAAAATATTGCAAAGCATTAGCAATAATGATGTTATCAGGACATTAGATCCTATGCAATCCATCCATACAATACTACTAACCTATACACATTATATCAACATGTTGTTCACTAATCAGAAACTAACCTAGCTTTCCATGCCAATGTTCTGATCTTAATTCTTTCTATAACAGATGACCAATAAGTTGTTTTGTTCGTTCCTACAAAGAACGGTATCCCGAGGTAGTTTGAGGGCAGGATGTCCACTGAAAAATCTAGAACTCGAACAATTTTGGTTGAGATGACTTGGTTAGTGTTGAACAGGTATATTTGTGACTTTTGTGCATTAATTTTCTGTCTAGATACTGCTGCATAAAGGTCTAGGACATACTTTATTCTTTTTGCTTCCTTAACTTCTAATTTTCCAAATAATAATGTGTCATCCGCAAACAGGGAATGGGTGACTGAAATATTTGTGCCCCCAATTTTTGCTCCACTCCAAAATCCCATTGTATGTTTCTTCTTGACTGTTCTACTTAATGCTTCTACCATTAGTATGAAAAGGATGGGGGATATTGGATCTCCCTGTCTGATTCCCTGAGTGGAGGAAAAGAATTTAGTTGGGTTTCCATTAATGATGACCGAGAACCAAGCCCCTAAAATACATGCCTGTATCCATTTACACCATTGCTATGAAAAGCCAAACTTGAGAAGGACTTGAAAAAGAAAATCCCAATTTACTTTGTCATATGCTTTCATCATGTCCAATTTGATGACAAAATTAGGTGACTGATCCTCTTGAATAGAATGGAGTGCTTCATGAGCAACTAGTGCTCCTTCCATGGTTTCTCGACCTGGAACAAAACCTCCCTATTCTTGGGAGATAATTGAAGGAATGAGATTCTGTAATCTCATATATATGGCTTTGGTAATGATTTTATATACTGTGTTGCAAAGTGATATAGGCTGGAAATCTGCAAAAGATTTTGGATCTTTCATTTTAGGTATAATAGAAATATTGGTTGTATTGAAATATTTTAGCATTGACTTGCTTTTCCTTGATTCTTCCACTGTTTCCAGCAACTCCCAGCCAACGACCTCCCAGCATGCCTAAAAAAAGAGTGGAGTATAGCCATCTGGCCCCGAGGCTTTATCTGATGGGAGTGAGAAAACCACTTGTCTGAGTTCTTGAATAGTGAAGGGGGCCATTAGTATATGGTTATCTTGTTGTGTAACTATGCATGGGATAGCAGCAAGAATTTCATTAAGCTGATCTTGTGATGGGGAGGGGTCTTGAGCAGGAGCAAGAAGATTTTTGAAGAAGCTAACTCCTTCATGTTGGATTTCTTGAGCATTTGTTAATGTCTTCCCCAATGACATTTCAGTTATAGAAAACATTGTGCTGGTTACTCTTTTTTGCTTAGCTGAAGCATGGAAGAATTTAGTATTCTTGTCTCCTTCTCTAAGCCATAGTTCCCGTGATTTCTGTCTCCAATATTCTTCCTCCCAAGAGGACAACTCTTCCCATTCCTTTTGGAGTTCTCTCTGTGTGTTGTATGTGTCATTGTCCATACCATGTTGTATAGTATGCTCATGTAATTGTGACAATTGTTGTTTGACCAAATATTTTTGCTGAAATATGTTTTTAAACACTACCTCATTCCATTTTTTGATACAGCTTTGACATGTTTCAGCTTCATTTCTAGCTAGTACATTTTAGTTTCCACCACAAATGGTGAGCTCACCCACCATTGTTTAATCAAAGGAAAAAATGTGGGTGCCTAAGCCACATTTTTTCAAATTTGAATGATGGTTTATGACTATTCAGAACTCTTGTATTGTCTATGGACAACATTATTGGGAAGTGATCTGACCCTGGTAATGGGAGGATGTCTGATTGGAAGTGAACATTTAAGAGCTTCCATTCTTGTGATACTAAAAACCTATCCAATCAACTAGAAATTTGTGCAAAATTTGCTCTCTTGTTTGTCCATGTAAATGTAAGCGAGGATGGAACCACATCCATCAGATTGTTGTCTGATAACAATGAAGAGAAGTCCTGTATGGTTCTTAGAGGTGGACATATACCACCTCTTTTTTCTGACATGTTAAGGATAGCATTAAAATCACCTCCAAGTATTACATTTTGATCAGTGAGATTCTGAATTCAAGATGTTAAATAGTTCCATAACTTTTTCTTATCTTGTGTAGATGTAGGACCATAGATGTTAAACAAGATTAATGAAAAATAAAAAATGGTCACTTCTACCATTTGCCAATGATTATCTTGCCTGATCTTTTTAATGTTGACAGTCTTGGGGTTCCATAAGATAGCTAAGCCTCCAGAAGCCCCAATTCCATGTTGGTGGAGGGACAACCAAGCTTCCCAATTTCCTAAAGTTTTATCAAAATTTTCTGAGGACAACTTTGTTTCTTGAAGAAGAACTATATCAACATGCATAGAATCAATCTGTTGTTTGATTCTATTTCTTTTGTCAGAGGCATTAATGACTCTGACATTCCATGATGCAATTTTCATTGTGGACAAGGAGAATCTCTCATCCTCCTTGTCAATCTCTTGATGGAAACAAATGTGTCATCCAATGTGGATTGGATACTGGCTGCTATCTCTTCCTTAATTTTTGATATTTTTGGATTTTTCCCTCTTGACCTTGGAGTCTTTGAAGCCTGGGCACATTTTGAAGGGGATTTTTCTATTGAGAGAATGCATTGTCTGGAGGAACCATTGAGATTGTCAGATATTTCAATATCTTGAGGCATATTATGTGTATGCTTTGCCTCTCAAAGTGAGGGAACCCCAACCAAATCTTGAGCCATCATTGTTGCCTCTGGATAAAGGCATGCATCATCCATGCTTTGGCTATTTATTGGACATAAAAAGTTAGGAAGCTCAGTGATTGGATGATACTTTGCAAAGTCTAAGGGTGCCTCTTCACTGTGCTCTCGTCCCTTGTGTATGGTGGGATATTTAAGTTACAATGGGAAATCTTGAAGCAATTGATTATCATTAATAGAGCCATCATTTGCAACATATAATGGTAATTCCATTAGATCTGAATTTTCAAGAAATTCCTCTTTACTGTCATCTGAGTTTGTTGTTTTTTCCTTTGTGAATTTTCCAGACATCTCACAACCCCTATCTAAGGTCATGACTCCAAATGATATCTTGTCTTGTTCCTCTGCTTGTATCCCATTAGTAAGAGCTAGGATAAGTGGGGATTCATAGAATATCAATTGTTGCACAACTTCATCGACGTATGATGCATTCGGGGCAAGGGGATTAAATTCCAACATCCCCAGAGTTCTACTGTTGTAATGATATTCCCAGTTTAGATAGGCCATGCAAAAGAAAATGTGGCGGATCATTACAAAAATTCTTGCTTGCATATTCTGCTCCAAACATATTGTTTGTGTATCTGAGTTTGCATGGGCCTCGCTGTTAGTTTGTAGTTTGTCTTGATCCCTGTGGTTCATCATATTGGTATGTTGTACACATGTCGATGGGTCAGAGCTGTGATCCGCACATACATTAATGTTACTTATTTTTCCCCTCTGACATTCAGTATTTAAGTGTCCAAGTCTGTGCTGATATCGATGGATTGTGACCGGGTCATTTATCACAATGTTTTGAACCCACTCCCCCCATTTTGATATAATTGCAATCTTTTGTTTAAAGGTTTTCTGAAAATCCATTAAGATGCATATTCTTACATCATGATGAGGGGCCTCAAAAGGGATAAGTTCATGTCAAAGAAAGATCCCCACACTATTCGCTATGAATTCTAAGATCTCTAGCTCTCTGTATTCTAATGGCAACAGAGGTAAAGAAATCTAGTATGGGAAAAAGCGAGCGACATTGGGCTCTGGTTTAAAATTAGGGACCCAGGGCATCGTGAAAAGACCCAATCCCTTATAGAACCAATCTTTATGTCTATTAACTTGTTCTCTGTCACTTTTAGAATGAAAAATGGCAACAAAAAATTGATTTACAGAATCAATACAGAAAATTTCTTTTATCCCTTGAAGCGACTGCATAACCCATTCCTTAATAATTGAAAATGCCAAAGTGTTAGAGGAAAACTTACCTATGAGTGCCAAATGTCATAGTGTACCAATAGGTATTTGCAATAGTTTTTCTAAAAGAGTGATCAAAGCCATTCAGGGATCTGAATGTAGAAGATCTTGGTAATTCTTCTTTTGCCAGACTTGCTTAGATTTGTTTGGAATGAAGGGGGCTCGGGCTGATCGATCTATCACTAGTGGTGTGGGATTGTCTCTTGCAGACACATCTTGTTTACTCTTGGTGAAGCCTTCCCTTGCGCCTAATGGAGATTCTGGAGGAGTACCTTCGTAGATGTCAAAAATGGGCTGCTTTTCTTTAAGTAGGGATCTAAGCTTGTGTGGAGCCCTTTGTTTGCCTGGAGGAAAGGGTTTCTGAGTTTGAAATTTTGGAAAGATATTTTCCTGCTCAAAACCCTTCTTCAAATTTTGGAAAACTTTTGCATAGGGTTGTTGGGGTTGAGCGGCCATAGATGAAGTCTCCCTAATTTCAAACGTGCAGAAGCCTTCATGATTCTTTTTCTTGGAGAAGTGAAACCGAGGGTTTACAAAAAATGGCTTAGCTGGCTGAACTATGGCTTTACCATGAAAGATAGTTCTGGTGTTGTTACCCACCACATTTTTTTCTGCAAACGTGGCCTTGGTAAAACCCTCATTCTGTGAAGATGAGTTGGATTGTATTTTCCTGGCAGGTTGTACTATAGGTGTTGATTGGAAAATGTTTTTAAAAACAGTAGGTAAGTCAGACTGAAGACCTACCGATTGATGATTACCCCTTACTGAAAACTCTTGACACCCATGATTACGTTGTTGTAGTTGTTGTTGTTGTTGTTGATGATGATATTGTTGTTGATGTTGCTTCCATTCGCGATGGTGTTGCTGCATCTGTTGAAAACGCGGTGTTTCCATATTCAAAACTTCAAATTCTAGAGTCAAAATATTACAAGTAATGACATATTATTTTTCTTTACTATTGTTGCATTTATTCCATTCCCAATATCACAATGGATGGGATACTACTGAGACCTCCTCGTTGGAATTGACTACCTCAATGTCTGAGTTCATGCTAGAGTTCTAGGTCCATGATGCTCATTTCCTTCACTTTACTTGGTTCAACATATTTATTATACTTCTTTTGGAATTCCACGAGCAATTGGTTAAATGTTGGGTTGGTGATGTTTTTGTACACCCATGTGTGTCCATAAAACAGTTCTTGTTTGTTTACTATTATAATTCCATATTTTGAGGAGATTTGCATTAGATATTTCCATATTTATTTTGACTTGCATGGCAACCTTAAAGGCGATTCTTTTAAAAGCTTCAGTAAGCATCCTCATGTTGTTATTAAAAACCTCATCATTTCTCACTTTCCAAATAATCCATAAATTTTTAGTAGAGATATAACCAAAACTTGTTGTAAATCTTATTCATACAGTCAACACGACTAGTGAGAATCTTAAGTATATACTTACTATTATTCATATTCCATTTTTTAAAACTTTGACAAAATATATTCCAAATTTCCCTTGCCAAAAAATATCAAAAAAATATGTTAAAGGGATTTTGTTTTCCTGCATACTGTGCAAATTTTATCTACATCATGTTGTCTTTTCTAAGACAACCTATTCATTAGCATCAACCATCTAAAACAAGCCTTTTTAGGTTCTAAACTATCTAAAACATGCCCTTTTAGGCTCAAAACAATTAGAGAAGATTGTTGTGAAGTGTTTTTGGTACTTTTTACTGTCCATCTACAAGTTATAGTATCTATTAACATGATCAACAATGTTAGATTTATTATCTAGCTTATTGTAGACACCCTAAATTGTCCTTTTTCATTTCTATATTAATTTAATTAATATTGCCTATAACAATATAGTTAATTCTTATAGATTAACTATATTTGTTATATTCGACTATTTATTTAATTTTATTAAATAAATTCATCACCTTGTATTTAAATTTAATTTAAATACTACCCCTAATATATTAAAATTTATTTTAATATATGTTTTCTCCATATTTCTTTTAAATAAATTTTATTTATTTAATCCCTCCATTTTCTCTAAAATTCTACTAAACCTCATTTAAATTAAATTTAATTTAATTTAAATCTTGCTTCTCCCTGTTTTTGGCTAAAATTAATCTAATCACACTTAAAAGGTAAATAAACCCATTTTAGCCTTAATCACTTGCACACACATGTGACTTTTTTAAATTATTATTCCCTCCCCTTGAAAAGTCAACTCCTCACTTTAACCACTTAATCC
>MU225683.1:446340-464757 GCA_018584345.1 Thuja plicata | reverse complement strand
GTTAATCTCTTGCATTTGCATTCTTAGCATAGATCTTTGCATTTGCATTCATCCTTTGAGAGAGATTTGGGGCAAGTTCCACATACTTGTGCTCAAATCTTCATCTTTTTGCATCTTAATGGGATTTCATTGCATTGTGTTGGGAGAGCACACCCACATAATCTTAAAGAGAAAATCAAACAAGGCTTTGGGTGCCCTTGTTTTAGCTCATCGGAGGTTGTAATGAAAGTTTCTTATTTTGTTGCATGTACTAACATCTAATGTGTTTGTTTGATGTTTTGGTGTTTTGTATTTGCAGCAAATAGGTCTACATTTTCATTGCATACACTTATTATAAATCTCTTTTGCTTTGATTTGATATAAACAAGATCCATCCATTTAAAATTTTTATATTGTTCTTTATCATTTAAACAACAAATAGGAGGGCTTAACATCTTGCAAGCATCTCTAGGACATAATATGTCCTCCAGTTAGTGTTACTCAACTGATGGAGATGATTATGAAGACCAAGATCAAAGGTATACATGATTCTAGAAGGATTAGATCAATTGTTATTTTGTCATTAATGTCAAGCAATTGATTTCTGGTTCATATTGAATTGCCATATCTTTCGGAGTTGATTTAATTGGGAAAGTTAATAAAGATTGGACAATGATAAGTTACTATTGAGATAATTGTTTTCTACTTTATCAAGTCCGTAAAGAAGATTGGTCAAGTCGGTAAGATAAATAAGTTATGTTACCAAGAAGAAGAAGTATGTCGGTAAAGGGTTGTGTAAGTCGGTCAAGTCATTGAGCAAGCCAAGGCAGAAAGTAGTGCATGTTAGTTACCGATTTGATAGTTCGTGTTACTGAGTGGAACTGTTGTTATAAACAAGGATAAGAATGCATTTAATACAACTACGGTGATCTGGAAGATTCCAAGGATGAGGAAGAGTTATTGGAGAGATATACATTATGTAAAATTCAAGGCAAAGATATATGGTATAGATTAAGCGGCAAAAATAATGGTTTTATTTCCAAGAAAAGTGCAAGTTCCAAGAAGATGCCGAAGTGGTTCACCGAGTTTCAAATCCATTGAAAAAGTTCAAAAAGATGATCTAATGACTGAGAATGACTGAAGGAAAACCTATTCAAGGAGATCAAGAGGCAAAAATAGAGTATATTTAAAGGATGAATTCGAAGGAAAGATGGGCTGGCAAGTTGAAGTGAAGTGCTATCGAGTGGAGTAGTGAAGAGAAAAGAGGTATAAATTTGAGTCTAGAGCAGAGACAGATGAAATATTGATGCTAGTAGTCACAGAGTGGATAAAGGATCTAATCAAGCAAGAGGTAGTTTCACTTTAACCGATCAATTTTTTATTGTTGCTTATTAACATTTGTAGCAGCAAATCTCTTAACCGAGTGGACTTAACAGTCTTATTGTAAAATCCTTGAGAAAGGTGACATTCTAAGAGAGTGTTCAAATTCCTATAACCAAGCTACTCCTAACAGGGTGAAGATCCTAACAGATCTGAGGTAAATCCCCTAACAGGGTCACATATAACAATGTGTATTGTAATATTTAATAGGATTGACTTTTAACCGAGCATACTTCAAAAGAGTATTTTCATTTGTGGGTGAAAATTCCCATAGAGGTTTTTCCCAAATTGGGTCTCCTCGCTAAATCTAGTGTTATGTGTGTTGAATGATTCATGTGAATGATATTTACTATTTATGCAAGTTGTTGATTATTATGTTGAAATTTATTTGGTGATTTGGTTGTTGTTGTATTTTGTTTTACCGAGTTGAATCAGAGTTTAGTATTGAAGTTTAAATTATCATAATTTTATGATTCACCCCCNTTCCCCCCCCCCCCCCCCCCCCACTCTTAGTGGAACCAACAATTGGTATCAGAGCACAATACTCTAAGAGATAAGTTTAAAAGACTTGAGTTAAAGATCTGAAGATGTATAAGAGGGAGGCACCAAAGTTGAATAAGGATAACTTCTCTACATGGAAAAATAGAATGAGGTTACACTTATCTAGTATTGGAGAGTATGCTTTATACTATCTTGACAATGAGTATTCACTAGCTCCATTTGGTCCTATGAAAGTTGAGTAAATAAGAGAAAGACAAGATCACACACAAAATATGATTGAGATATCATCCACTCTCATCGACCTAGAGTTTAATGAACTTAAAGGATGTGATATAGAAAAATAGATGTGGGATAAGATTTCATTGGTACATGGTGGAGATCACCATGTTCAAAAGGCAAAGGATGAAAGTTTGAGAGGCAAATTTGATTCTATGAGAATGAAAGAAGGTAAAAATATTACAAAATACAATGCAAGATTGAAGGAAACTGTGAATGCTATCATAGGTACTGGAGGACAGATAGATGAAGAAGATGTAACAAGCAAACTGTTGAGGACATTCTTGCCTATGTATGCCATCTGAGTATATGCAATACAAGAACTGAGATCCATTTCACATATGATTGTTTCACTGTATGCTACTATTGCTAAGTTGATTTTATTTGAGAGTAATGATTTTGATAATAGTTTACCTGCTACATCTAGGATTGGGTCATCATTTAAATCATCTTTGAAGATTGGAATTTCTAGAGAGTCTAGACCTAGTGATGGTTATGTAAGTAGTGTAAGTGAAAGATTATATAGTTGCAAAAGTGAGTTAGTTGTATGCTGAAGATGAAGAAAATGAAAGAGAGTCTGAAGCTCTACTATCTAGAAGATTACATAGAGGTAAAGGAAAGTACCAAGGTAAGATACCTCTGAAATGTTTTAAATGTAACAAGACTGGTCACATTGCTTCAAGATGCCCTGACAATGACTTTGATGAGAAGAAATACAACCGAGATGATAACAAAAGAGAAAATCGAATCAGAAGATTATGAGATTTAAAGAACAAATGTAATAAGTCATGCCATATTGATAATGAAGGACTAACCAATGATGATATAAATGATGATGATGGTGAAGAAGTTGTATATGTTGCTATCAAAGATAATTCTAATGAGGAAAAGTGTAAAGAAGAAAACACCCTAATTTCACATGTAAGAAAGAAGGATACCTGGATTATAGATAGTGGTTGTTCACACCATATGAATGGTGACACACTTAAATTCATTAATATGGAAGAACATAATGGAGGATATGTCAGATTTAGTAATGATGCCCCATATCCTGTGAAAGGTAAAGGTTCTATAATTCTATTGAATAATACAAGATGTGATGATGTCTATTGGGTTGAACAACTAAAGTATAATTTGTTGAGTGTGGCACAACTAAACAATACAAGACACCGACTAGAATTTCATAATGGAAAGGTAAAAGTATTTGATCAAAAACGAAGTTTAATTTCCACTGGAGAACAATCCAAAGGTAATTTATTTTATCTTGATACATCTACTAAGAGTTGTTTATATCCTAAAGTTTAGGATGCATGGTTATGGCACAAGAGGCTATGTCATGTGAATTTTGACAACTTAATTAAAGTGAGCAAAAATAATAGAATTAGAGGTCTACCGAGATTGGAGAAACCTGAGAATGTCATGTGCAAAGAATGTCAAGTTGGAAAAATGACTTAGTCAAGTTTTAC
Organism: Thuja plicata; assembly: GCA_018584345.1. Taxonomy (NCBI): domain Eukaryota; kingdom Viridiplantae; phylum Streptophyta; class Pinopsida; order Cupressales; family Cupressaceae; genus Thuja; species Thuja plicata. Next base: position 461,155 of record MU225683.1, on the reverse strand, counting down.
AAGTAAGTCTTATATCACACAAGGTATTTTGGACTTAGTGCACACAGACCTATGTAGACCTATGAGAATGCAAAGCTACTATGGTGATAGATATTTCATTTTATTTGTTGATGATTATTCTAGAATGATGTTTGTCATGTTTTTAAAAGAAAAATCTAAACCTTTTCAAATGTTTAAGTGGTACAAGGCAAGATTTGAAAAGGAGACTAGAAGAAAATTGAAGTGTCTGAGATGTGACAGAAGAGGAGATTTTTCTTCTGATGAGTTTATACTCTTCTGCAATGAACATGGAATAAAGAGACAAATGTCTGCATCGAGGACACCACAACAAAATGGTATAGCTGAAAGAAGGAACATATCCATTGCGGATTATGCAAGAACACTAATGATTGAGAAGTGTATTTCTCAAACATATTGTAGAGTAGCAGTTAGCATTGCTGCTTATACACTTAACCGAGTGCAACTGAAGAAAGGTACACACAAGACTCCATATGAGATTTGGTATGATCACAAAATGAATGTGAGTTATTTTAAAGTTTTTGGAAGTAGATGATATATACTAAAAGATGGTAGAAATAGTGAGTTTGATTCTAAAGAAGATGAAGGAATATTCTTAGAATATTCTACAAAGACCAAATCTTACAAATGTTTGAACAAGTCTACTAACAAAATTGTGGAAAGTGCAAATGTAAGAATTGATGAATTTGCAGAGAAAAATGATGAGGACAACAAGAAGGAACCCGAAGACTAACAGAGATTTGTATATGTACAAGCTGAGATTCCTGATACATTACCTAAAGCACAAGGGTGGTCCCACAAAACTATGTCCCACTTTTTGGCCAACTTTGACACTGAAACAAATATTTTGAAAAAAAACTTCACTTTTAGACACCTATCTCTGCAAAACCATTAAGATTTGGAAGATGATGTAAACTAGTGACTTTTAGAACTTTGTTTCTAGTTTCTAAATATATTTTTTAATTTTTTTAGGAATTGATTTGTATCCATTTTTCCTTCTCCTTCAAAATTTTGTTTGTCTAAAAATCAACATTTTTCAGGAGTGACACTCACTTTGATCAACATAACTTTTTTTATAAAATTGATAAGAGTATAATTCTTTTGAAGTTTGGTTTGTAACACAAATATCTAGGGAATCCAATTAGTTTCATTCAATTTGGTTGAATGTTTTATAGTTTATTTATTTATGAAGTGACACTAACTCTAATTTGGACAGGTTCATTTGGATCGCCCTAAATTGACATGTATATATCAAAATTCATTTTTTTTATAGAAAGGTAACATAAATACCTATTTCCTAGATATTTTTAATAATTCTTTTCTTCTAATTTACTATTTTTCTAGAAATGTCAAACAGAGAAGCTCCTAAATGGTCAGACAACCCGTGTTTAGTAAAACTTTAAAAACAAAGTCATGTTAAACCCAATATATATAAAAATCATAATCATTGGAAAGATTTCTCTAAGTACTATCATCCTGTAATTGGGGTTGTCAAACGAATTCATTTTATCCCACAAAAATTTAAGGTCAAAGTGATTTTTTGACAACATTTTGATGGGTGCAAAGGAGACTCGATTACAACTGTAAGTGAGGAGTAGAGAGATTATACCAAAGAGAGTTTGATCCAAGAGGATTTTATCTAATAATTTTCAATTTACTCCTTCAAATGGGACCTCTCAAGGATTAAATCATCATATTTTCTTTAAAATGTGTAATTTCAGCAAAAATCAGGACGTTAAAAAGTGGGACACACTATTGTGGGACCACCCACAAACTAAGGAGGAAGATGAACACAGAGAACTACTATCGAATGATGGAAATAAAATTCCACTGACTACCGAGCCTGTTCTAGCAAAGTATGTGAAAAGACACCACTCACTGAGCAAGATTATTGGAGACAAGAATGTAGGATTTATGACAAGAAGCAAGGTAAGAGACAATGCATGCTTAATTTATGAAGTAGAACCAAGGAAAGTAAATGATGCATTGGAAAATGATGATTGGGTTAAAGCTATGAAATAAGAGATATATCAGATTGAAAAGAATAACACATGGACTATAGTACCAAGACCTAAAGATAAAAATGTTATTGGTACAAAATGGATTTTTAGAAATAAATTGAATGAGCATGGAGATATAATAAGATACAAAGCAAGACTAGTTGGTATTGATTATGGTGAAAATTTTGCACCTATTACTAGATTAGGAGTTATAATTATAATAGCATATGCATCTTATAAAGATTTTTTAGTTTATCAAATGGATGTTAAGTATGCATTTGTTAATGGTATTCTTGAAGAAGTATATATTAAACAACCTGAAGGATTTGTTGAGAATACTAACAAGGACATGGTATAAAAACTGCACAAGGCACTATATGGTTTAAAACAAGCACCCCGAGCTTGGTATGAAAGGTTACATGCATATCTAATCAAAATTAGATTTCAAAGAAAAAGTAACAATAGTAATGTGTATCTAAAATGTGATAGTACTAACAAGATTTTGATTGCTGAAATATTTGTTGATGACATTATTTTTGGGGGCAATAACACATTATGCAAAAATTTTCCTAAAGAGATGAGAAAGGAATTTGAGATGTCCATGATAGGGGAGATTGAATTCTTTCTTGGACTACAAATTAAAGAAGTAAAGGATGGGATCTACATCACGTAAGAAAAGTACATCAAGGAGATCCCAAAGACTTTTGGCATGGAAGACTAAAGACTGGTTGGAACACTGATGGTTACTGGTTGCAAGTTATCAAAAGAAGATGAGTCAAAGGAAGTGAATGAGACACTATACCAATCAATGATTGGTAAGTTACAATATGTTGTACACAATAGACCTGATATAGCTCATGCAGTTGGTATAGTTGCAAGATTTTCTGTCGATCCAAAGGAATCACACATGTCTGCAGTTAAAAGAATATTTAGATATCTGAAAGGAACCAAAGACTATGGTATACTATACAAAAAAGGAGGAGATTTTGAGTTGAAAGTATACATTGATGTTGATTGGGATAGAAACATTGATGATAGGAAAATTACAAGTGGAGGAACTTTCTTTTTAGGAGAAAGACTAGTTACATGGATGAGTAAGAAACAAAGTTTTATATCACATTGTACTGTTGAGGTTGAATATGTTGTTGCAACTATGAATTGTGCAAACATTGTATGGATCAAACAACTACTTGAAGGTATGCAAGAGGAGATTACCGATCTAGTTACTATTTTTTGTGATAACACAAGTGATATAAATGTATAAAAAAATCTGGTGATGCATTCTAAGGCCAAGCACATTTCTATCAAATATCATTACTTGAGAGAACAAGTTCAAGACAAATATGTGATATTGGAGTATGTGAATTCAAAGGAGCAATTAGCAGGTATATTCACCAAGCCACTACCAAAGGATGATTTTGAGTATCTCAAAGGTAAATTAGGGGTCCTACCCCTATCCAATATTCACTAGAGCAAGATGCATGTTGCATCAATCCTAAGACTTAATAGAATATCTATTTTGTGAGTTGATGCTAGTGTTCATACTTTAGGTGATGCTTGAAGTTGTGAAAATTAATTTTGTATGCAATGAGATATCAGTACATGAAAGGTATGATCCACTGCATGAACAAGTTTTTTAGGAGTATGTATCTTTGGCATTGTTGTCAAAGAGGGAGAATGAATGAATGATGATCTAAGAACATAAAGAGGGAGAATAAGAAGGAACATATTGAGGGAGACGAGAAGTAAATGATGATTAAATGAAGTATAAGTGAAAGAATGAGAATGAACACAGAGGGAGAACAAGATCAAACAGCTCAAAGGGAGTAAAAATAGAACAAAGATGTTAAAGTATTCAATCATTAATTGACAATGTTGCCATCAAAGCCAAAGAGGGAGATTGTTACTCAATTGATGGAGATGATGATGAAGACTGAGTTTAGAGGTATACGTGATTGTAGAAGGATTAGATCAGTTGTTAATTTTTCATTTATGTCAAGCAAATGATTTTTGGTTCATATTAAATTTCCATATCTTTCGGAGTTGATTTAATTGGGAAAGTTAATAAAGATCAGACAATGATAAGTTACTATTGAGATAATTGTTTTCTATTTTATCAAGTTGGTAAACAAGATTGGTCAAGCCGGTAAGCTAAATTAGTTATGTTACTAAGCAGAAGAATTTTGTCGGCAAAGGGTTGTGTAAGTCGGTCAAGTCACCAGTGGAGATTCATCAATGCCTCAATTTGAGACTGATAAGTCCTTGTGCATACCTTCACATGATCCAAGTGTTGGATTGGGTCCTTGTTGTATGAAAGGGGTACATGTAGTGTATTTGGAGGCCTAATTAGCCCTATTTGCTTAGACAAAATAGTGTATCTTTATGTTCCCCTTTCACTTCCAAACATTGGTGATTTGGTATAATCCCCTGGGCCATAAAGGGTATCTAAATATATGATTTTTTGGGAGAGTCATGTGGAGTACTTTTATACTAATTCAAAATTTCCATTTGAAAAGGCTACAAGCCTAGAAGTAGCCTATCAAAGCAACCATGCCCAAACTGGTGTACATGGTGAGTAGGATCATTGGATCCTTTCCCTAGGGACCTAAATAAACCAAATTATTGATCATAGGTCAACCCTAGTCCTTGGAGTCATTTCATGGGGATTTGGTGTCAAATTGGTGTAAGTGTTTAGTAGCCAACTATTGGAGGTTGGTGTTGGAGACTTGGTAGAACCTAGTGATTAGGTTACCCTATTTGGGATAGGTTGTGATAACCTAGATACAAGTCATTTTTACACTTGTGATAAGTGTAGAGGCACGTTACCTTTTTGGAACACCTTTCTTGGTTGCTACCCTCTTTGAATTTGAAGATTTGAAGGACCAACTGGTCCTTTTGGGACTTTTGACTACTCTCTCTCTCTCTCAATCCTCCTTTGTTATTAGTTTTTCAGAACCCGATCGGGTTCTGAGTAATTAGAAGCATTGAGTCATTATGTTCTCATAACCCGATCGGGTTTTGAGTAATTAGGAGCACTAAGTCTTTATGTTCTTATAACCTTATCATGTTATGTGGAATTAGGAACATTGAACTTGCTTCAACGGTCTTAGAAGAGTCATTGCAAGTTGTTTTGAGGTCCCACAACTATTTTTCTATTGTTTTACGCCAGGAACATACATGTTTGCACTTGTTTTTGCATGTTTTTTCTTTGCAATGATTGAAAATTGTGTTTTTTATTGGTGTTTTTAATGTTATTGTATCAGTGTAAGTTCTCATTTCAATAAAATGGTTAATTTGTTCTTATTTTTTGGATTTGATGTTCACATGTTATTCTATGTTCATGATATTATTCATAGGGTCCATTCAATACAAACAATGGGAAAGAACAAAAGAGGAACAATTGTGATGCAGAGAGGGCAATCAGAAGTCCCAAAAGGACCAGTTGGTCCTTCAAATCTTTAAATTCCAAGAGGGTAGCAACCAAGAAGGGTGTTCCAAAAGGAAATGTGCCTCTACACTTATCACAAGTGCATAAATGAATTGTATCTAGGTTATCACAACCTATCCCAAACATGGTAACCTAATCACTAGGTTCTACCAAGTCTCCAACACCAACTTCCAATAGTTGGCTACTAAACACTTACACCAATTTGACACCAACTCCCCATGAAATAAATCCAAGGACCAGGGGTGACCTATGCTCAAGAATTTTGTCTATTTAGGTCCCTAGGGCAAGGATCCAATGATCCTACTCACCATGTACACCAGTTTGGGCATGGTTGCTTTGATAGGCTACTTCTAGGCTTGTAGCCTCTTCAAACAAAAATTTTGACTTAGTATAAAATTACTCCACATGACTCTCCCAAAAAATTAGAGATTCAGATACCATTTATGGCCTAGGGGATTGTACCAAAGCACTAATGACTGGAAGTGAAAGGGGAACAAAAAGATACATTGTTTTGTCTAAGAAAATAGGGTTAATTAGGCCTCCAAATACACTACATGCACCCCTTCTGTACAAAAAGGACCCAATCCAACACTTGGATCATGTGAAGGAATGCACACGGACTTATCATTCTCAAATTCAGGTCTTGATGAATCTCCAATGGTGAGTTATGTGGACTGTACTCAATCGCTTGATTGGTGCACACATGATCTTGTACACCTAGGGCATCATTTTACACCCGTCTCCCTGCATGTTTCCAAACCAAACCTGCATAATTTTAAAGTGGATGGTTAATACATAATTCCACCAAGGGGAATTAGATTCTCATGGTGGAATCAAGAGATAAGAACAATTGTTTACTAAAACCCTAGGTTAGGGCCTAAAAACCAGGAAGTAGGAGTAAAAATGCTATAAATTTCAATGCAGAGCGAGTTAGGTCATGAAACCAAATGAAAATGAGAGTTACTTCATAGGTATATCTTAAAATGTTAGGTTTTCACATCCAATCTTCCGTACTTGTCCGTACCAATTCACTATTTCTCTAATTTACAGGAAAATGGTTGATTTTTTATTGATTTTGAATGCCAATTACAAAAGTTATCCTACCACCCACCTATAAGGGCTTATGTAGGCATTCCCAAGGGCTATATCCACTTTTTAAACTAATTATCCATTTGGGAATGGATTAAACAACTTTTGACAAAAATTTGCTTGACAACTTTTTAGCAACTTTGCAATAATTTTGCAACTTTCATCCTAAGTGACCAAACTTGGTCCAAACCTATAATTTATGATCCCACATGGATATAAAAATAATAAAACATTAAAATATGAGAAAATAACCTATCCTTAAGGTTTAGGACATTATTTGACCAATAGTTGACCAAGGGCTTATTAAATGCCAATCTTGGGACTAGGTCTTACAAAGGGTCTCCAATATGAAACCTTTATTTCTAACTTGACCTAGAGGCCATTAGGACCTTCAAGGAATCCATAAGTGCCAAACATAACACTTAATTTATCTAGGTTGCTCCTGCACCATACTCCCCATGAGGCTTTGAACTGAAGTTCACACTTGAGGTTAACTGATCAATAGTGATGCCATGTTGTTTGATTTGTTCCTTGGTCGTCCAGGTAGCATCAATGTTAGGGAGTCATTTCCACTTTACTAGATAATGCATATACTTTTTCTTCCTTATTTTCTTCAGAACTTTGGAGTCAAGGATTGTTTCCAACTCCATTGGTTTTCTTTGTGGAAGATTTGTGACATAGTCTCCATCCTCCTCATGGTGTGGATCCTGCACATTTGTTACATCTGAAACATATTTGTAAGGGGTGAGATCTAAAACATTAAATATAGGAGAGATTAATAGTGTAGGAGGAAGAGATATTTCATAAGCATTTTCACCCATCTTGTTGAGAATGGTGCATGGCCCAAATTTCTTCATGTGTAAATTTGAGTATTTGCCCTTGGGTAGTCTCTCCTTTCTTAGGTAAGCCCATACTTTATCTCCAATTTGGAAATATATTTCTCTTCTCTTCTTATCTGCTTGTGCTTTGTATTTCATGGTACACTACTGCAATGTGTCTTTGACTTCTGCTTGTACCTTGGTGATTATATTTGCTAGATCTTCACCTTGTGCACTCACCTTGAAATATGAAGGTAACTCTACCAAATCTAGAGGACCCTTAGGGTGTAGGCCATAGACAGTTTGAAAAGGTGTTTTTCCTGTAGACCTTTTTAAGGAGTCATTAAAGGCAAATTCTGCTTGGGGAAGAATCATATCCCAACTTTGAGTGTATTGTTTGTGAGACACCTTAGGAGATTGCCAAGTGACCTATTTACCACCTCTGTTTTCCCATCTATTTGTGGGTGGTATATTGAACTATAGGTCAGATTTGTACCTAGCTTCTTGAAAGTGTCCTTGAAACTTTACATCTCTGTCTAAAACTATTATTTGTGGTAGGCCATGGATTCTAACCACTTCCTTGAAGAATAGGTGTGCTATGTGTGAGGCATCATCTGTGCTCTTGCAAGGGACGAAATGCACCATTTTGCTAAACCTGTCAACTATGACAAATATACTATCATACCCCTGTTAAGTTCTTGGTAGACCCATTACAAAATCCATGGCGATTGACTCCCATGGTCTAGTGGGTATAGGTAGAGGTTGGTACAAGCCTTGATTAGTGGACACTCCTTTGGCTTGCTGACAAATGGTACATATTTCAACAAATTTTCTGACATCCTTACCCAATTTTGGCCAAAAGTAACTCCTCTTCACCAAGTCTATTGTCTTATCTATTTGAAAGTGACCAGTACCCATGCCCCCACAATGCTTTTCTCTGATTATATTTGTTCTCATGGAACACTTAAGAATGCATAATTGATCCCCCTTAAACAAAAGACCATTTTGTATCAAAAATTCACAAAAATCAGTGTGATACCTACCTGTTAGATTGGTGCACACCTCAAAGGTTTCTCCAAAATCTGGATCCCCTGCATATAGGTGTTTGAGTGAGTCAATACCCACACTTTGAAGTTGAACTTCTTCAATCAATCCAACCCTTCTACTAAGTGCATCAACCACCTTGTTGGCTAGTCCCTTTTTGTGCTTTATGTTGAAGGTGTAGGCCTCTAATTTCTCTATCTATTTTATATGTCTAACCCCTAGTTTGTCCCGAGTATTGAAAAAACTCAATGCATGGTTATCAGTGAAAACTATAAACTCCTTTGGAAGCAAGTAATGCCTCCATTTTTTAAGTGCTTGGACCATGGCATATAGTTCCAAATCATAAGTAGAGTATTTTTTCTTTGCATCATTTAAATTTTTAGAAAAGAATGCCAAAACCTTACCTTCTTGGCTTAGGACATCACCCATTGCCAAGTTGCTTGCATCTGTCTCCGCAACAAACACTTTATTGAAATCAGGTAGGGTCAGGATTGGGTATTGGGATATCCTATTCTTAAGGTACCGGAGAGCATCATTAGCCTCTTTAGTCCATACAAACTTAGTCTTTTTGCCACCTTTAATAGTGTCCAACATAGGAGCACACACATGAGAGAAATTTTTAATAAATTTTCTATAAAAAGTCGCAGAACCATGAAAGCTTTTAACATCACCTTGATTCTTTGGTGTAGGCCAGTTTATAATAGATTCAACTTTGCTGGGATCCATTTTAAGGGTGCCTTGAGAGATGACAAACCCTAGGAAGGTGAGTTCCTTCCTAATAAACATGCACTTTTCCAAGTTGATTACTAGCTTGTGTTGATGGAGCCTCCTCAAAACATGTTCCATATGTTCAAGATGTTCTTCTTTTCTATGACTGCAAATAAGTATGTCATCAAGATAGATTACTACAAACTTCCCAATAAAATCAATGAAAATCTCATTAATGAGCCTCTTGAATTTTCTTGGGACATTGCTTAAACCAAAAGGAATGACAAGCCATTCAAAAAGGCCTTCAGTTGTTTTAAATGTGGTCTTCCATTCATCCCCTGGCTTTATTCTTATTTGGTGGTATCCTGATTTCAAGTATATCTTGGTGAAGTAACAAGCATTGCCTAATTGATCAACTAAGTCTTCCATTCTTGGAATGGGGAATCTGTATCTTATAGTGATTTTGTTTATGGCCCTATTGTCTGTACATAACCTCCACTTGCCATCTTTCTTGGGTGCTAGGACTGATGGGATAGCACATGGGCTAAGGCTCTTTTGAATCAGTCTTTTCTAAAGAAAATCACTGATTTGCCTTGCAATCTTTATATTTTGAGTAGGGGTCATCTTATAAGGCACCTCATTGGGAAAAGAGGAGGTAGGTATCAATTCTATTTGATGGCTAATGTCTCTTAAGGGAGGGATGCTTGAGGGTTGGTCATTGCCCGTGGCATCACTATATTTATCCAACACTGTTTTGATTTCCTTTGGTATTTTTTCTTTCTCAAATGTTTCCATATTGTCCTTAGGCTTGGAAAAGAGTATAAAACTCTGTGATTTAGGTTCCTTCAATGTCTTCATCAACTGTTTCTCCCCTATAGTGATGACAGTGGGCTCTTTTTCTATTTTTGAGTCAAGTAGGGGCTTCATGGTAAAAGTTTTTATGATGGAGTAGGTGCTCTTCCTACAATGATGTGTGGCATCTATCTCATATTTCCAAGGTCTACCTAGTAATATGTGGGAAGCATTCATTTCCACTACATCACATAGTACTTTATCTTTAAAATGTGCTATAGAAAATTCTATCCAAACTTTCTCAGTCACTAGAGTTTGTTGACCTTTGGATAGCCAAGAGACATTGTAGGGAAAGGGGTGTGGCTTCTTAGGTAGGTTTAGTTTTTGGATTTCAAAAGATGCCAAATTTCCAGTTGAACCAAAATTTATAAGGAGATTACATACCTTGCCATGACATTTGATCTTTGTCCTGAAGAGGTTCGTTCTTGGAGGTGGTTCTTGGGTTTGTGGTACTTGTAGGATAGCTTGCCTCATCATCAAACATGATCCTTCCTCTGGTTCTAGACCCCTTGGATTAGTATTTTCCTCTTGTTTATCCTCTTGAATGAGTTGTGTCCTTCTCTCCCCTTGATTGTTGTTATTCCTTTTCTCTGGGCATCTCCCTGCATGGTGTCCTAGTTGGTTGTAGTAATAGCATTTCAACAGTCCATTTCCTCTTCCTCTTCCTCTGTTGAAGGGTATCCTTCCCCTAAAGTTCCCTCTAAAATTTGATTCACCATGTTCTTTGTCTCCTTGGCCTTGGTTAGGAGTCTTGCTGCTGCCACCATATTGTCCTCTATTCCAAGAGGTACCCCTTCCTCTAAAACTATTTCCACCATCATTTCTCTTTCCCTTGCCTAAGTCTTGCTTTCTTTTTAACTTCTCCTCTACCTTGATTTCCATTTGATAGCATTTGTTTACTGATGTAGGGATGTGTAGGCTCAACTCTTCTTAAATGGACACCTTGAGACCATTCATGTACCTTGATAGCTTTTCTTCCTCATTCTCTATTGCATTATTCTTCATGCATAGTTTCAGGAACTCCTCAGTATAGGAGTCTACATCCATGTCTTTTTGTTTTAGATTTTTCTTCCTCCTATGGAGTGCTTACACCCCATAGTCTTCCGGTACATATGTCTCCTTTGTCAATGCTATCATCTTGTTGCACAAAGTGATCATGCTTCTACCATTCTTTACCCTCTCTGTCTGGATGAAATTCCACCAAGTTAGGGCTGCTCCCTTCAACTTGGATTTTTCCATCTTTACTCTTTGCTTCTCAGGAATGTCTTCACATTCAAAGAAACTTGTCAAGGCCTCAATCCAATCTAAGGCCAAGTCTGCATTCATCTTTCCATTGAAAGTTGGTAAGTCCAACTTCTCTTCCATGGTTCTTCTCCGCATAGACTTTAGGGCATCTAAGAGGGGTCTCTGGTCTGCAGGGATCTTCTCATCCTAATCAGGAGTGTCATCTTCCTCTTCACTCCCATCCTCACCATCGGACATGCCTTCTCTTCCCCTCTCTACCTTGTTCTCAAGTTCTTGAAGCCTCTTGGTTAGGGTTGCATTCGCTTCCTTTTGTTCTCTCATGATGCTTGCAAGTTGCATGTTTGTCACCCTTGTAGGGATTTCTTCATCCTCAACAGTAGACATGGCTCTGATACCACTTGATGTAGAGTGGGCAGTCAGAATTCCCAAAAGGACCAATTAGTCCTTCAAATCTTCAAATTCTAAGAGGGTAACAACCAAGAAGGGTGTTCCAAAAGGCAGTGTGCCTCAACACTTATCACAAGTACAAAAATGACTTGTATCTAGGTTATCACAACCTATCCCAATCAGGGTAACCTAATCACTAGGTTCTACCAAGTCTCCAACACCAACCTCCAATAGTTGGCTACTAAACACTTACACCAATTTGACACCAACTCGCCATGAAATGACTCCAAGGACCAGGGGTGACCTATGCTCAAGAATTTGGTCTATTTAGGTCCCTAGGGAAAGGATCCAATGATCCTACTCACCATGTACACCAGTTTGGGCATTGTTGCTTTGATAGGCTACTTCTAGGCTTGTAGCCTTTTCAAATGGAAATTTTGACTTAGTATAAAAGTAATCCACATGAATCTCCCAACAAATCACAGATTCAGATACCCTTTATGGCCTATGGGATTGTACCAAAGTACTAATGACTGGAAGTGAAAGGGAAACATAAAGATACATTGTTTTGTCTAAGCAAATAGGGCTAATTAGGCCTCCAAATACACTACAAGTACCCCTCCCGTACAACAAGGACCCAATCCAACACTTGGATCATGTGAAGGAATGAACAAGGACTTATCAGTCTCAAATTCAGGTCTTCATGAATCTCCAATGGTGAGTTATGTGGATTATACTCAATCGCTTGATTGGTGCATACATGGTCTTGTACACCTAGGGCATCATTTTACACCCATCTCCCTGCATGTTTCCAAACCAAAAATTCATAATTTTAAAGGGCATGGTTATTACATGAATTCTACCAAGGGGCATTGGATTCCCATGGTGGAATCAAGAGATAAGAACAATTGTTTACTAAAACCCTAGGTTAGGGCCTAAAAACCAGGAAGCATGAGTAAAAATGCTATAACTTTCAATGCAGAGCGGGTTAGGACATGAAAACAAATGAAAATGAGAGGTACTTCGCAGGGATATATGAAAATATCAGGTTTTCACATCCAATCTTTCGTACATGTCCGTACCAATTCACTATTTCTCTAATTTGCAGGAAAATAGTTGATTTTTATTAATTTTGAATGCCAATTACAAAAGTTATCCTACCACCTGCCTATAAGGGCTTATGTAGGCATTCCCAATAGTTACATCCTCTTTTTAAACTAATTAGCCATTTGGGAATGGATTAAACAACTTTTGACAAAAAGTTTCTAATATTGCTAAAAGTTGCTTGACAACTTTTTAGCAACTTTGCAATAATTTTGCAACTTTCATCCTAGGTGACCAAACTTGCTCCAAACCTATAATTTTTTATCCCACGTGGATCTAAACATAATAAAACATGAAAATATGAGAAAATAACCTATCCTTAAGGTTTAGGACATTATTTGACCAATAGTTGACCAAGGGCTTATTAAATGCCAATCTTGGGACTAGGTCTTACAAAGGGTGTCCAATATGAAACCTTTATTTCTAACTTGACCTAGAGGCCACTATGACCTTCAAGGAATCCATAAGTGCCAAAAAAAACACTTAGTTTATCTAGGGTGCTCCTGCACCAAATTGAACAACAAGAGACAGAAAAGGAAAGACAAAGGGAGCGCATGAGGAGAATATAATTATCTCAGTCAATTATCTGCGCCTTTTAATTTCATTTCAGTTATCTCCTACCTGATCTAACAATGGTGGATGTGGATCATTTGTGTCCAGATTGCACTAGATGCAGAGCGTATCATACATAATATCTGTCCAGGAATTACACTGTGCATCTTAAGTTGGAGGGTTGAATATGACACAAAGTTTTTGGAGTATGACCGGTGTTGTATGTACATCCCTGGGATTAAATGTTCATGGAATCTTCGTTACTGCTAGCATTTTTATGAATACCTGCCTTTTGATGAGGCCTCAGTATATTAAGTGGATATTGGTTCGAATCTATGGTTACCATTAAATCATTGAGTGATTGCTAGTTTAAATTTTGTGATAATTGGGATCGTTTTGATTAAGGTAACAACAGGTTTTGAAGGGACCCCCAAACCCTTTACAAAGCACCAGGAAGATAGACAAGAAAGGACCACAACAACAACGAGTTCTCAAACATGATAGAAAGCCAAAAAAGGGCTAAACCCCAGATTAAACACTAAAGATCATTACAAAACAAAAAACTATGAGAAACTAAAAACTTCTAGCAAAAAAGTGATCATTGGGATCGTTAAACACCAACAATTTGCTAGTGTTTCATGGGTTTTGAGATTACAGTTGTGGAGTTTGGTTCTTCACTCATGGCTTCGATAGTGCAGTGCCTTGGTGATGATGACAACAATGATCGTACAAGTGACTTTTCACACTGATAGATTTCAATTGAGACTTATTTTGAAGTGGGAATATTTTAGTTCAATATTGTTAGATATGTTTGTAATTTTGTGATGGAAAAGGGGCCATGTATGTAATTTTGTGATTTAAAAGGGTTAGGTGTATAGGCTCCTATTTGGTTCTTATTGCTATGTTCTTGAGATCTTCTCTTTTTTGTGATCTATATGTTCTGGCCGAGATTTAGGGTTGTCTTCCCAGATTCTTTCCCTAATGAGCCTTTGACTATGGTTCTTTATTATTATATATTTATTTAGTGGTTTGTCCACTTCTACCCTTAAAAAACAACAATATTTAGAGCTTCAAATTAGTGGAATGAGAGCTAATAAATTATATTTGGTTGAGCTTCTTGAGGTCTTCTAAAGGCTCTACATAAACCCCCTTGCACCTTCGATATTAGCCAACTTATAAACCTACAAATGAAAGAAAATACCATGATCTTTAAATACTATAATGTAGAAACTCCATGATTAGAAATTGGAAAACTCCAAAGAAAATCAAATCCAAATTTGGAAACATTTATATTAAAAAATTGCATATATTAAGGTTGTCTTTTCCTTTGCATAAAGACAAATCTCTCTTGTTAGTATTTGCCGTTAGGCTAGATACTATTGCAATGAGTTTTTCTTAACTAGTTATTAAAAACTCTTATAAATCAACCAATCAAAATCAATTATTTTTAAACTTTATTATACAATTTATATTTTCTATAGTATACATGCATGTTTCTTACAATTATAAATTAAGAATATTAATATAGAGCTATCTCATTGGCTAAAAAT
>MU225683.1:393753-446111 GCA_018584345.1 Thuja plicata | reverse complement strand
AATATTATTATAATTATATAAATTTATAATTAATTAAAATATATTTAATGAAAATTAAGATTATGGTTAAAAATAAACACTTAAATAATAATTGATATTTAGGATTATAATTAGGTTATAATTGTTATAATTTTAATTATTATTATAGTTAATTTACCAATATAATTTTACATTTTAATTTTTTTATTATAAAAAATATTATTTATACCACAATCATTAAAAAATATAGCAATTAAAAATTAATATATTTAATTAAAAATATTATACTTAATTAAATTATATCAATATTATAACAATAATTAATTATAGGCAAATACTTAGCCACTACGTGGCACTTGTTTTTTTGCAATCAAGATTTGCTTTCCTCTATGAAATGGAAAGTGGCAATTGACTATTTCCCTTGAAAATTTAAAAATGTGATATGACTAAAAAGACAAAATATGTAAAAGACCCATGTCTTTAATGAGCCCATCATGACAGTCCACCTTTATTGTACTTGGCGTAATACTATTGCATTAGGTTGTGCACGAATAAAGAATTAGTTTTACAACAATGCACCAATCATCAATCGCTATTTTTTTCTTGTTCAAATATTTATTTATGAATTAAATAAATTCTATAAATTACTTATTTCAATTATGATTGGTTCAATTGATTTGGCACTTGTTTTGATTTGTGATGTTATGGTATAAAATGTTTGAGACGAGATGATATGTTAGAGGATATAAGTTATGGAGAATACCCAATTATCATGCTAATACAACAAAATACTTAATCAAATATAAAAAAATGACATAAACTAAATGAGTTTCTTTAAATTTTGCTAACATGAAGTTATCTTATGAATTGACCCACATCAAATTAGTAGATTATTTCAATCTCAAAGATATCTATAGACATAAAAGATTTTATCAATCTTGATGTAGATATTATTTTATACAACTTCAAACTTATATTTCATCATTATCTTAAAATTAAATACCTTATTCAACTTTATATTTACTTTCACAAAATAATATATAATCATTTGATTATTTAAATTTAGTAAAACTAACTAAATTAATACTATTTAATAATTAAAAAATAGATTAAACTTTGAATTTATTTAGTTTCCTTTCCAACATCCTTCTTAAAAATCTCTTCCACAACGAAAGTGGAGATGAAAAATTAAATAAATAAAACACTAGTGGCAAGATGCTTATCTCCATAAAGCCGCCTATCAATGCTTTAAAATTGTCCAATTGAACTTTATTTAAATTCCCTAATTAACTTTATAAACCAATGGAGTCCACAGTTTAATCAGCCTCCACCGTTGTAACCAGAGGTTTAAAACTCCGAGCCTACTAAGAATAGAAGCCGACCCAGACAGGCTTGGGAATATGGCCAGAAATTGCGATATATGCAGTGCGCAAACCAAACTACTTCCACTAGATCAGTTTTGTTGGCATAACGATCTGCATTAAACCAGGGTTCGATTCTCAGGGACCGTATTTTTCGATTTTGGCTTATTACAGGATTCTCAAAATGGTCCGATACCAGGGAACTTCTTCATGTGTGGATTACTCTTCTTTCGAGCTCATCATTCTCTAATTTGCTTGACAACGGATTAAATTTGGCGGAAATGAGTTAATTTCGTCGAATTTTGCCTAAATTTTGGCGGGCACGAGGTAAATCTGCCCAAAATACTGGATTTCAGATGTTTTCGTTGTTGGTTGAAGATTTGCATGTTTTTGCCGAATTCTTGCGAGAGTTTGGGGTGTTTGCTTTTACAATGTGCTAATATAGCTCGAATCGATGCATTTCTTTGTTGATAAACTTCGAAAAGTCGTGAATTTAGAGCTGTATCTGCAAATTTAGACACGCATCTGTAAATTTGAAGCCGTAATATGCATGATAAGTTGCGAGGTTAATTGGTAACTTTAAAGCCGTATTTACTACCAGTTGATAGAAATGAAGTGTTTAAATATCTTATAATTGTTTTCAGAGCTTTGTAAGGGTCCAATATATCAGGGTTTGAATAAGCATTAAGGTTAATTATAGCTTTATCTGGCATTCTGCTATGTTTTTCTTGATTTCTTAGAAGGCGTCATTGAAATTAGCCTTAAAGGTCGGCAAATGCAGAGCTACGTCATTAATTTAGAGCATTATCGATAGAATTAGAACTGTTCCTTTATCTTGGGGTTCGATGAAGGGGGAGGTCAGGAATTTACGCAAGATTTCGGCGGAGAAATTTGTTTTGGGTCTTTTCAGAATCGGAAAACATACTGCCAGTCAAATTATTGGAGAAAATTTGAAAAAACTTTCAGACTATAACTATACCTGCCATTGGCGCTAAAATTCATAACAAATTAAGCCGGAATTTCTTATCTTCAGATCCTTATTACAGCCAGCAACCCAAAATAATATTCCGATATAAATTCATGGTTTTAAGAAAGATTATTTTCTTTGCAATTTTCCATTTTGAATAGGTTACAAAGGACCATCTGCTCCAAAAACATTTCAAAGGTAGCCTTCCATGGGACCTTGCCTTATTCATGTGGAATATTCGACTTCTTCCTGTAGCTGGATTGAAATTTTCTCATGAAATCACCTGGGCCGTAATAAATATAGCAGTAGGCCTTTTTATGGGGTTGCGTTCTGTATCTTGCAACTGCCATGAAATCCCTTCAACTTCCCATTTGTTATTAATATATCCTATATACTCCCTGAACACTCGATAGGTGATAAGGAGGACATCTTGCTGAATGCATTCAAACACTCAGATCCTGTACAAAACTTTGCATCCTATAAATTGCATTCACAGTTCTGTCGTTGTGCTTCATTGCTTGTTATTCTGTGTCTAAAAATCCTGATTTGTTACTTGCATATCTTTCTACATCCATTTCAGTCTATTCTGTATCTGAATTTGGTGTCCTCTTTGGCACACCTGCACCCTGGATTGGTGGTATCATAGCATACAACTTTGTAGTGATACCAGGCATTGGTGTGACCATCCATTTTATGCTACAGCTCACAACATTTGTCGTTTCCTTGTTTAGCTATCTTTGAAATTTAATTTGTAACTGTTACTAGAACCTACATAGTGGTCTTTTAGCGGTTTCCCTATTTAGTTTGTTTTGTTTTGGTTTTATGAGGGGGTGCTTTTCTAGGAGGGAGGGAGTTTAATTTTGGGATCTCTGGGCTGGGGAACAATTAGTGGTGGTCTGTTATTTTGTATGGGAAGCTCAGTAAATTAAATGGTAGGAAATCGATCTGCAATTTTTTAAGGGATACTGTGCAGTTTTGTATAGATTGGAATGAAATAGATTATATTGCAGAGAATCAATGGAGTGTTTGCATGATTCATTATGGTCTTTGATTTGGTGGTTCTGTTTGTATTCATTGTGCTTTGTTCTTTGCTGTTCTATTTTGATTAATTATCAGCTGGATTACAGCACATACTTGCACCAACAGATGTTGTCTGCATTAAAACGGTTTCAGAGAGTCCTAACAAGTTGGGAGTAGAGAATTTGCAAGGAAGGTTGTAAATAGCCTAGAGGAGAGTTGTGAGTATGACTATGAATGCAGAGGTGGATTTGTTTTATCATTTATGATCTGAAAAAGAGGGTAACCAAGTTGGAAGAAGAAATAAGATTAAGTAAGAGGCAAAAACAGAACAAAAGACAAGCAAAGGAAGCTGCAAAAATTGGAGTTTGAGTTGGAGGAATTATGGCGGATGTTGGAGTAGTATGAGGCATACAGTAATGTGAGGGCAAAGAAAAATAATTTTTTAGCAAAGGCATTGAAGAGTTTTGAGAAGGCAAAGAAGAACAGTGAGAACGAATACTTACCTTGTGAGGAAGAGCTATTTTTAGATAGGAAAGCCGTAGAGTCTAGGATTAGCCAAGGGATAGCACTGCAAGAATTATGAAAAAGAAGGCCCTCAAATGTGATTTGTAGTAGATGAATGGGATGAAGATTTTTAGTTGTGGTATATGGGAGAGGTCGAAAATTGAATTTGAAGAAGGCAAACGTGTGATGTATTATTATGAAGAAGCAAAACATGTATGAGTATAATCCGTTCCAAAGAGGAAACCAACCAACTACCCCAAACCATCTTATCTTAATAATAATAGTTGATTATTATTTACATCATATCACAATCATATAATATTATTATATTCCAACAATCGCCCTCTTATTACATAATGTTCTCAAGTGAACAAATCTAGAATTTTCGACAAGCTTTGAACTTCAATGTTGCAAGAAATTTGGTAAAGATGTCAACATGTTGCTCTTGAGGGAAATAATACTGGAGTTGGATATTTTATTGTTGCACATGTTCATAGTTGTAGTGGCATTGAATCTCAATGTATTTAGAGCTTTCATGAAAAATACAATACTGATCAAGCTTTAGCGCGCTTTGATTGTTGTTGAATGTAGTTGTAGGATGTCTTTTAGGAACACCCATGTTTGTGAAGATGTGACATAACCATATCACCTCATAGACAGCTCCATGTGCAATGCAAAATTCTACCTTTGTGGAAAAGCAAGTGACAATTGTTTACTTTTTGTTCCCCAATGATACCAGACTATATCCCACAAAGAAAATAAAGCCTAAAGTAAACTTATTGCTATCCATAGAATTTGCATAGTTTGCATCCATGTATCCTTGCAAAAAATACTCTTTAGTTTGCTTGAACTCTAGTACATACTTCATTTTACTAGAGATGTAACTCAAGAGTCAAAACACACTTTATTGTATCCCAATGTGAAACCTTAGAGTCTTGCATGAATCTTGAAAGATAGCTAATAACATAGCTGATATCTGGTTTGGTAGGTCAAGTAAATGAAAATATTAATCAATTGACAATAAAGAGTAGCATTCAATTGAGGTATTGGATCATGACGAGAAAATTGCATTCTTGTCTTCACATGTGTCAACATGGTCTTGCAATCTTCCATCTTGAATTCTTGAGCAATGCCTTGGCATATTTCATTTGAGATACAAAATTCAGTTTTTTCTTTTGCCACACTTAAATTCCAAGACAATAATGTAGGAGCACGAGTTTTGTCATGTGGAATGATTATCTAAGATTGGTTTTTGTTGCTTCTATCATTTGTGGGGAACTCCTTTTACTAGATAGATTGTCAACATATATAATATAAATCATAATCTCCCCACTTTGCACTTTAAGGTAGAGACTGGTATCATATGGATTCTTGGCGAATCCATGTTGAAGGGGATGCTCACTGATCTTTATATGCTAGGCTTGGGGAGATTGCTTTAGACCATAGAGGGATTTCACAAGTCTGCACACTTTTTGATATTGTCCAGATGATTTACACTCACCAAGGTCGAGTCATAGAGAATTTTTCTTTGAGATATTCATTTAGAAAGACACTTTCACATTCATTTGATGAACTTGCGAACCAAACTATGTTGCCATAGTCAAACCATTCAGATAGTCTTGATCTTTTTAGTGGCAGCAAAGGTTCCTCATAGTCATTGCTTTATTTTTTGATTGTAGTGCCTAGCCACAAGTTGGAATTTATACTTGTCGATGCTACCGTCTACCTTGTATTTGATTTTGAAGACCCATTTGCATCTAATGACAATCTTCCTTTGTGGAAGATCAACAAGTTCCCAAGTATTTTTTCTTAGCGATGTTTGATATTTTACATTTATGAAATCTTTCCAAGGCAGTGACTCAAGAGTCTGTCTCATATTTTCTAGTTTAGAATTTAGAATTACTTTGCACTTAAGAGCCAAAATTACTTCCTTAAGTGACTTTTTGCGAGTCTTTGGTCTAGTGTGAGACTTGTTTGTAATTGCATCTATCTTGGCATCCTTCATTGTGGTGTTATACCACTTAGGAATCTTTTTTGTTTACAAGAGATGAGGACCAAGGAGGTGGAAAATTGTTGATTGGAAATAGAGCCTCTTCTTGTGCTTCTTCAGCAAGTGCCTCATCTCCAAGTTCGATAATTCTTGGTGTTTGGGAATTGATAGGTGATGGCGAATAAGATGTATTGCATTGATTTTTCTCATCCAAACATACTTGTTGACTTTCACCTTTGTAGCTAGATCTATGTGTTGATATCCCTTTGACTTCGAATTTTACCCAAGAAAAATACATTAGAAGCTAAATTACTAGGTACCTTTAGAAACCCCTAAGTACCCGTGTGGGTATAGTTTGGGTTGGGTTTCGGATTGGGTTCCCCATTGGGTTCACCTAGGGTCCCTCTTGGGCACCTCAGGAGGGACCTTGGGAACCCAAAGGAACCCAATTGTCCAAAATAAAAAAAGAACAAAACAAACTTATTTTTTTAAAACGAAAAATGCCTGCGTACATAATTTTTCCCTTAAGGGATAAAAATATGAAAATGTTGTGTTATGAAGATTTGTATCGTTTCAAATGCTTTAAGAAACTTGATTACAATGAGGGGGTAATGAGGATTGGGGATCTAACTCTTGGGTGTGTTGACTGTTATGGTTGCACAACTTGCCAGAAAATATCTGTAGATGATGCATCTTGTATAGTAATGGCTAGTGGAAGTGGCATTGTAACTATTGTTGTTCAAGTGAAATTGAACCAAATGTTAGACTTGGATGCTTTTGATGTAGATCAGTATGAAGATTTTTAAATATTGATTATAATTTTCTTTGTTTATTGACATGTGACAAATCACTAAATCATGAACTTTGAGTATTTTTATTTTTGCACATTATGAGTTATTTAAATTTTTTTATTATTGGCAATTTTTTTTAAAAGAGGGGTAAACGCTTTTACTTGGAGCTATGAATTGGTGAGGCCACAAATGGGGGATTTCATCCCCAATGGGATTTTAACCTTGATGGCAAGAACAACAACACAACAAATTAACCATCACAACATGCCAACATTGGCTATTATTGTTGAAGTTTGGTAGCTGTGATAGAGATCATATTACCTTTGATGAATGCCGATAGTTTCCTATCTGCAATTTTGTTATGTCTTCTGTATTGCTGAGAATTCTCTGAAATTTATCTGATGTTTGATGCTTCTGTATGGCTCGTCTTAATTGTCTTTTATGACTCAGCTGCTGAGTCAGCTTCATATTCATATGTGTTCATTCATGATATTGATGTGGAGCCAGCATGTCATTACGGGAGGCTATGCGGTTATTCATTTGCTTGTACCGTTTTGTTTCCAGCATCGCCAATATTGTTTATGGTGCAAACGGTTCCTTTCATGACACCTTACAACACTCTTGTTGGCGTCGGCTCTTTTATGTTGAGTCCGTTCGCATTTGTAATGGCATCTTGTATTGTCTTGTTTCGACTATCAAGTTGTGTTTTTGGTGATATCTGTTTTGGTCGTATTCTTGTGCGGGTGCTTCATTTGTGTGCGAGTATTAAGAAAAGCGCGTGACTCTGAGCTGAACGAGCGTGGGAAGACAAATTATTGTTAGTACTTACTTTATTGTGTAGATTGTTATTATATACTCTGTGTGTATACAACATACTCATTTTTGTGTGTATTGAGATAAACATTCCTTTATATCTGTGTATCGTGAATTTGCGAGACAATGCTCTATTGTTTAGTTTTGTATTCGATCATTGAATGATCAATAGTAGGGACTTGCGATTTATTTGTTCAAGACAAATTCAGTCTTATTGATTGTCAGGCTGAAGACATCAATAAGGAACAATGTTCTGTAATTGTTTCTTTATTACCGAATAAAGTCATCATCGATTTTTTGTGCTGGGTTGTTTCCCTTGGAGAGGAGGGTTTTTCCCAGGATACATGGTTTGTGTAGTTTTATTGTTTGTATTTGCAATTTAAATTGTTGCACTATTTATTTCTGGTTCTTTAAATTTCAACATGGTATCAGAGCGGGTTTAAGGAATCGATCTGGAACTAGAAGTACTATTATACTTGTTCTATTTGCTCTACTTTCAGTTGATTGACTTGCAGATACCAACAATGGTGAATGGTTTGAAAGTTGAAGACATATTAGATGGCTCCTCAAACTTCTCTTCATGGAAGTTTAGGATTCTGATTGCACTTGAGGAGAATGACCTTCTTGATTATGTGAATTCTTATCTAGCAGAACCTACTGTTGATACTGATAAAATTCTATGGAGAAAGAACAAAGTCATGGCTAAAAAGATTTTGATTGACTCAGTGAAGGATCATTTGGTTCCCATTATTTCTAAATTGTCTTAAGCTAGAGATATGTTTCAGACTTAAAAAGATTTGTATGAATTCAACAACACCAGCAGAGCTTTAGCCTAGAGGCGTCAACTTCTGCATATTAAGATGGCTAGAGGGGAATCAATAGTATCATATTTTATGAAGATTACAAAGCTAAAAGACCAGCTAAGTGCAATTGGAGATTCGGTTCCTGATAAGGACTTAGTAATGCTTGCCATGAATGGTCTTCCCCTCTTTTGGGAATCATTCATTCAAGGCATCAGTGGGAGAGATGATCTTCCAAACTTTGACAGGTTGAGAGCTGATTGCATTCAAGAAGAATGCAGACTTGAAACTAGAGGAAGTGGACACAAAAACCATTATGAAGATGATCATGTGCTTGCTGCCCACACATCAAAAGAAAAAGGGAAGAAAGAGAATTTCAAGAGATTCAGAGATAAAAAGTTGGAATCAGCCTCTGTCTCAAAGAAGAAGAAAAGGGATATTTCAAAGGTTTAGTGTTTTAGATGTGGCAAATTTTGTCACTATGCTAGAGACTGTACCTTAAGGCCAAAGCCTCAAGAAGTTGTTGCAAACGTTGAGAACTCTTCTCCTCAAAGAAAGTCAAGTGATAACTCCTGAAGGATTCCTATTTATTTATGCACTTTTTAGCAATATACCTACAAATAGTGTTACATGGCTGATTGATAGTGGGGCATCTCGGCACATCACAGGTTACCGTGATCATCTATTCAACTTGAAAGAAAAGGATTCCCATCTTCAAGTTATTATTGGAGATGACGCAAGCTATTTTGTTAAAGGAGCTGGTTCTACTTCTTTTCAACTGGATTCAGGAATTCCTCTACACTTAAGTGATATCCTCTTTGTTCCTGGCATTAAGACGAATCTGATTTCTATATCAATATTAGAAGACAAAGGTTATCATGTTGCCTTTGTTGATGGAAAAGTTCTTGCATGGAAAAAGAACTCCAACATCCAATCAACCCGTGAAATTGGAGTACGTCACGACAACCTTTCCAAACTTTCAGCCCGTTCCATTCAAGCTTTGGCTCATGATACTTCAAGCTCAAGTGAACTTTGACACAAGAGGTTTGTACATCTGAATTTCAGAACTTTGTCTTCTATGGAGAAAACAGTTATTGGTCTTGCTAAGCTGAACCAAAGTCATGAAGGAGTTTGCAAGGGATGCGCTCTAGGTAAGAACATTAAGAACACTTTTCATTCCAGTGAAAGTAGAGCAAAGGATATTCTAGAATTAATTCATTCAGATTTATGTGGTCCTATGTCAGTTGCATCTCTTAGTGGTTTTTGGTATTACGTTATCTTCATAGATGATTATTCTCGTAAGTGTTGGATTGACTTTCTTAAGTCTAAAGAATTTGATGAGGTGCTGTCCCGTTTTAAAGAATTTAAAGCTTTGGTTGAAAATTTATCTCACCAGAAAATTAAGATTCTAAGGTTTGATTATGGAGGAGAATATGCATCTGGTATCTTTCACACCTTTTGTGTTGAAGCTGGGATTAAGAGGGAGTTTTGTGTCCCTTACAATCCTCAACAAAATGGTGTAGCTCAAAGAAAGAACATGACAATTGTTGAGGCAGAAAAGGCTATGATCCATGATCAGGGCCTTCAAACCTTTTCCTATGGGCAGAGGCTTGTAGGACAACAGTACACATTCAGAATAGAAGTCTTCACTAGATTCTAGATAACAAGACTCCTGAAGAAGTCTTTTAAGGTATCAAACCTGATATCAGTTACTTCAAAATTTTTGGATGCCCTGCTTATTCTTATGTTCCAAAGGAGAAAAGAACAAAGCTAGAACCATTTGGAAGAAAAGGCATTTTTGTTGGATATAGTGATTCTTCCAAGGCATTCAAAATATATATTCAAGGACAAAGACAAACTGAAATAAGTAGGGATGTCACTTTTGATGAGGTTGCAGCTTGCAGGAAATCTAGTGATCCTGCCTTGGAGTCTGATAGAGGTGATTTTGAAGTTCCTCAAGACTTAGATATTGCTGATCTTAATCCACCTTTAGAGACTTAGAGGGAGAGTACAAATTTAGTTGATCTTGCTGATCCTATTGACCCAATGGACTCTTTAGACATTTCAGCAGGTCCTAGTTATAATTCAGGCAATAAAAAAAGACCCTTGTGGGCTAGGAACATTATGGAAGAAGCCGAGAATTATGCAGCCCCTCGTGGCACCTTCAGAGAGAGTAAAAGGTCTCACAAGTATGCAGGTTATGTAGCTTTGTTGAGCCACATTTTAGCTTCCGAGCCTTCTAATGTTGAAGAAGCTTCAAATCAACAAGTTTGGAAAGATGCCATGATGGAATAATATCAGTCCATCATTAAAAATGATGTATGAGACATTGTTCCAAGACAAAAAGGTAAATTAGTTGTTTCATCTAAATGGTTATTTAAGATTAAGCATGCAGCTGATGGAAGTATAGAAAAATACAAGGCCAGATTTGTAGCTAGAGGTTTTTCTCAAAAGGAAGGCATAGACTCGGAAAAAACCTTTGCACCAGTGGCTTGCTACACTTCCATCAGAACCATCATAGCTATTGCAGCAATGAAATGCTGGAAACTTCATCAAATGGATGTGAAAACAACCTTCTTAAATGTAGTTATTGAAGAGGAAGTATTCATAGAGCAGCCAGAAGAATTTATCATTCATGACAGGGAGTCTCATGTTTGCAAGTTGAAAAAGGCATTGTATGGACTCAAGCAAGCTTATTGTGCTTGGTATGACAGAATTGATCACTATCTTCTGAGCTTGGGTTTCCAAAAGAGGGATGCTGATCCTAGTCTATACTTCAAGGTACGTGATGACAAAGTTCTGATTTTGGTTTTCTATGTGGATGATTTATTTCTCATGGGTGATGATGATCTCACTATCAAAATGCAAGGAGCTAACTTCAGAATTTGAAATGAAAGATCTTGGCTTGTTGCACTATTTCCTTGGTCTTGAGGTATGGCAAAAATCAAATGAAATCATTTTAAGTCAAGGTAAATATGCAATTGATATTTTGAAGAGATTTGGAATGTTAGAATGCAAGTCTATGGTGACTCCCATGGAAGTGAATTTGAAAATGTTACATGATGATGCAACTAATTCAGATTTAGTTGATCCTACCATGTACAAGCAGCTTATTGGTTCCTTGATGTACTTGGTCAACACAAGACCTGATATATGTTATGCAGTTAATACATAAGTCAGTTTATGTGTGAACCAAGACAAATTCATCTTGTGGCAGCCAAACATATATTGAGATATGTTCGTGGTACAGTAGGATCTGGGTTAAAATACTCTACTCATGTTGAGCTGAATCCGCAGGGGTTCTTTGATTCAGATTGGGCAGGTTGTGTGCCTGATAGAAAGAGCACGTGAGGTTGTTCTTTCAGCCTTGGTTCAACCATGGTTTCCCGGTGCAGCAGGACACAATCTTGTGTTGCTCAGAGTATAGTTGAAGCAGAATATGTTGC
Source organism: Thuja plicata (assembly GCA_018584345.1). Taxonomy (NCBI): domain Eukaryota; kingdom Viridiplantae; phylum Streptophyta; class Pinopsida; order Cupressales; family Cupressaceae; genus Thuja; species Thuja plicata. The sequence goes on along the minus strand of MU225683.1, from coordinate 434,440 downwards.
AGCATGTGAGCCGTAAGAGAAGCTGTGTGGCTTCGTAAACTACTTGCAGGTTTATTTGGGCAGCCTCTGGAACCTACAGTGATTATGTGTGATAACCAAAGCTGTGTGAAGCTTTCGATTTATCCAGTGTTTCATGATAGAACCAAACATGTGGAAATTAAATTTCATTACTTGAGAGACATGGTTCAAAGGAAAGCAGTTGAACTAAAGTACATTCCTACAAAGGAGCAGACTGCAGACATTCTCACCAAGCCACTTCCGAGAGTGAAGTTCTGCTATTTTCAAGAAAAGCTTGGCTTAGTGGAGAATGATGCTTTTGCTGAGAGAGAAACGCAGTCTCAGTTATTCATTGCTTATGGGTAATGCATTCTTCTCTGGGAGAAGTTTGAGGTGAAAGCCCTTGATCCACCCTCTGCGAGTAGGTATGGTGGAACCACCCTCTGCGAGTAGGCAAGGTGGTAATGCATTCTTCTCTGGGAGAAGTTTGAGGTGAAAGCCCTTGAACCACCCTTTGCGAGTAGGTATGGTGGAACCGCCCTCTACAAGTAGGCAAGGTGGTAATGCATTCTTCTCTGGGAGAAGTTTGAGGTGAAAGCCCTTGTTCCACCCTTTGGGAGTCGCTATGGTGGAAGTCATGTGTGTGATTCCATGACTTAATTTTATGTTTTTTTTTAATTCACCCTCTAGGAGTAGCTATGGTGAATTTTGTTATGTTGAGATAACAATTTTTATTGAGAAAATTTGTGATGAGATTTTGTTGACATTCTCTTTGGTGGCAGCTACGTGCACTTGTCATGAGATGACAAACTGAAGATCTCTCTCTTGCTAAGAGGGAGTGTTGAAGTTTGGTAGCTGTGATAGAGATCATATTACTTTTGATGAATGCCACTAGTTTCCTATCTGCAATTTTGTTATGTCTTCTATATTGCTGAGAATTCTCTGAAATTTATCTGATGTTCGATGCTTCTGTATGACTTTTCTTAATTGTCTTCTATGACTCGTCTGCTGAGTCAACTTCATATTCATGTGTTCATTTATGATATCAATGTGGAGCCAACATGTCGTTACGGGATGATATGCAGTCATTCATTTGCTTGTAACATCACCAATATTGTTTATGGCGCAAACGGTTCCTTTCGTGACACCTTACAACACTCTTGTTGGCATCGGTTCTTTTATGACGAGTCCGTTCACATTTGTAACGACATCTTGTATAGTCTTGTTTCGATTATCAAGTTGCGTTTTTTGGTGATATCTGTTTTGGTCATATGCATTCTTGTGCGGGTGCTTCATTTGTGTGCGAGTATTAAGAAAAGCGTGTGACTCTGAGCTGATCGAGCGTGGGAAGACAAATTATTGTCAGTACTTACTTTATTGTGCAGATTGTTATGATATGCTCTGTGTGTATACAACATACTCATTTTTGTGTGTATTGAGATAAACATTCCTTTATATCTGTGTATCGTGAATTTGTGAGACGATGCTCTATTGTTTAGTTTTGTATTCGATCATTGAATGATCAATAGCAGGGGCTTGTGATTTATTTGTTCAAGATAAATTCAGTCTTATTGACTGTTAGGCTGAAGACATCAATAAGGAAGAAGGTTCTGTAATTGTTTCTTTATTACTGAATAAAGTCATCATCGATATTTTGGGCTGGGTTGTTTCCCAGGATACATGTTTTGTGTAGTTTGATTGTTTGTATTTGCAATTTAAATTGTTGCACTATTTATTTCTGGTTCTTTAAATCTCAACAATTATGAGTATCATTGTTTTATATTTAAAATTTTAAAGTTTTTAATACATACATGCACACACACACATGTATTCTCGTACTTTAACCCAAGCAACTTCTTTTGTGTAATGTCCCCTTTTGGGACTGTCCTAAATTTTGCCCTAGAATCACAACTTCAATTAAAACAAGAGGTGTAATATAGTTACGATTATAAATTTACCAATAAAATATGTCTTTAGCAAGGTAAACCCTAGAATAGGTCTTGCAATCATGTTAGATAACATATGTAATATGATTCAGAAGGTCAAATATTCGTACCAAATATTTACAAGGGTTAGGGTAACATATAAATGCATATATATTACTAATCATTTCAATCTATCTAAATAAATCATGTGATAGCTCTTGAACTTAAGAAGCCAAACAACAATAGTTCCATTCCTATAATCAACCATAATACCAGTTTGAGAAGAAGCATGTTAGGGTGCCCTAAATTCACCACAACTAAGTCTAGAGCACGGAGTATCCAAACTTGACCTCTTGGCCCGAAGTGGTAGGAGCTCTTGTCCATCCAACACGAGGTGGACTACTTAGAAGAGGAATATGACTTGCTCCCTTAATCATGACCTCACAATAAGGCACCCTAAATTCATCCCAACTAAGCCCAAGAGCGCAGAGTATCCAAACTCAACCTCTTGGCCTAAAGTGGCAAGAGCCCTTATCCATCCAACATGAGGTAGGGTACTTAGAAGGAGAGTACATACCTGCTGTCCTTATTGAGGTCCTCTCTAATCCTTACATGGTGGCTTATAGGAGATTTTAATAAATAAATGATTACATAGATTAATTATTATCATTATAATAAAGGATATATGGATTATATAAACAATCACAAAATATTGATAGACTAAATGTATTCTATCATATCATTATTTTGCATACCACAATGAATAATCTCTGATTGATATATATGAGCCTGATTGCTGATGTCTAAGGATAAAACTGAGTGCTGGTGCTGATTGCTTGATTGATAAATGTAGATTATATCTGTAATATAACTTTTCATCCACTTCGATTCCTTGATAAATGCAAGTCCTTTGTATAAGTATTTCTGCTCTTATTCGATGCCTTCCCCCTCTCCTCAATGTGATTTCCTTCCTTATATATCTTGTATGGTGGTAAGGTCATGTCCATTAGTTTTGGAAAGATACATCGTTTGCAATTTCTGCCATTCCCTTTTTGACACTTCTTTCATTTTTTTGGTAGGTAAATAGGTGTTAGAGCCAACTCCCAATTATTTTAATCTAAATAGAGTCTTACATCAGAGCTTCAAGATAGATGGGAATCCATCTGGATTGCCCATGTACCGGATCAGCTTAAGCCCCCAAAAGTGGGGCAGCAACCAAACCAACAAGGAAAACTGGAAGTGCCCATAACTACTCGAGATACGAGGGGTACGAGACTACCATGAAAAGCTACAAAAATGTAGTCTCTACCCAACTTGTTGCAGTTGCTATACTCGACACCTATTTATATATAAAACTGTGGACAGTGAACCAAAACAAACATCTGGTTAGTTACCAAAAGCCTCCAGACTAGCCGAGCGAGCCCTTGTGGAGTAAGTCTGGATGCTGTAGTGTGGCATTTCCTTCTTGTGAATCTTCACCTCCTCAGTTAGGACTTCTTTGATGACACCTTTCTCCATAGAGTCTCCCTCCATGTCACTGTCCAAACCCTCACTCTTGATGTAGTTTTTGCTCTATCCTTCCCCTTCATTCGACATAAGGCCACAGAGGATGGCAATACATGGAGACAATGCATTAGGGGAAGGGATAGTGCCAGAGGGAGAAGTGACACCTCTAGAAAAGTCGCCAGTGCTTCCAGATTGGGGAGCAAAGAGGGTGCATTTTACCCCACCTCAGCTGTCAACTATGACACACTTGGTCCCCTAGTACAGTTTTAACAGACCAAGTTGGTGGATCTCAGAAGACACAAAGGAGGGGCCCACACTATTCCTATCACCATGTCACACGGAATTGAAAAGCCCAACTTATTGCACTCATGGTCACTCTGACACCTCTAGCAGGAGTAGTCACTCTAGCCACCATAGTCACCACTTCAGCAGCATCCGCACTTGCGACAATAGTGCCAATCTTTACCATGATAGGAATGGATGAGGGAGGAGATAGGGATACAGAGGCGGACACCTTGTTGGCCAAGTTTTGGATGGAGGTACACGACATACCACCTCCCTCACACACGCTCATGATGGGAAATTAGGAAGAGGAATTTATCCAGGCTCAACAGGAGGGTGTGGAGGTAGACAGGGGAAGTCAGCATTGAGGAGAACCAAAAGGGGGAGTTATGGATGGTGGCAAAAGTCCTAGTTTAGGATTCAAGGATTCGCACAACAGTTCCTTGTGGACCTCGAGGCCATTGCAAGAACCACACGAGACATGGCAGATCAGGCAAGGAGATTGGACATGGGTTTTGTAACCATGGTAGCTGAGGCACTCTTGAGGTTCATGACCGAAGAGTGCCACATAGAATTCACTGAGTGCCTTATGAAACAAGGATGGCCAGAGATGGAAATACCAGAGAGGACACAGAGGGCACACAGCAATGATGAGCACCTTCGCTAGGATGGAGGAGACTTTTAGAGCCATGTTCTTACAGTTGTAGCAGGTTACATGGACAACTCGCAAGGCAGAAGAGGAGTGTGGCTTTACTCTGGAGAAAGAGACTGCCTTACAAATGAGAGTGCATAAGTTGGCAAATGAGCTCGAACAAGAGAAGTTGCCATGGGTGGGGAAAGAGTAGTAGCTGGAGACTAACGAGAAGGATCTCATGGATGCCTTGAGATTGCTAAAGGCGACACGTGAGAAGCAACTGATTGCAGAAAGGGACTTGAGGATCCTTTGCAAGAAACTCCCAACCGCCACCACCTCTGTTACTCCAGGGACGTCCTCTCACCCGTCCTAGTAGACTTAATGATGTTTGTTCCCATTTTGTCTAGACGACAAGTTTTTTTGGGGGGGGAGGGGATGATGTAGGCGGCAATTATACCATCAATAATAGTACTTTTGTTAGTTAAGGGAAATATAATAAAATGGTTGTCCCGAAACCATGTCAGTTGCTGATAGTTGGCAGTCTTAACCAATTGCCAAAACACTATTTTTATGTAGGTCGGGACAATTCATGTTGTTGTTGATGTTGGAGACTATTATGCTATGAAAGAGATATCATTCTGCCACTTATTGTGTTATGTGATTCTGGGTTACTTATGGTTATTCATGTCATGTCATTTCATACTTCTGGTTATTCATGTCATGTCATTCATAATTTATATATGTGCGCTACCAATGAATGATTGCTATTACTTTAGATGAAACAATCCAATTCCAGTCAGGCATCTAACAATTAGAACTAAGAGGCATGCCTATAGAGAATTATTCTTTTGAAAATTTTGGTCCAATCTTGACAGAGTTGTTAAAAGGTGTGGATTATGGCATATTATAATTTTAAATGCTTCTTCTTAGTATAGTAATTGGGTCATAACGTGCGTGATAGTATTCACAATACTCAATGCAACTATAGTTCAGGCAATAGAGAAGAGATTCCTTCGAGATGTTTTAAAAAGTTTATTAGAAGCCAAAATGTAGTGTAGGATAGTTGACTCCGTTGAAGGAAGAATTTCTCCTTGAGAATCAAGATTCTTTTGCAAACATTAGGATGAATTAGATATCTTGTTACACAATTTGATCAATCCTTCTATAAAGATTATGATTTGAAATGAAATGAAGTGTTACAATTCCAATACAAATACTCAATTACAAGATATTGGTGAAAACAATCGATAGAAATAGAAAGTATAGATTATAACAATGATTTTGTGAGTTTTTTAGAGCCTCGCTCACGGACACCAATGCATAGTGTAAACATCTTCGTGATGCACTATTGTTCAGTATGGATTTGAATATAAAAGCTGAGAATGCTTTGAAAAAAAAGAATAAGGTTGTACGGGATTACTTTATACGATAAATATTCCAATAATTAGAATCAATGGAAATATAAATTATAAAATCTCAAGCAAAGCATTTGAATAAGATATTGAAAAGTGGAGATGTCACTAGAGTGTAGTTAATTGTTTTTCTGCAGCGAAACGTGCACAAAAAAGAAGATAAAATATTAGGGGCTGTTTTACGGACTTGCCATAGTCGAACCCTCGCTTTGGTATTTCTACCGCCATAGACAACCAAGATTGGGATGGTATTGATGAAGATAACAAAAATAATAGTTGATACAACAAGATGTAATGCTTAAGATTTAAAAAGTAGATTAAACACAGTATACTTACGACAGACACATCTAGTTGCTAGCATAGAAATGCTGCATGCAATGAGGAGACAACAAAATGGACAAGCCAAGAGATTGTTGTTGCTTTAAAGCCTATGAACTTCAAGAAAATTGTTAAATTGCCAATGTGAGAATCTGTGCAAAAAGTGAGTAAAATAATAAAAGCTTCCCTTTTCAAATAGCAAGTGGCAAATTTTCTGCCAAATGCGCTTGTCATCCACAGGTGGCACACTAGAAGATTTCCAAGAACTAATGCTCCAACAACGAATCATGAATTTTCATGGGATGCTAGCGCACGAATGTTTGGACATAGTGATCTCATTCTATAAAAATGAACTCTAAAACCCAGGATCATTAGAAATTTGCTACCTAGTAGACTTTCTGGTCAACACTTTACATTTAAAATATTTTTATATCATGAGCTAAAAGGAGAGGACATCATGTAGTGTGAAATTGCATGGGTGTGCAATTTTCGATACTATAGTTAGCTATATTATTTGCACTTTCTTTGTTGTATTTTTTAAAACTTTAAGATGTGAAAGAAAAATCAAAATATTAATTTTTGTAGCAAACTTCCTAAATGCTTTTTTAACTCTAATCTCCCCTTTGGGGATATTCCTATATTTTTCCGTAAAATTACAATTTCAATTGCAAATAAGAAACTTAATTACGCCGAAGGTGTTTCCTATATGAGGAGGAGCTGAATTTTAAAATCAATCGTCCAAAATTTGTTTGATCGAATGACTACCATTAGGATGATCCTCACCATTCATCGTTTTCAAGACCACCACAACTGTATTTTACGTGGACGGGAAATCGAAAGGATAGAGGATGGTGGACACTGATAAGACCAATATTTTCAGAGCAGGCAACTCGATAGGAATTTGGCGGGTGAGAGCAGTTAACCAGATCAACAACAGTTGCATCATAGGGAATGCAAAGGGAAGAAGAAATTAATGGGGGCGTACTTGGAGGTGACCTCAAGGAGCTGTTGAAAGTCGACTGGGGTTGCTGTGATTGCGTGAAACTCATCTCGAACTGACAAAGGTGCTTGGTATCTCTGTCTTCAATGCCAAGAGCAAACAAATTACACTTGCCTTGCACATGAGAGGGAAACCGTACTTGTTGAGGGGAACGCTGAGTAGGAGAGGCAGTGTCGGTGGTTTGATAATGTCATTACCACACAGTACATTGATTTGGACAGAAAAGAGGGTTGGTTTGAAAATACAGAGTGAGAATTTTTTAAGTGGACTCATAATGCATGGATAAACAAGTTGAGCCAGCGGCAACCACACCGATTGACAATAAATTTGAAACCTTTACTGACAGTGCACACTTGGATGCTTGACTACACTTGCTATTGTTATATTCAATGTGTGTGGTTTTCTATTGCTGCTGCCTCAGTGCTTAAGTCCTTGCACTTACAAGATTGATTTATGATTATCGTTTATTCTGCGTAAGGAGTAGTTTCTGCCATTAGTGGCTTTGGAGAGTGATTTTGGTAAGCTGTTAAAATATGAACGAGGCAGAAGATATCTTGGACTATACAATAGATATTCTTTCAAACTGCAAGCCTTTACACGTTCCCTCATCCTCTTGTCCATCAATTGAGAGATCTGCTTGCAAACACAAATACTTTGTTCAACGGATTCTATATTGGTACACGTAAGGAGGCGATTGGCAAGGGTTGTGGAATTTGGCTTTGCACCTTTCAAGTGCATCTGCTGAGAGTTTCTTTGCCTTTTTAACAAATTTTAGTTTTTGCGACTCATCACGCATTTGCCACGCTCTATGAGATCGCATTTTCTCTGAGACAGTTTTACAAATACCTCATGGGCTTTGTCTGTGCATGATGAACACCCTAACCCTATTCCAGATCTTCCATTGCAGACATAGAGAACGCCGACAATGGCTATGGAATCAGCTGAACACCTGTGCATTCATTTGCGATTAGTTTCAATAATCTCTTCAACAAATCCATTGTCATTTATTGTTACGTAACCTTTCACGCCATATATTTGCATTATATCAAATATTTCGAAGCCTTCTTTGCCAAACATTTTATACCTAGCAATATCACACTTCTCTCGCTCAGGAGCTCATCGAGAACATTACCTCTCCCTCAATGAGCCACCGAGCAGCAAATCCCCCTTTTGAAGATGCTGACTTGGCACATTTTTCCCTGCATTTAATTTCCTTTGGCAACTCGGCAACGCGTTGGAGTTTTAGAATACTTTCACTAAGCTCCTAAGAATTCTTCCCTTTGACTAATGTGGCAATGAAACATTTTTTATTTCACGGATGCACCGGTACAAATGAACGGGCTCCACAAGCATATAAACATACTCCAAAGCAATTCAGTAATGTCTTTAAAAAATATTTTAGTATATCCATTCGCTGAAAACATCTGAATCGACCTTCAGGCCAAAGGCGATGCACCGTGTACTAGGACTGGCTTTGCATTCGCCTTCTTGAAATGATGGGACTGCATCGTGAGGACACCCTTATCTTTTGAAATGATGTGACTGCAGTGCGAGAGAATTTATTTTCAAACAGTGAAAATAAATAAATTCATATTATTTAGCCTACGCCATGATACTTTAACCTATCAGGGCTTGCAAATCCCAGATTTCTTCCATGTTATAAAGACGACAAAAATTTGGTCTATTTTGTGTATACATTTGTATAGTATATGTGGTCTCTCTCTCTCTATTGTTTGTAGCTAGAATATTTGTCATGTCATCCATAATTGTTCTGATTGGTAAGCTAGATTTGATAGAGGGATTGCCAAGGGAGTAACCTACTTAAAAATTGCATAGAACATGTCATTTTTCACTAAATATGTATAAAGTCACAATTTGTTTTTGGTTCGACTCCTTTACAATTGATCTATCCTAACTTCTCTTTATGTACTTGTTTCTCACCTTTTAGAGTCTTAAATGAAAATATGGTGGGCGTTATTTTCCTTATACTATACATGTTTTTCTTTAGTTTCACCTACAACCTTATGACTATAAATAAACATGGACAAAATAAGTCTACGGGCCAAGGGATCAGGTTATAAAAGCATCATAATTGAGTGTTTATGCTATCAATAAATAATTTGATTACTTTTAAAGTAATTCTATAAATAATTAATTTTAATTTAAAAGTTAGGATTAATTACATTGTTGCTCATTTCATCAAATTGAGCGAGTTAATTTTGGGTATTAATGAACTAATTCTAACTACAAATATTTATGAAGTTTAATTATTTCTTATAATTTTTATTGACTATTTGTAATTCCAAAAAAGATACAAAAATTAAAATAAATGTTAATTTTAAACATAGTTTAAAAATAAAAAAATAGACTATATTAAAATTGTTTAGGCTAAAATGTTAACTCAAATGAGTCATTACCCACTATGTCAAACATAAAATATTCAAAATTTGATGCTAGGGAATTATATAAGACGACAAAGTTAATCCAATTGAATCCATTAGCTCATTCACATGTCACTAAAGTATTACATAAGGTGCATTCCGTTGAAATATGAAATCATAAGGATTGTGATAAGTATTTGATATTTTTAATTGGGCATGTTTAAACTTCATCAACATCTTTGAATAGATTTACGGGCTTAACATAAGGAAAGAATCTCCAAGGTGACATTGGAAATTGGATCAAAACTAAGCACTATCTTAGTGGGGGGTCAAGCACATGGCATTGTAAGCCACAAATTGAGTTCTCGAAGAGCTTTATGAATGTTGAATTTGCAGGTATTGAAATGTTACGGAAATTAATCCTAAATTATATGTTGGTCAAATTCCTGTGAAGGCTTTCTTTCTGGTAGCGTACTCGATGGTATCTCAAGCTCAAGGGCACACTAAGCCCCTTGGCTCATGAGTATAACATTCCCCTTGGCCCATGAGTATAACATTCATCTTGAGGTGGTGTACATGGGTCTCATGAACTTGGATTGCTTCTCGTCCTTCCTATTCCCAATTGAGAAGACGAGGGTAGGCTTGGATCCTTAATATAGTTACTCATCCATTCTTCAAGGATTCTCTACGGTGACACACAAGAGTGCTTAGGTTCACCTGTGGACGCCTACGTCAAATGTTCCCCATGGTTTCACATTACAAAGTAGGTTTTATTAATAGAAGTGGGCACATTGTACTTTGTAATGTGAAACTCATCATTCCCCACTACTTACCCGAATTTTTTTGGGCTAAATCGTTAGGGTAAATATTTGAGCAAAGATCATAGTGAATATGGTAGTGGGCTTTGGTCCGTAATATGATTATAATTGACTATGCTTGAAGGCGGGGTGGGAGGAGTCCATTTATTGCAAAAATTTAATTCCTACCTAAAGGTATCACCATGGCCACTACAAGGTGCTCTCAAAGGGAATGGAACCTTTGTTTGTTGTCTGAAATTCATTGTATTCCACCACTTAATCCAAGTTTGTTGGGCTTCTAAATGCTAGTTTAACATTTGAGCACCATGTAGAGCTCATTTAGTTAATGGGGCTAGGCTTTGTTCCTTATGGTTACAATTAAATGTTAGTTTAAACACTATAGCAGAGCTCATTGTGAACATGGTTGAAAAAGTGTAATGTTAGCATAAACATTGGGCCAAAGCTCATAAGAATATGGGGTTGGACTTGGATCCGAAAAATATTTACACTTGAATGCGCCTCAAGGTGTCCCCATGTACATACATAGAGATGAGCATAGGTCCATTTGTTGGCATAAGATCACTTACCAAGTGTACTTATGGCCACTACAAGGTGCTTTGCTCGCGGAAATAGAATTTGGATCTTTGTATGGATCTCAAAATTCCCCACTACATTGGGCCATATGTTACAATAAACATTTGGGCAAATTTCATAAAGACATGGGTTGTGCTTGGATTATTAATATAGCTACATTTGATCATGCCTCAAATATATATTGATATATAATTAGAAATTACTATTGTTTTGATTATTATTTATTTAAATAAATACACTATACACTCCCTTTTTAGTCATTTTGAGAGTAATTATAATCAGCCTCTTACTCATGAGGGGCTACATATAAGCCATTATGCAATATCTATTTACACTCCTTTAGAGCTATTTGATAGTCCTAAGTTTTAAATTAGATGCTGTTACGTCTGAGCATTGTAGACAAAGCTCTCAAAGACTCAAAAGTATCCATTACAGATGGTTATGTTAGACTAGATTATACTAAAGATATATTTTAGGATGTGTACCAAGCATCCTAAATTATTAAAATTTTAGAACAGCTGCCATGCAATCTTATGTTTGCTTATCACTTTCTAGTCACAGATAGTGGTAGATGAGCATTGTAGAGAGCTCAGTAGGTTTGCAATATTCATAATTTAAATTACTTCTGTTCTCTTAAATACAATTTGTTAAATTAATTTGACTTTCATGTAAATGTAAGTGTAATTTAGGTCATATCACAGAGCATGTTTCTCAGCATATAATTGTGGAAGTGTTTTATAGTAGCTAGGTTGCGATGAATTAAAGTGACACATGGGCAATGTTAAATGTTAATTTATTTTCTGGTTTAACAGAAATATATGCGTCCAAAAGTTGTACTTGTGAAAAACATCAGTAAACAATCTCTATTGCTACTACTGAGGCATGCTTTTGCAATTATTAACAGCTTGTCGTATTACCTGATTATGTGTAAAAGTTCACACTTTCGCTGAATAATGGAGGTTAAAGACTCGACAGTTTACTTTTGTCTTATTCATGATTTTGCAGGATTCGTCAGATGTCATTATAGCCATTATTTGTTAGAGCTGCAAACAATACCAGTTAAAGTTTGCAATCATGTCACAGAGTTGGGAGGCTGATAAAATGTAAGGAACACATTCTTATGGTTAAATTTAGGGTGTAAAAATTAAAACTTAAAATTTATGGCATTTGGTTGTCTAACTAGTGAAATTCTGTAATTATGGTAGGCTGGATGTCTATATACATGATTACCTTATTAAGAGAAGCTTGCATGCATCTGCAAAGGCGTTTCAGACTGAGAGAAAAGTTTCCCCTGAACCTGTTGGTATGAATGCTGTGCATCCTGCTAACATAGTTTTTTTGTTTTGCACAAAGTTTAGCTATTTATTTCTTTGTAGTTTATCAGACATAGCTTACTGTTGGATTCTGTCTGTCTGGTTTCAAGTTTCAATGGATTGAGCATTTGATTTTATTGTGAATTCTTTCCAGCCATAGATGCGCCTGCAGGATTTCTGTTTGAGTGGTGGTCAGTGTTCTGGGATATATTCATTGCTCGAACAAATGAGAAGCATTCTGAAGTTGCTGCCTCATACATAGATGTAAGTTATAATGATCTTTGATGGCTCTTTTGGGGCTTATCTGGTCTCAGAGGAACTGTTTTGCATGGTAATGGTTACAGTAGTTAAATAAAGAATCATGTTTGAGAAGTTGGGGAATAATTAAGTTTGTGAAGTTGTAAAAGAAATGTGTTTTTGTAGATAGAATTTGAATACAATGAATGCACAGGTTTAAATGCCAACATTGATGATAACAGTTATTGCATTTCTAGTATTTACTGATGACGAATACATTTTTATGATTCAAAATGACAGACACAATTTATAAAAGCGCGGGAGCAACAACAGCAACAACAGCAGCAGCAGCAGCAGCAGCAGGAACAGCAGCAACAGCAGCAGCAGCAACAACAACAACAGCAACAGCAACAGCAGCAGCAACAACAACACCATCAGCAGCAGCAACAGCAACAACAGCACCAGCAACAGCAACAACAGCAACAACAACAACAACACATGCAAATGCAAATTCAATTGATGAGGCAGGCACAGCAGCAGCAACAACGTAGAGAAGGAGGGCATCTTTTGAGTGGGGCTGCCAATGCGTTGGTGGGTAATGATTCTCTGATCCGTCAAAACCAAGGGAGTGCAATGGCAAAGTTATATGAGGACCGCCTAAAGCTCCCACACCAGAGAGATCCCATGGATGATGCGTCCATGAAGGTTGTGGGATGATCATCATGTTTTTTAGATGTATTTGTATATTATGGTTTCCTATCGGTGGACATAAACCCATAAAAAATTTGCACATTTTGATGTTGTATAAGCTTGGTTATCTTCCATTCCCTTTTACCATTTTTCTTCAGTTTAATGTTGTTGCTTTATTTTTGGCAGAGATTTGGAGAAAATTCAAGCCAGCTATTAGATGCAAATCATACGGCAATTCTGAAGTCAGCACCTGGACATCTGCAGAATTCAGGGTAGTGGTTTTTATTGCATACATTTGCACTGATTTTCCTCTGGACGCACATGCAGTTGCACAAGTGTTTCTGCATAATTTCTGCTTAACTTGAAATTTCGACCTTATCCTTCAAGGTGGTTCTTGCTTTGTGCTTCTTGAAGATATTTCATCAGTGAGATTGAAGTAGGATTTCACATTCTGTTTACAGACAGGTTTTGCACAATTCTGCAGGCAACATGTCAACTGCTTTGCAGCAGGTGCAACCATTGAACCAGCAACTCCCTGGGGCTACACAGGTGCTTGAAGCACCTCAATACTATAACAATTTATTATTTATTTTGCGAAACATTTGTTTATGTAGAATGATTTTAACTCTTAAAACATTATAAATGCTGCAGGATAACAAGAATGAGATAAATGCTGTTTTGAATCAAAGATCAAATGCGGCAGATCCCTCTTTATTTGGAGTGCCCGGGGCTGGGCTTTTAAAATCAAGTTTGTTGAACTCAGGTTTTGAAATTATTAGATATTCCAAAATCACTTATTTTTTATTTTAAAAAAAAATCTTGTCTTGGAAAAATGATTATCTAGTCTTTAGTACTTCCATCTTTTTTTGGCAGGTGCCAATCAAGTGCCAAATCCTTTACCTTTAAATGGCTTGCCGGTGGGTCAGGGTGTAAGTGCTTCTTATTAATTGGAAGTTGCAATCATTTGAATGTCTTTCCTACTCCTCCCTTGGGTGTCCAATTTTTGTTATGGCTGAAATTTTATGTGGCACTATGGTTAACTGCTTTATAACAAGGTGGAATTTGGCCTACAAATTTTAATAAATTGTTATTGCAATAGTCGTTGACCTATGCTAGTTTTAACTTTTACAGTTGATATTCTGCATTACATTTATTTCTTGATAGATAAAAGAGAAGATTTTATTTGGGACCACTAACCTAGCAGAAAAGATAGGCATGGAGGTTTACAACCATGTACTTGTGGGCCACAGACTGGACATAAGCATACTTTCCAGGAGAAGCTAAAATATTAGCAAATGTGATACTTTACTGAGTGAGTATTCAAGAATCAAATGGTCTTTGGCACACCGGTAGTCTGGAGTGCTTATGATAAAGATAACCCAGGATCCAACCTTTTCTGGCATCACTTCCATGTGTTGTGGTGTAATAACCAACCTATATTTTTGAAAATTATACACTGGAATGAACTGTAATGAACTGTAATGCAATGTCCTTATCACTCTTCGATCACCTAGTTTCCGAGATGGGCAAGGTGAGAGTATACGGTGTATAGTACTTCATCAATATCTACAATGCAACAACTTGAAAGAAACACATAGGCAGCAGTGCCAACCAAATCTTCACTTCTTCAGTGGAGTTCTATGTAAGAACAGAAAGGAAAACACTTAACACTTATTCAATGAAGTGCGCAATTACCATAAGCTAGGCACTGCATGCTTATTTAATGGAGTGCAATTAGAAAGCACATACACTACTCGCTTATTCAGCATAGTGCAATCACAAAGTACAAACATTACTTAGTTATTCTGCATAACATGAAAACGAATTGTTTGGAACTGGGAGCGTTTGCATATCATATACACAATTTTTTTCGAAGTGCCATCATAGTTGCAAAGAATGTGTGACTAAGCAATGCTAGCATTCAAGTTCATGTAGCCCAGTGAATCTATTAAAATAATAATGTAATGTTTCTAATGGTCATCTTTAGTGAGTTTAGTTTTATTAGTTAGTTTCTATTTTCATATTTAGTTAACGATTGTTTCATTTAGAAACATCGTCTTGTACTCCTCTATTTGAGGAGACTTCATCTACATTGTTTAATATTGAACTATCAAGTTTAATAACATGGTATCAGCGCAAGTCGATGGGATTTCATAAAATTTGGTGGTTTTTTAAAGAAAAATTTGAGCCTCTTTTCCTTAGAATTTATTCTAGAAATTTTTAATCATTTTTTTAATGAAAAAATGACTTTGCATGTGTGAGGGTTTTCAATTGTTGGAGCTTTTTCTTGTGGAGGAGGGTTTCTCTGTCTGAATAAAGATCTCGTTCTCCCTCGCGTTTTTCTCTGCTTGTTTGGTACTTTGTGAAATTTGACGGTAGGTTTCTTTGGTATTTGGTGTTCAAAGTTTTGGGTTTGCGCACAAACACGTGGTTTACAGCGCACATTTTTTTGTACTTGTAGTTCGTGGTGATTTTTGGCCCTACTTACACATTGTCTTTTTTGTTTTTGAGCATCGTTTGTTCGCAGAGCCTGTAGGGTTTTTAATTTTTGTCCATAAAAAAATTAGATTTTTGTGTGATTTCCTACTAAGTTACCAGATTGGCTCTAGCAACCCTCAAAGTCTGGTTCAATTTTGTACAAAGTCTGGTCCTTGTCAAATTCGCCTGCACAACCACAAATTCGCTGCAAATTCTGTCAAACTATTGCATTCTTCTCTGGAAGAAGTTTGAGGTGAAAGCCCTTGAACCACTCTCTGCGAGTAGGTATGGTGGAACCACCCTCTGTGAGTAGGCAAGGTGGTAATGCATTCTTCTTTGGGAGAAGTTTGAGGTGGAAGCCCTTGCTCCACCCTCTGGGAGTAGCCATGGTGGAAGTCATGTGTGAGACTCCATGACTTAGTTTTCTGTTCACCCTCTGGGAGTAGCTATGGTGAATATTGTTATGTTGAGATAACAATTTTATATTATAAAATCTGTGATGAGATTTTTATTGACATTTTGTGCTGCAGCTCCTTATGATGGTCATGCTATGACTTATGTATAATCTCTCTCTTGCTAAGAGGGAGTGTTGGAGTTCAAGTAGCTGCGAGAGAATTATACCGCTGATGAATGTCGTGTGCTTCTCTGGAAGATTTTTGTAATGATGAACTACAATTTGCTCCTTGTTCGTTTTTGGACTTGGTTCGATGGCTCTATGTTCTTTGTGGTGATATTTGTCTAAATTCCAGCTGAGTTCGATCTATGATATCTCTCTGTAGTCCTTTCATAATTTTCATCGGGTGTTTAATGTTCTCGAGTGGTGACCTCTTGTCTTTTGACTGTTTCATGGTCATATAGTGTAGAGCATGTTGGTGGTTCACTAAAAGAAAAGAACACGAACTACATTATCGTGTATGTTAGACAACTGTGATCAGGCCCTTGTGAAGTTTACAGCTACAACACTTGGCATCACCGTCTCTTCTTAATGTCGGGCAATTTGTGCTTGATGCCATGTGGATTGTGCAGGTTTGTGAGCTGGAAATATACTTGTATGATAACTGCCGATAGTTTCTTATGAAGTAACGATAGTGTCTCTTAGTGTTCTAGGGAAAAGTCTCTTCGAATGCTTTTGGAGATCGTTTTGAATAAACTGGATGAGGAGATTACAAGGGTAGACAAAATAGTGTGTTAAGACTTTCCTCTATTGGAGGCAAGACCTCTGGTTTTGGAGTAATCTGTGATTTGTTGTGTCTGAAGTATAAGTTTGTATCTTCTATATATGTGGGATTTGCTTCAGAGTCCTTGTATGTTTGATCGGTGCATGATCAATTTATTATTGTAAGACATTCACAGTGTTAGAAGTATCTGTGAGATACTTGTAGTTTTTCTTTATTCTGCATTTGCTTAGCTAAAGTGTTCAAATCGAGAATAAGGCTTATTGATTGACTGTTAAGAGTCATCAATCATAAGCATGGGAATATTGTATTTATTTTTGAGCATACAATAAAAGATCTATTTTGTGGGGCTGGGTTTTTCACCCTCGAGTAGAAGGGTTTTCCCAGGGTATCTCAGGTGTTCGTACGTTTTGCTTTATCTGCTATTTGTTTTATTTCTATTCTGATTCTCAAAACATGAACAATTGTGATATCTGGTAAACCTTTTATCATGGTAAATGCATTGTTTTCTCACTTGCCTCACAACTATTTCTGAATCTCCAAACACATGAAGAATCGTTGCTCCTTTATTGATTGCTAATAATATGATAAGAATGAGAGCTTCATATTCAGCCTTATTATTAGTGCATGGAAATAGTAATTAGCTTCTCAAAATGCATCTCCTAATGGGTTGATCAACTCATAACCTACTCCAGCTCCGTTCTTAGACTTGTACCCATCAACCCTTAAGATAGATAGATAGATAAAATTTTAACGTCCACGAGGCTAAACATAGCCTATGGGACAGCTAGGCAACTTAAGCCGACTTCAATAACTTGGTTCTTTTCTTGTGCAAGCTGATGATGAGCACACCTAACTTCTCAATGTACTCCTCGCTGAATAGGTTATGCCAAGAGCTATCAGATATAGTATCCACAAATTAATCCTTGCTGTCCTTGTATGCTTCACATTCTAAAATAAAGTGATGTTCGGTTTCCACTTTCCCAAAATTGCAAAACATGCAAATTCTTTCTTCCCAAGCCTCCTTTGGCCTCTTCCAACGCCCGGTCTCACAACAGAGTTGATGAGAGTTGGTTCTTAGCTGAGCAATAAGAATTTTAGCTCTCCAAGAAATGTTGGCCCCTATGTACGCTTTTTGGAGTTGATCACATGCGGGGTTGAACTCATTGATATAATATATTTTCTTCCTTCCAATGCCATTTCCCCAATTTCTCTTGTAAAATTTCTCCATAACAAAGACCTTTATTTCTTTGTTATTTGTGGGGCACATATTGAATTGGACATTCCATTTACTCATACACTTGATGTTTTGTTGCATCCACGTCTTTTTTCGTTTGCACAATGTATGATTAAAGACAACGTTAGGCCATCTATCTCCTTCCATTAATGTCCACACATGGTTATCTTCTTGGGATTTTTCTTGAGAATTTTGTGGTAAATCGGGATTGTGTTGTTTACATCTCTTGTACTCTTCTCTTGGGAAACTTGATTTCGTTTTGCTCCCATTTCACTACTTTCGGCTGTCTTCTTCTAATGCGTTTTCATTGTGATTGCATTTATCTTCTTCGAACACTTTAGAGTTCTTGCCTTTCAATGCTCCTGGAATCCTCTTCTCCACTTGTTCTAAAGCGATCTTGCACATGGAGCAAGAAAACTCGGAATGGAAGGCATCTTGTATTCTATGTTATGGTAAATCAATGTTGTATTAAACAGAGGAGATGAAAGCTCCTTATATAGATTAACAAAGATGATGTTTCTAAAAGAAACAATTGTGAACTAAAAACGAAAACAAAATTACCTAATAAACTAAAGACTAAGTAAGATGATCATTAAAGAAACATTACAATATTTTAATACCCTCCCTTAATGGTCATCGGTCTAACTACCATGCAGAAGACACAATGTCTTTTGGTCATAAATTCTTCAGAACATTCTGTTGCTGCCAAGACCCTCCCTGGATCTGTAGAATTTCAATGACCAAGAGTAGACAATCTGACGTTGGGTAACAATGGTATTACTCCATGTAGCCAAAGACAACGAGTTGAAATTGAAACCACAATTTTGAGGAAAATTGCCAAACTCTTTTGCAGATGAGCACTACGCCCCAAAACATACTGTAAGATGATTCACTAAGAACTTTTGCAATTAAGCACTACGACTCAAGAAGCCATGATTTTTGTGGAAAAAATCAACAAAACTCTAAAACTGAAGTTTACAAAGCATCATTTAACAAAATCTCACTTGAACAAACAATTTTGCGAATTACAGAACCCATAAACAATTTTCAGGGAGAAAAATTGAAAAAAACAGAAAAGATTTTTGAGGTGAAAAATTGGTAAAAACTAGAAACAAAATCAGAACATATAAGTTTTTTTAGGAAAAAATTATAAAACCTTACCGTCATTTTTTAAGGAGAAAATTATAAAACCCAAATTTATAAAACCCACCCAAAATTTTTTAAGGGATAAAATTATAAACCCATTAGATAATTTTTGAGGAAAAATTTATTAAAACCTATAAAATCAGAGACACATTCCTTGCTGCAAAAATTCTAACCAAGGCAAATAGGAGGAAAAAAAATGAAGCTCTAGCCGTGAGCTAGACAGAGAAAACAAGAACTTGGGTTTGTAAAATGCCATGAAGCAGAAAGTCCTTCATCGCACAAGAGACGAACAACTTATAAATCCACGAAAATGATGGGCTGTTGCGGGTTGAAAACAAAAGTTAGCACACCAAATGCAAAAAAAACAGGTGCCGTTGTGGGAGAACAAGTCGTGTGAGCCAAGAAACAAAAAAAACGCTGCCTAGATCGATGCACATAAGCCCTTCTCGTGGGCAGTAGTTGTGAGCACAAAAAAATGGCTACAGGTGTATAAAACCCTCGAACACGACACTCAGAGCAGGAAAAAATGTGGATCTTGTGCCCTAGCCGAACACACAAGAAATGCACGAATGCAAATAGGGAGCCGTTGTAGAAAGACCAAACACGAAGAAGTCACAGCCACAAAAAACACAACCATGAAGGTCACAACCACAAAAAAGGGCGTCACGCGAGCTAAGATTGCAAACAAAAACAAAAAACCCTTGGACGCAGGCTTAGATTTGCAGTAGAATAACACAAACTCAGGTACAAAAACCCTCGATTTTTAGAGGATTAAAAAACCATGATTTAAAGAAGAACTTTCAACGATAAAGAAATCAAAAAGCAAATTTCTAGAAAAAATCCATTAGAGGCTCACGATTTTTTTCGTCAAATTTTGAAAACCCCATTGGCTCTGATACCATGTTATGGTAAATTGATGTTGTATTAAATAGAGATGAAAGCTCCTTATATAGATTTACAAAGAAGATGTTTCTAAAAGAAACAATCGTGAACTAAAGTTGAAAATAAAAACCACCTAATAAACTAAAGACTAACTAAGATGACCATTAAAGAGACATTACAATATTTTAATATTCTACACCAGTTGGGTAATAACAAATCTCAAATGGAAGTACGATTTCCCAACTCGATTTCTTGCCTCACACTTCTAAGCATGAAAATCTTGAAATTTTCAAACATGCCATCACCTTCATTGGAAGATGAAACTCAATCACTTTGAACCATAGTTCCCGGACTCTTGAGGACTCTCCGAGTCTTTGCGAGTCCTAAGTTGAGTGACCCTAACAGAGTCCTGGGGACACGAGACTCTCCAGGAACTTGCTCTAGGCGAGACTCACTATAAATTGGTTTCTTGTCGAGTCTTGCCGAGTCTTGCTGATTTTTTGCCGAGTCCCCAATCGGGTTAGCGTTGCTGAGTCCAGACTGAGTTTGAATCTCCTTTCTATGCTTTTAAGTAATGTCTCTGTAGAATTGGGAGCGCTTAACACCTCCGTTCCTTTTCCAGTCTCTGGACATTCTAACATCAAAATTTCTTGTACTTCTGGATTTTAAAGACCAAGACCAGCTTCAACAAACAATATCTCATTGTTTTCTCCATATTCAATTACTGTGAACTTTAACCTTGGTGTACTTCCTATTCTAATTTGGTTTGGAACTCTCCATGGCAACCACATGTGTAAAAAATCAGTAGCTTCATATCCATTCAATCTTCTCATCCAATCTCTACCTAAAAGCATGCCATATCCATCTAGAATGTCTACCACTCAAACATCGATGAATTGCTCCATTCTTGGATTGGACGCCAACTGGATATGGATATTATTCAATTCCCCAATAACCGGTGTTGAATATTGTAGCAGCGATAGAGATCATTTTACCTCTTATGATTGCATTATGATGCTATTCAACAATATCTCTCATTTTGGGTTCCTGTTGTTGATGTCTCTGTTACTCTCCATCGCATTCTTCATGATGTTGCTGTGTGTAAGCTCTACTCTATTCTATCGAGCTTAAGTATTCGAAGGCTATCATGTGTGTTTTATTCTATTCGTGTATTTCTCCTTTGCTTTCAAGCATTGTGGCATCGAGCACTTGCGGTTCCTCTTGGTTTCGATGACATTGCATCGTGTGATTTCCTCATGGCATCATTAGACTCCTATGTGTTGCTTTCGTAATATTTCTCAACTGTTGTTGACGACAAAGTATGAAGTTTCTTCCACTCTTTATTTATTGTTGGTGTTTTTATTTTTGCGGATCATTCCTTATGGACGTGTCTCCTCATTTATCGAAGATGCCAATTGGCTTTGTAACAGTAGAGAGCAGTTTTGTCTCCTTGCGTCTCTTGAATGAAAAGCAAAGAAAAAACAATGTTTTCATTGGATCGTCTAGCCGTGTGGAGTGTTGATAGTGAGCAGAAGAAAGTATCGAGTTTATGGTTATGAAAGAATTTGAGAGTGGAGAAAGAAATTATTTTCTAAGTCTTGACATTTCATATGTGAACATTATTCTTCTGGATGTGAGCAGAGATTGACGCATGTATTTATTTTGGTATTGTTTGGTGTAGCAGTATAGATATCGATTAGTAAATGATCAACTTTTGAATAATACTTTCATTATTTGTATGCTGATTAATTTATGAGATTAAGCTTGTTTGATTGATAGTAGGTTTGATGTCAATGACAAGGAGAAACATATGTGTATTTGATTCTTAATCTGAATAAAGGAATCATTTTTGGTGGGCTGGGTTTTTCACCCTCAGGTGGAGGGTTTTCCAAGGATAAGTTCCTGTGTTATTTGAGTTTTGTGTTTTTGCATTTCAGATATATTTTTTTAAAATTCTGGTTCATAAATTTAACATGGTATTAGAGCGGTTTTGAAGGAATTCGATCTTGAACCAGAAGTTTTTGTCAACCTGTGTTTCTTTATTGTTTCCTTTAATCCTTTCATTATCAGTGTGCGAAGATGGTGAATGGTCTGAAAGTTGAGGATAGGTTAGAGGGATCATCTAATTTTGCTTCTTGGAAACCAAGAGTTCAAATTGCTCTTGAGGAAAGTGATCTTTTAGTTTATTGAAATTCTGATGTTGCAGAGCCATCTGATGATGCTGAAAAAGCTCAGTGGAAGAAGAATAAGGTTATGGCCAAAAAGATCATGATTGATTCCGTCAAAGATCATTTGATTCCTGTGATTTCAAATTTGGAATAAGCTAAGGAGATGTTCAAAACTCTCAAGGAACTGTGCGAGTTTAACAACACCAGTAGAGCACTTGCATTAAGGCGTCAACTGCTGCACATAAAGATGTCAAGAGGAGAATCTATAGTTTCATATTTCATGAAAATTACAGAATTAAAAGACCAGCTTAGTGCTATTGGTGAATCATTTGCAGATAAAGATCTTGTCATGCTTGCTATGAATGAACTTCCTCATTCCTGGGAGTCATTTATTCAAGGTATTAGTGGAAGAGCCGAGCTTCCAAAATTTGATTGTTTAAGAGCTGATTGCATGCAAGAGGAATGCAAATTGGAAGCAAGAGGGAGTGGCCGAAGAAATCATCATGAAGATGATCACGTTCTTGCAGCTCATACTTCCAAAGGAAAAGGGAAGAAAGGGAACTTTAAAAGGGCTAGAGACAAGCGTTTTGAGCCAGCCCTGGACTTAAAGAAAAAGAAGAGAGATCTTTCTTGAGTTCAGTGTTTCAGATGTGATAAATTTGGTCATTTTGCTAGAGATTGCACCACAAGACCAAAGCCCCATGCTGCTGTTGCTGCTGCTAATGTTGAGAACTTCTCTCAAAGAGAGTCTAGCGACAATTCTGAAGGTTTCCTATTCATCTTTGCCCTCTCCAGCAATGTTCCCACAAATAGTGAGACATGGTTAATTGACAATGGCGCATCTTGTCACATTACTGGATACAAAGAACATCTATTTAATTTGAAGGAGAAGGATTCTCTTTTACAAGTTATCCTTGGTGATGATGCTAGTTACTCGGTGAAAGGTGCTTTCTCTACATCTTTCAAACTAGATTCTAGTATTCCTCGTCACTGAAGTGATGTTTTATTTGTTCTCGGCATAACAAGAAATCTGATTTCTATATCAGCTATAGAAGATAAAGGCTATCATGTTGCCTTTGCTGATGGTAAAGTTTTGCCATGGAAAAAGAATATTGGTTTTAAATCAGCTCGTGAAATTGGAGTACGTCATGACAGCCTCTACAAACTTTCAGCTCGTCCATTTCATGCACTTGCTCATAATACTTTAGATTCAAATGAATTATGGCACAAGAGGTTTGGGCATTTGAATTTCAAAACTTTAGCCTCTATGGAAAAGGTGGTTGTTGGTCTTCCAAAGCTAAATCGGAATCATGAAGGAGTTTTCAAGGGATGCGCTCTAGGTAAGAATATTAAGAGTACTTTCCATAGTAGTGAATCGAGAGCTAAAGAGATACTAAAATTAATTAATTCATATTTATGTGGTCCCATGTCTGTTGCATCTCTTAGTGGTTTTTAATATTATATTACATTCATAGATATTTTCTCTCGTAAATGTTGGATCTGTTTTCTAAAGTCTAAGGAATCTAATGAGGTGCGGTCTCATTTTAAAGAATTCAAAGCTTTGTTTGAAAGTTTATCTAATAAAAGGATTAAGATCTTAAGGTCTGATAATGGTGGAGAATATGTGTTCGGAATTTTTCATAATTTTTGTGTTGAAGCTGGGATTAAGAGGGAGTTCTGTGTTCCCTATAATCCTCAACAAAATGGTGTGGCTGAGAGGAAGAATAGGACTATTGTTGAGGCAGTGAAGGCAATGATTCATGATCAAAGTCTTCCAACATTTCTATGGGCTGAAGCTTGCAAGACATCAGTCCACATTTAGAATCATAGTCCACATCAAATTCTTGACAACATGACTCCGGAAGAAGTATTCTTAGGTATCAAACTAGACATTAGTTACTTCGGAATTTTTGGATGCCTAGTTTATATTCACATTCCAAAAGAGAAAAGAACAAAGTTGGAACCTTCAGGAAAGAAAGGGATATTTGTTGGTTATAGTGATTCTTCAAAGCATACAGGATATATGTTCCAGGACAAAAACAAATTGAAATTAGCAGGGATGTCACATTTGATGAAGATATAGCTTGCAAGTTATACAAAGAACCTAACATTGAAAATGATGAAGAAATTTTTGAGCATCCTCAAGATTTAGTTATGGCTGATTCAGATCCACCTTAAGAGATTTAGTGGGAGAATGCAGATTCAGATAATCACGCTGATCCAATTAATCCAGTTGATTCTATAGACACTTCAGCAGGTCCCAATATTGCTACAACCAATAAGAAAAGACCTTTATGGGCTAGAAACATTATGGAAGAAGCTGAAATCTATGTAGCCCTTGTGGTACTTTCAGAGAAAGTAAAAGGCCTCAAAATTTTTCTGGTTATGTTGCATTAGTGAGTCACATAATTACATCTGAACCTTCTAGTGTTGAAGAAGCTTCAAATCAGCAAGTGTGGAAGTATGCAATGATGGAAGAGTATCAGTCTATTTTTAAAAATGATGTTTGGGATGTAGTTCCAAGGCCAAAAGGTAAATCTGTGGTTTCTTCCAAATGGTTATTTAAAATTAAACATGCTGCTGATGGTAGTATAGAGAAATATAAGGTCAGATTTGTTGCTAGAGGTTTCTCACAAAAAGAAGGCATAGATTATGAAGAAACCTTGGCACCTGTAGCTCATTATACTTCCATTAGAACTATCATAGCTATTGCAGCAGTGAAGAGCTAGAAACTTCACCAAATGGATGTTAAAACAACATTTCTAAATGGAGTAATTGAAGAGGAAGTCTTCATCGAGCAGCCTGAAGGTTTTGTAATTCATGATAAAGAATCACGTGTGTAAGTTGAAAAAGGCTTTGTATGGCCTTAAGCAAGCTCCTTGAGCTTGGTATGAGAGAATTGATAAGTACCTTCTAAGTTTGGGCTTTGAAAAGAATGATGCAGATCCAAATTTGTATTCTAAGGTAAATGATAACAAAGTGCTGATTCTTGTGCTTTATGTTGATTTATTCCTAACTGGTGATAATGATCTTATTGTTAAGTGGAAGAGTGAGCTTACTTCAGAATTCGAAATGAAAGATCTTGGATTATTGCATTATTTCGTTGGGCTTGAGGTATGGCAAAGATCAAATGGAAATATTTTAAGTCAAGCTAAATATGCAATAGATATTTTGAAAAGATTTGGAATGTTAGATTGTAAATCTATGGCTACTCCCATGGAAGCAAATCTGAAAAAATTACATGAGGATGCAGCTGTTTCAGATTTGGTTGATCCTACTATGTATAGGCAGCTAATTGGTTCCTTAATGTATTTAGTTAACACAAGACCTGATATATGTTATGCAGTAAATACATTGAGTCAATTTATGTGTGAACCAAGGTAGATTTATCTTGTGGCAGCCAAACATATTTTGAGATTGTTCGCGGTACAATAGGATATGGATTAAAATATTCCTCAGATGTTGAGCTGATCTTACAAGGCTTTTCTGATTCAGATTGGGCAGGGTGTGTGCCTGGCAGGAAGAGTACTTCAGGATGTTGTTTCAGCTTGGGTTCAACAATGATTTCTTGGTGCAGCAAGAAACAAACTTGTGTAGCTCAAAGTACTGCTGAAGTAGAGTATGTTGCAGCTTGTGTGGCTGCAAGAGAAGCTGTTTGGCTTCAAAAATTACTTGCTGGTTTATTTGGACAGCTTTCTGAACCTACTATGATTATGTGTGATAATCAAAGCTGCGTGAAGCTTTCAGTTAATCCAGTTTTTCATGACAGGACAAAACATGTGGAAATTAAATACCATTATTTGAGGGATATGGTTCAAAGGAAAGCTATTGAGCTTAAGTATATTTCTACAGAGGAGCAGATTGCGGACATTCTCACCAAGCCAGAGAGTGAAGTTTTGCTACTTCCAGGATAAGCTTGGTATTGTAGAGAATGATGCTCTTGCCGAGAGAGTCTTAGCTCCAGTGATTCATTTCTTGTTAATGAGTTCTTCTTTGCGAGAGAAGTTCGAGGTGAAATCCCTTGTACCACCCTCTGCGAGTAGGCATGGTGGAAATGCATTCTTCTCTGGGAGAAGTCTAAGGTAAGCCCTCGTTCCACCCTCTGCGAGTAGGCATGGTGGATCCACACTTTGCGAGTAGGCATGGTGGAAGTCACCTGTGTAACTCCATGACTTAATTTTATATTATCACCCTCTAGGAGTAGCTATGGTGAATATTGTAATGTTGAGATAACAATTTTATTGAGAAAATCTATGTTGAGATTCTTTGTTGACATTTTTGGTTGCAACTTCATGCACTTGTCATGAGATGACATACTGAAGATCTCTCTCTGCCTAAGAGGGAGTGTTGAATATTGTAGTTGCGATAGAGATCATTTTACCTCTTATGATTGCATTATGATGTTATTCAACAGTATCTCTCATTTTAGGTTCTTGTTGTTGATGTCTCTATTACTCTCCATCGCATTCTTCATGACGCTGTTGTGTGTAAGCTCTACTCTGTTCTATCGAGCTTAAGTATTCATAGGCTATCATGTGTGTTTTATTCTATTCATGTATTTGTCCTTTGCTTTCAAGCATTGTGGCATTGAGCACTTGCGGTTCCTCTTGGTTTCGATGATGTGGCATCGTTAGACTCCTATGTGTTGCTTTCGTAATATTTCTCAGCTGTTGTTGACGACAAAGTATGAAGTTTCTTCCACTCTTTATTTATCGTTGGTGTTTTTATTTTTGCGGACGATTCCTTATGGAAGTGTCTCCTCATTTATTGAAGATGCCAGTTAGCTTTGTAACAGTAGAGAGTTGTTTCGTCTCCTTGCGTCTATTGAATGAAAACGAAGAAAAAGAAACGTTTTCATTGTATCGTCTACCGTGTGGAGTGTTGATAGTGCACAGAAGAAAGTATTGGGTTTATGGCTATGAAAGAATATTAGAGTGGAGGAAGAAATTATTTTCTGAGTCTTGACATTTCATATGTGAACATTATTCTTTTGGATGTGAGCAGAGATTGACGTATATTTTTATTTTGGTATTGTTTGGTGTAGTGGTATAGATATCGATCAGTAAATGATCAACTTTTGAATAAGACTTTCATTATTTGTATGCTGATTAATTTCTGAGATTAAGCTTGTTTGACTGACAGTAGGTTTGATGTCAATGACAAGGAGAAACATTTGTGTATTTGATTCTTAATCTGAATAAAGGAATCATTTTTGGTGGGCTGGGTTTTTCATCCTCAGGCGGAGGGTTTTCCGAGGATAAGTTCCCGTGTTATTTGAGTTTTGTGTTTTTGCATTTCAGATATTAATTTTTTTATATTCTGGCTCATAAATTTAACAATCGGAACCTCATTCGTATCCAATTGTGACACTTATTTGTTTTTGCTTGTAGGAGTTAATCCCAGTCGTCTATATATGGCCAAAGGAATTACATTGTCTGATGCTCCTAAATCAACTAAACAATTGTGCAATAGCTTTCCAAAGATTCTCAAAGATAAAATAAATGGGGATGGCTCATCTTTCCCTTGATAGTAAACAACATGACTATCCTTATGAACTATTGGTTTTGTCTTCTTTTCCATCGCTTTGTTGACACTTTCTGTTCCTGTAACATTTTGATCTTTGTTTGCAACTTCATGTCTTGTTGCTTTTTGAGTTATGCTTGGTGAGCTTTGAGCAACATAAATTTGTTGTGATGAACCATGCATAATGTTTTGTGCATCTTGACTGCCATGGGGCGTGCTTTGAACAACATTGGCATTTTGAACCACATTACATGTGTTTTGGGAAACTCTTTATGTACCTTGTGTGACATTCAATTTAGCTTGAGTATTGCTTCCTTGAGTGGTATTATCTTTCAAGTTGTTGAGGAAGACTTCCCTTATCTCAAGTACTCTCATCAATTCAAATAATGGTAAGTTTATCTTTACTTTCCTCAAATCTTTTGTTATATCTTTTCCCAACTTCATTCCGTCTTCTTGGGGAGCATTGTTCGTACCTTGCCTGTACTTCGGTGAATCGTTTGGATAATTCAGAACATTATGTGCATTAGGATGTGGTGGTGTGTTGAAGTTATTTGGAGGAATCGATGAAGTCAATGATTCATTAGATCTATAGTTCCTTTGAAGTACTCTTGGTCCCAAATTTCCTTGTGACTATTGGAATGCATGTACTTCTCTTGTATCTTGTTCTAAAACACTGTTGTGCAAGGGGGGAAAACTATATCTTTTTTCTTGAATTGGTTCATTTGTTGATCCAAGTGAAAACTATAACTCCACATAATTATGCATCATGGAAAATACATGCTTGGAGTAAATTAATGGAAAAAGGACTAACTCATTACATCGATGGAACTATTGAAGCAACTGATCCTAAAGCTGATCCAAATGCTCAAGTGGAATTGCTCACTAAAAATACAATGGCACTTGGAACATTGAGAAATAATATTTCTGATGACCTCATCTTTCATAGTTAAGGAGGCTTGGGAAACACTTGCTAAGTTGTATGGCAAGGTTGATGAGTTTAAGGGCTACAAGTTGGACAATGATCTCATAAGCTTAGATCCTAAGAATTTTGACACTATCCAAGACTATGTAACCAAAGCAAATGAGCTGAGAGCACAACTAATGGATTGTGGCATTGGAAAGAAGGATGCAAAATTGGTTTTTAATTTGTTGGACAAGCTTCCATCAGAATATGCAACCTTTGTCTCTAGTTTCCAAACCCAACGGTTGACTAGTATTTCATACACTACACCATCTTTTGATGCACTTACCGAAATGTTGATACTTGAACAAGAGAAATTGATGAGCATGGGGTTTCTCAAGTCTTACAAGTATAGAGCTTTGATGCCTATTCAAGGGAATCATAGGAATCAAGGGAAAGGCAAGAACCAAAATTCATCCAAGCAAAAGCCACAAAAGGATAATGCACAATCTTCTTCTCCTCACCAAAAAGATTCTACATCCTCTCCTAAGGGGAAATCATCCAAGAAGGAGTTGCCTACTTGTGCATATTGCAAGAAATCAAGGCATGATGATGACAAATGTTATGTCAAACAAATTGATGAGTGGAAGCATTTTCTTAAGAAGAATCAAATCAACTTGCCTTCGACAAGATTAGGGGTTTCATCATCTTCTTCATCACCATCTCATCTTGAGAAACATAAGGGGCAAGCATTTGTTGTAGTTGCATATTCTAATTCGGATAGGTGGATATTTGATTTGATTTAGGTGCTTCACATCACATGGTTCTTCAAAATATATGCTCTCTTCATTTGAGTCTTGTTCATCAACACACATCCAGATGGCTAACGAAACCTATATAAGTGTTTGTGGGAAGGGATCAATTGACATAGATGGCTCTATGTGTACCTTCATTTTCAACCAATATCCTCTCTATTTATCAGATCACAGTTGGTGGAACAACAAAGTGTGTTGACTTCACACCAGATTCTGTCATCATTCGGGATTTGCAGAGCATAAATATTGTTGCGGTTGGGGAGGTTGATCATCATTCTCGAATCTACAACTTTTCACACTTTGCTCCTATTGTTTATTTAGCTGATGTACACACTATGCAATCTAGTGTGGACACATTTGAGGAGATTGAGTATGGTCATTTGAATCTTGGAGTGCTTTCATCTCCTAAGGTTCTTGAGACGTGTTGATATTCCATTTCCTTCATCGACTGTTGTACTTTATGATACTTGTGTTGCTACAGTTTCGGCTCTTTGCGATTCAGTGGAGTAGGAGACACTTTGTCTTCTAGACATAGCTTCATGGGATGACTACTTGACAGACATTTCAGGTTTGTTTGTGGAGTTGTACATTGCAGATTTGGGAGACATCATTGATGATATTCATCCTCTCTTTGATGGAGATGATCCTTCTTCAGTTGTTGCGAGGGAACACTCTAACCCTCTTCTTCATTCTCAACATGATCATTCTTTTGAGTTTGTTGTGATTGGGGATCCTTATGTACAACATTTGGAGGTCTCTTTACCTTTAGAGGAGACATTTGGGTCTTTGGATCATGTTCTACATTCATCTTGTAAAATCCCCTGTCTAGTCCTATCCCAAATCTCATCACATGATCACTGTTTTAATGAATAGGCATATCGACAAACATTTTGCATGCTTACTTCTGTTTTTGAGTAAATCACTGTTTTCTTGTTTACTACATTGAATGTGTTGAATATTTAAGCAGAGTGTATGCTTTCTGATTGATGATGTTCAATCATAAACATTGCACTAGCATATAAGCATATTAAATATATTTGAATTGCAGAAGAACCAGAAGAATAGAGAAACAAATAATCAACACAATTATTACAACTCTCTGACCTCTATTGCAGTCAGAACAATATTATGCATGGAACAAATTTAAAACAGAACACAATGCACCTGTTAAATGGACTGGAGTAGAGTAAGTCGCGATGTCTAGTGGCGTGCCAGATCATGTTGGTACAACCTTGTCTTTGCCATACAGTTCTTCGGTTATTTACAGATTGCTACTATGTGATAATTTTGACATCCAAAAGTGCCGTTCCGTCAAACTCCAGCTTTTCTTCCTTTTGTGTATGCTGGAAAAGGATCACCCGACATCATTATTTCACAAGCTGTTGCACCCACTCATTCCTGGGATAGACATGTAGAGGCCAACGTGTCGTGAATGTGAATACTCCCAATCAATACGACACTCGCAATGGACACATCAATTCTGTTATTCCTCTGATGGACTGGAAAAGCGTTTGCTATCACCCGTAACCACCCTCTCAAAAGATCACGCCGCTATATGTAGTGTACACAAGTCTGGCATCTCTCTGTCACGACCACCAACAAATATTATGACTTCACTGGCCTTTTCCGTAATTTAAAACTCAAATAGAATGAACACATTTAGATGGCGTGTTCTCTTGCCTCCGCTCATGCAACCACGCTGATACTTATTCCGTCGAGCACCACCTCCTTTGACTTGCAACTTGGAAAGTAACATGCCTACATATGATTCCATGCCGTCTGTTCATTCCACCTGATATCAGGTTTTAGAAAATGGCCCACAAACTCCCATGTTTAATTTGAAATGGAATTGCAAGGGCAGAACTTGGTGCGTAATTATTCTTTAATCTGACAATTGCCTTTCAGCGCCATTCAATCCATGATTGGTACCAGTATGCGATTTCCTGCAATTCGTATTTCTGCTTTGTGTCTGCATCACCAAACCATAATCGATCCAATTGCTTAATCTTCTATCACTAGATCAGGTCTTTCACTGATGAAGTGAGTGCTCGGTTCCAATTTCGAGAAAGTCCTTCAATCTTCATAAAATTTCCCCCCCTTGCTTCTTCGCCATCCTTCTTAAAGGAAGAATTTCCCGTAAACAGTTTCCCGTGAGAAACTTCTTTTGTAACCATATTTCACCAACATCTTTTAATTAATATTAGTTATATTAAGAGCACAATATTTAATATTTATTGACAACTCTTATAATTATTTAATATTAGTTTATATTATAAAACTAATAATAAATAATAAATATTATTTAGTAAGTCATCATTTTGGGGACATTACACATCCTCATTAGATTTTGACTTGTCTTTTTCAGCAGTGTGGACTAGTACACCTGATTTGGAAGGGGCAACCTTTAGCGTTGACATGAGGACACTTTAGCAGCTTTCAGGACTCCATACATTTTGAGATTTCTTCCTACATCTACCTATTTGAATTGGGGAAACATCACTGATACATCTTTGGTTTTGTTTCTTTCTAAGGTGAGGAATGTTGTACACTGCTTTTGGATCAACTTCTACATTTAGCTTGGAGCATCTATCACTGGTGTATATTCTACATTGAGGGGGAGTCCTTATTCTCTCTTCTTCTCTCTTATGGGGGGGGAGGACTTTTTCCTTACTAGAGTTTTGTCCTTCTCATTCTTCGTTGAGAGTTCTTTTATATTTTCATCTCTCTTTTGGGGAGGAGTTTTGCCCCTCTAGGTTTTCTCCTTTTCTCCATTTGTGATAGATTGCATTACATTTGTACATGGGTACCTAACATGGCCTCGTGGCTGGGACCCATCTTGCATTGTTAGCTTTTGTACATTCTTCCTAAGTTGCAATTAAGGGGGGGTGTTGGTGTAATTAAGGCATTTTACCTTGGTTATTTCTCACCTAGGACATAATTACACTTAGGGAATTGCATAGGAGTAGTTGGAGCATTTCCACTTTATCTGGACTTATCACTTTACCGCCCTCCACCTTTGTTGAACATACTTTATTACACATTGGAGGATGGTTCACCTTTGGTGGGCATTTGACTCCACCTTAGATGGGTGATAAGTTGTCTCTTCATTATCATGTAATGAGACAACGACACTTGTCATTGTCTCATTAACTCCTACATTTGTACCTTGGTCTATTTAACCAAGGGCTCTCCTATGTACTATCATTCATTGTAGTTATTTTATTGCATTCTTGGTGATAATACAATTTATTCTTATCATATTATTTCTCTCTTGTTGTTGTGCTTTTCATTTGGTCTCTAGATCTTGGGTGGCTACCGTCATAGCCAAATCTTACACTAAGCAAGGTCGGAAATCAGACCCGTCTTGGAATAAATTTCCAAGCTTGCTTGGAATTTTCTAAGTTAGGGCAAATTTCAAAATTTTGCTAATGTGGGAAGTCAATATGTAAACCACTGATCTCCTTTGTTTCTCTTGATCTTTCCTTCACCAATTCAAATCAGAATTTCAATCCTTACAATCAGAATTTAACCACTAAAACACAAATCCCATCCTTTCGTAAATTGCACGTGTTGCATGAAAGCTGCAAGTTTGACAATGTGAAATTGAAGCAACACTTGGAACATTCTCATCAATTTGTAAATCGTATTTTGGACAAGGTTTGGGATTGTGCAATCAAAATAGATCAAATTTTGCAAAGGTATGGAAATTTCATTCGAAGGCAATCCAAGATTTTCACTAAGTGCTGGATTCTAACTTGACCAAAGGACTTTAAACTCACTTCATGATTCAAATTTGCAACTAGACATCGACTTAACTCTTAGACTTGCTCAAACTTCACCTTTCATCAAACTTGAGATTTCAAAACCATTGCCAAGCCTAGACCAAACTAATAAACTACCCTACTGCCAAGCAAAAAGAAGGGGTCCCCATTTGCAATGGGGTGATGGTGTGGAAAAGTAACAATAGAAACCACACCCTCTTCATCTACTGGTTTATGCAAGATAAAGAGTTAATTCAGTAGGTGTTTCATCCTAAGTAGATGCTTTGGCAGTAACGTACCTATATCAAACTTCATAGGAAAAAATAGTTTTTTTTAAAAAGGTGAGAGTCTAATTCTTTGTCAATAGATGCAAAAGCTCCACAAAGTTTCAAATGATGGCGACAAACCATTGGTAACAAGAGCAATTATATTATTTTCATCTGCTGGTTTATTGGAAACATAGAGTTTATCTCTTAGCTTTTCATTCTAAGTAGATGCTCTGACAATGATGTACCCGCTTATAACTTTTAGAAAACAATAGATATTCGAAAAATAGGGCTTGATATTTTTTTAGATTCTCCACAAGATCACTAGGGGAAGTGGTATCCTGGACTTTTGGAATCAGGTCATCAATTTTGAGAACACGGCTTTGATGGTTATCAAAATCTGTAAGATTTGAAACTATTTTGGTTTCAGTTTTTAGGATAATTCTATTGCAATCCTTATACTTAGCCATGCTGAGTATCTTGTGACTACAAACCTTAAAATTTTGTCATGTTGACTTCTGAGGTTTGGGCAAAACCTGTTCTTGTATATTGGTGATGACTATGCAACTTGGGGTTCACAGGAAATTTTTAGACCAATAAAGTTGCAAACTAATATAAGATTTAAAAGAAAAAGGTAAACAATTTCTATGCTTGTTGAAAACAATTTTGAAGGGTTTCTAGGAACCTAGCATTCAAGCACGTCCTTGTGAAAAACACCACTTGGAAGCAGTCCTTTTCAGCATATTGTTGATAGTGGTCACTTTTTTTGAACATATGTTTGTCAGCAAACTGTTGGCCACTTATCAACATTTTAACATAAAAGTAGACCAAGCCTTGCAACAGTTTCAACTGTAGTTTTAAAAAGAAAATCTGAACCCCACAACTTATACAGATCAGCTCTCCCTACAAAACAGCAGTTGGCCCTTGACAGAAATTTGTCTTTTGATTTGATAGCAGTGATTCTCCCTTTCTTCTCTTTCAAAATCTTCATTTCAGGCTACCTTCCTCTGATACCACATTTTGGAAGAATAGAATGCAGAGAGTTTGATACAATTGGCTGGCACACACTTCCATTGTGTGGCTTGTATTTATTATTGAATGGGAAAGGTAGATGGTAGTTGTGTCTTAGCCTTAAATTATATTTTAGACATAAGTAATGTGGTGTTACTATGTCATTAACATAAACAATAAATGCCTGTGTCTAAAGTGTAAAATCACCTGTAACGTTGTCTTATATCTAATAATAGCTTAAAAGTAAGGCGTCAATGTTTTATGGGCAACTGTATCTAAATGAAGATTGGAACTTTTCACTTGCAATGATACGAGGGCAACATTATTATAATTTTACAGGGACTGACCATTCTGTTAATACACACACGCACACATAAGCATACATAAGAAATTGTTGGTACACTGTACTGTAATAAAATCTGATTTAAAGATGAAAAAGATTTGCATAAGTTGATAAAATGCATGACCTGTACTACTGTGTACACGATTTTGACATTCAGTGTGTATCGTAAGGACCAGGGCACCCAACACATGGACTGAACATGTGCATTTGAACTTCAAGCTAAAATTTGCAACCCTAATAAAGAAGCAGTGAACTTGATTATCCCATTGCTTTATGCAATATGCTTTAAATTTCATTAGAACTAGTAGTTAGAATTTTGAAGAATTTAATAAATGAAGCCTAAAATAAAGTAAAAAGAGCAATTTAAGAAAATAATGAAAGTAATAAGGAGTTTCCAACAAGCTCCATACAGAAATATCATCGATAATCTTATTTAGAAACCTGTACCTTCTCTATGATTATTTATTTGTATTCTTCTTTATTGTGCTACTGTGCCAAGATACTGTGGTGTGTCATTTTAATACTGTCACCTTTGACTTCAGGGTATAGACCAGATTCGATCGGGTCTTCTACAGTCCCATAAATCATTTGTTCAATCACCTCGATACCAACAATTTCAGATGCTTTCTCCACAGCAACAACAGGTTCTGCTTGCACAAGGGAATTTATCATCACCGTCAGGTGCTGGTGTTCTTAATGAAATAGATAGTAGGAATCTTCGGATGATTTTTAGTGGTAGAAATGCTCCCATAAGCAAGGATGGTCAGTCTAATGCAGCGGGTGACATGGCTCACAATACTGGTTCTCCAATGCAAGTTGCATCTCCACTTTCACGAGGCGCTGCATCTGATCCAGATTTTGTGCTTAAGGTAAACCCATTTGTCAAAGTTTTCATTGGGTAAAACCATTTGTATTTTGCTTTTCTATGGTATGAAATGATTGTTTGAATGGATATGCATATAGATGCAGATTGGATCTGGGGATGGTGACATAGCTATGAGGTAACGTTTAGGGATTGGAAATCCCCTATCCCTAATTTAAATCCAGGTGGCATCTTTGTCAAGTTAAATAAAGTAAAACAAACACTATAGTTTGCATTTACGCTGCATAATTTTTGGAGAGAGTTTGGACAACTTTGGTTTGTATTACAAACATAGCTGATAGGATTGAATTTTATTACGAGTGCATAATCCTATGGGCATTTTAGAGTAACCGGTTTGAACAAATGAATTTTAAAGGTCTCTACTATTGACTTATCTCTTTAGAATAGGAGAGGTGAATGATTTACTTTCTGTACTATTCTGACGAGTTACATTATTGTCATTAATTAAAATGCTATTAGACTCTCTGAAAATAGTGGAATTCATATGGATATAGTCGACATTGCTCTGGCAGTTCTAATGGTAGCTTTTGCATTTTTGTTTGACTTAGAATATGGGGTTTAATGATTAGTAGTTCTGCGATTGGTAATTAATTTAATTAATTGCTCTAGTTAAAATGATTTTGAGATGATCTCTTAGTATGTATTATAATGATCTAGTAATATTGAAATATGAATGGTATGATCAAAATCAAAGGTTTATGGAATTAATTTTTTAATCTTTGGATATGCATAGTGGAATGAATCCTTGGCCATTGTTTTTTTCAAATTAAATATATTATTCTAATTCACTATTTATGAAATATGAAGTAGATCTGGAACTTATGCTGCTAAGCGTTGTATTAATCAAAAGAAAACTTATGTTTTCATGATTTCATCAAATGATTGTGAAGTATTCCAATGATGTTTTACTCTCTTAGAAAGAGATTTTCAAATTTTAACATTTGGAAAAATACCTTTTTCAAGTCCATTATGTTCACAAGCACACCTATGTCTGGTGTAGACTCTTCATAATGTTCCTTTTTTTAGGGGCATATAAGTGATTGAGATTCATCTGGCTTTTTAAGACTACTTATCTAAGAACTATGTTGAAGGATAGGAAGGTTGTTTGTTTTCTTAGCAACACTTTTATCCAAATTATTCTCTACTATTAAAACAATCTGTATTGCCTTGTGTTCGTATTGATGATCTAGATTTCATCTAGCTATCAGTCTTTCTTAAGGATACAAATCAGTTGCTTTGACTCATTACCATAGTAAATGATGACTAGAAAAGTAAGAGGGATTGAAATGAACAATGCAACATCAATAGATGCAAGGATATTTATTTCCCTGTTTGATTTTCCTTTTATTTTATGATAAATCAAGATTTGATTTCATTGTATATAGTTGAATCTCCCTTTCCTAAACAAAAATTGGATTGAATCTTTATGGTATAAGATTTATTCCATAGGACCAGTCTGAAATAGAATCTAGCCTATTTGATAAGTTCTTCCATAGAAACAGAAGGTACTACAAATAATGATCTTTAATTCATATTGGATCTAGAAATTTGATTCCTAATTGATCTCACTGCCTCACTCAATATAGTTCAAGCATTTTTATTGCTAATAAAAATAGCAATTGACATACACATTTTCTAAATATTGCTGTTTATGATCTTTGCCTCAATTGAATATTGTAAAGGGCAATGACGATCCCATTCCTTATGCTTATTCTAGGGGCAGGAAAGGAGGATAAATATTGCTTAGATGGACTATATTATTAGATATAATGTATAGACATAACATAGTATGATAGTATTAATGACATTAAATAACTTACATATTGTTATCTAGTTATGTCTAATGACATAATTAGCTAACACAACGTAAGTACATTGACGACACAATCTTATCCCTCATAATATAGAAGCTTGCACTCAGTCTGCATTTGCCAATTTTTCCTGTTCTGTAGTTCCAACCATAGTTGTAAAGCTTGGACTTGGCAATTACTTGGCAAGCCCAAATTTATTAAAAACTCAGGACTCAGCCAAAACTCGGGGTAAAACTCAGCAATTTTATCACACATTTTGAAATACATATTTTTTTAAAAAATATTCTTCAAAACAACAGATGTTATTATAGAATAATACATATCATAGACCAAAAAATGAGTTCAATCTCTAAATGAATACAGCATGGCAGCAAAAATCCTTTGGGGAAAAATCGGTAAACCAAAAGTATAAAAGTTTTAGAAAAAATGGAATCGGATTTTCAAGAAAACACAAAAAATTATAGAAAAAGAGAATTTTTTTTTTAAAAACTTAAGGGCATTTTCATAGCATAGAGATATAGAGAGCAAATAAAATAGAGTTTAACCCACTAATTGTAGAAAATAGATTGTCATTTTTATTCATATTGCTGATAATATAGGCAAATATTCATTTAACTTTTGAAGAGGGCAGTCACCAAATAGTTGTCGTAGTCTGAGATCAAATACTAGCTAAGTCTATGAAGTAACTGAGATCAAAGTTTATCAGATGGCAATCTAGCTACTGTTAAGAATTCAGTATAAGTGGAAGTGATTTTGAAGTGATCCAAGACTTCCATTGCAATTGAGGCAAGGAGTTTTGTAGTAGTTCAACATTTGCGAAATCTTATCAAATCATATTCCACAATTGCAATGCTTTATATTCCATTATGGCAGTTGGTAAGTCCTTGATATGGGGTAGAATTCAACAAATGACATTTGCTTAGCTGAAGTAAAAGATTAGCAAGCCACTGGTTTTGGCAATACCTAGCTTGCAACTACTATTTTAGGTGGAGACTAATATTAAAATTAAATATTTTAAATAAATTAAAAATCACACACACAGACACATATATATTACAAATTGAATATGTTAATTATATATTAAAAATTACATATATACATTTTAAATTTTACATTATTTTTAGGCTATAATTCATTGTTTACTCATTGATTTTACAATGACTTTGATTTCATCTTGGAATCAACCCTATTTAAGAGTGATTTGGCAATTTTGTGAGTTGTTCTAGGGTTATGCAGGCTTTTGCAACAATTTTTCACGTTTTTTGCCATTTTTAAAAGGATTTTAACTCGATTTTAAATTGTTTTAAGTGCACAAAGTTAACGAAGATTGGTTCAATGATTTTTCCATGAATCAGGATTTTTAAGGGAAAAAATTGGCTATCCTCCCTCAACATAATGTTCATGCACTGGTCAACCATCAACACCATACTGAATATCCTCATTGCCAGTTACACCTGCCCATTTCAGAATATCATCTTTTCCTCCCTTGTGCTAGGATGTGATTGGGTACTTTCTCCTGCAAGTTTTTTGACTTATTCAGGGCTCTTATCGATTTAAATACTAACCTGCAATGCCACCAAATAAATTATGAATTCTCTAGAGAAGCTAGTGAGATATCTCGAGTCACCTTGAAAGACCTCTTTATTTCTTGCAAGCTATAAGAAACAAAAAAATTCAGATGAGAATATGAACTACAATTTTGAATTTGTTTTAGATTCTTTAACATCACAAGAAGTAGATTCAAATAAAATATCCCACCAACTAATGTTTCCTTTCTTATAACAATTACTCCAAGAGGGTAATTAATAAGGAACTCATAAATGAAAATCTCCTAACAATTTAGGTATAGTTGTTCAAAATTTTGATGACATGATAAGGAATCCGCAACGAAAGGGAGAGAGGGGGTCCTTAATATGTCATTGGAACTAAAGGAATTTGGGAGTAATGTTGTTTCCACCCTCTAGGAAAAAGGTTGAAAAGAATGCGAATTTCAAAGGAACTAAAGTGTCTATTCATCCACAACTTTTGTAAATTATTTTGAGATTACTTTTCAGAGAAAATTTATCTAGGGGATTAGAGGGACAAGTTTTACACGAGGGTTTGATATGTTCAAGTCATCCAAGACATGATATATTTTAGATTAATAGGCAAGATACGAAGTTTTGACATGGAAAGAAGAGGTCTTCAATTGCTGTGAATACCTCTATAGGAAAACCAATGCAACATTGGTTGAATGTGCAATAGCTTTGATATGTCTCTACATGCATTAACACCATTTTATGATATGGCAAAGGTATTGGATGTTGCAATCTAGAAGAAAAATAATAATGTTTACCTAGTAGCTTGTTGATGACAATTATTCAATTGTGTATTGTCATTGATGTTTACACAAGTATAGTGATGTTTACACAAATGTCTAATCCTATCCGAGCACAGTTAGTGTCTGCCGAGCTCTCTCGGGCATTGAAGAGACCAAAGTGTTTTTTAGTTCTAACTGAGCTCACTCGGGCATTACAGTGTTGGTCGAGCGTTGAAGGATTTCAGTATTGACCGAGCAAAATAGTTAGTGTCAACCGACTAACAGTGGATTATATTTTATGGATAATTAGTTATATGCAGCCGACAGACATGAGTTTTATTATTTATTTGGAAGGATATCAAGGCCGACTTGACAAGGCTTAACATATATATGTAAGGTCAAGTTTGGATTGATAATAGAGATTATGTGAGATAAGTAAGTGTGTGTGATAATTGTGAAATGTGATATGAAGAGTGAAGGCGAAATCAGATGTGATTCTGATTGAAGACAGAATACAGAGGACTGCAACATAATATCCAATCAGTGAGGATCAAGCACTTAATCCAGAACAGAGATTTGAATCAGCAAGGACAGTTGCTTATCAAAATAGGTCAATCCATTGTTACTCTAACAATTGTAACAGTGATAAAATCTCTTAACATAGTAGACTTAATAGTCTTTTGTAAATCCTATAACAAGGTGATATTTCTATATTGAAGTGTTTGAAGACCTCTCACAAGGCAACTCCTTACAGGGTGATTAAATCCTCTAACCAGGTCACACCTAACAGTGTGTTATTGTAACCTTTAACAAGGTTGGCTCCTAACAGGGCTCACTTCAGAAGAGTGAAAAACAGTGACTAGTTGCTATTGGTGGTTTTTCCCATATTGGGTTTCCACGTT
>MU225683.1:345579-391356 GCA_018584345.1 Thuja plicata | reverse complement strand
GGTACTGAGAAGACACCTTTTGAATTATGGTATGGCTATAAACCTAATGTTCGTTATTTCAAAGTATTTGGAAGTAGATGCTACATCTTGAAGGAATCAAGAAATGGAAAATTTGATGTAAAAAGTGCTGAAGGTATATTCCTAGGCTACTCCAACAAAAGCAAAGCATATAAATGTTTAAATCTTAATACTCATAAAGTCATAGAAAGTGCATGTAAAGGTTGATGAGTTTGCAGAGAAAAATGAAGAACAAAGCAGTAAAGAGCCTGAAGACTACAAAAACTGTGTATTATGAACCTGATACTATACCTAAGACACATGCAATGGTGCTTGGACAACAAGCATGTCAACCACTGAATTCATCTGCACAAACCTTGTTGCAACCTGTGCAATTAGTGATGCTAACTGAAGAAACCGAGTCACAAACAGAGGGAGCCGAGTCTCAGACTGAAGAAACCGAGTCGCAGACAGAGGCACCCGAGTCACAGACAGATACACTTGAGTCTCAGACAGTGGAACCCGAGTGTCAGACAGAAGAACAAGACATAATATTTGAGCATGGTGAACATAGTGGAGCAAGCCCAGAATCAAGGAGGAAGGATCTTGTACTTTCTAAATATGTTTGAAGGCATCATGCACCTGAACAAATAATTGGAGGTAAGACAGAAGGTGTAATGACAAGGAGCAAGATAAAAGGTACATGTTTACTCAGTGAAATTGAACCTAGAACTGTTAAAGATGCATTGAACGATGAGAACTGGATTGAAGCAATGAATGAAGAGATTGAGCAGATAGAAAAGAACAAAACCTGGACTCTTGTACCTAGACCAAAAGGTAAGAATGTAATTGGTACTAAGTGGGTTTTCAGAAACAAGATGAATGAGAAAGGTGAGGTTTCCAAAAACAAAGCCAAACTAGTATGTAAAGGATATGCTCAAGAAGAGGGTATTGACTATGGAGAAACTTTTGCTCCTGTTGCAAGACTTGAAAGAGTCAGAACTCTTCTGGCATATGCTGCACATAAAGGATTCAAGGTATATCAAATGGATGTAAAATCTGCATTCTTGAATGGAATTCTAGAGAGGAAGTTTACATTGAGCAACCTGAAGGTTTTGTAGAACCTAACAAAAGGAATATGGTTTGCAAACTACACAAAACATTGTATGGACTGAAGCAAGCTCCGAGAGCCTGGTATGAAAGACTGCATGGTTACTTGATAAGTATTGGATTTCAGAGAACTAATGACAATAGTAGCTTGTACATCAAAGGAGGACCTCAGAACAAGATACTATTAGCAGAAATATTTGTTGATGACGTATTGTTTACTGGATATGATGACTTATGCAGAGCATTCTTAGAAGCTACGAGCAAGGAATTTGAGATGTCTATGTTTGGTGAAATCAAATTCTTTGTTGGCTTACAAGTTTATCAGACGAAGGATGGTATCTACATAAAAGAGATACTGAAGAAATTTGGAATGGAAGACTCTAGACCAGTTGGAACACCTATGCCTACTGGACATAAGCTATCTAAGGATGATGATTCAAAGGAGCTAAATCAGACTACATACAAATCCATGATTGGCAAACTTCAATATGTTATTCACACTAGACCTGATATTGCATTAGCAGTCAGTATTGTTGCAAGGTTTTTAGCTAATCCTAGAGAGAATCATTTGATGGCTATCAAAGGATCTTGAGATATCTTAAGGGTATTGAAGATTATGGATTATGGTATAAGAAAGGAGGAAACTTTGATTTGAAGACTTTTGCTGATGCTGATTGGGCAGGAAGTGTTGATGACTGAAAGAGCACAAGTGGTGGAGCACTATTTCTTGGAAAGAGGTTAGTCTCCTGGACAAGCAAGAAACAGAACTCCATTTCTCAATCTACATCAGAAGCAAAATATGTTGCAACAGTGAATTGTTCAAACATCATATGGTTCAAACAATTGTTGTCAGGTATGAAGGTGAATATCACAGAACCTATCATTATCTACTGTGACAACACCAGTGCTATTAACATTTCAAAGAACCCTGTGATGCATACCAAGACTAAACATATTGCAATAAAATATCATTTCTTGAGGGAATTGGTTCAGAACAAAGAAGTAAGATTGGAATATGTGAATACCAAAGAACAAATTACAGACATATTCACAAAACCGCTACCTAAGGATGCATTTTTGTATCTTAGAGGAAAGTTAGGGGTAATTCCCCTAATTGAGGCTCACTAAAACACAGTTTAGTGATGCATCAACCGAGCTACAGAATAGACTTAACATGTTGATGCAGATATTTAGAGCTTATTGCATATGAATTAGTACAGACAGGTACATTACAATTTCATTGGATACATTAGTTGGTGTCTTTGGCATTGGTTGTCAAAGAGGGAGAGATTACTGTATGCCATATTGATTTGATCAGTGAAAAAGGGAGAGATTGATGACAGAGGGAGAACTTTATCAGAGATAAAGATTAATGTAAGAGGGAGAAATTTGTATTTCAGTGTTTGAGGGAGTTTTGGATGAGAATCAGAATGAAGCTAAAGACATTAATAATATTAGATGAGAATCTGAATGAAGCTAAGGACATTAACAATATTTCATTCTTATGTCTGTTGCTCTATAATTCTTTGTATTATGACATGTTGTGTTGCCATCAATGCCAAAGAGGGAGATTGTTGATGACAATTATTCAATTGTGTATTGTCATTGATGTTTACACAAGTATAGTGATGTTTACACAAATGTCTAATCCTATCTGAGTACAGTTAGTGTCTGTTGAGCTCTCTCGGGCATTGAAGATGACCAAAGTGTTTTTTAGTTCTAATTGAGTTCACTCGAGCATTACAATGTTGGTCGGGCGTTGAAGGATTTCAGTATTGACTGAGCAAAACAGTTAGTGTCAGCCGACTAATAGTGGATTATATTTTATGGATAATTAGTTATATGCAACCGACATACAT
Source organism: Thuja plicata (assembly GCA_018584345.1). NCBI lineage: Eukaryota > Viridiplantae > Streptophyta > Pinopsida > Cupressales > Cupressaceae > Thuja > Thuja plicata. Next base: position 388,390 of record MU225683.1, on the reverse strand, counting down.
GAGTATTATTATTTATTTGGAAGGATATCAAGGCCGACTTGACAAGGCTTAACATATATATGTAAGGTCAAGTTTGGATTGATAATAGAGATTATGTGAGATAAGTAAGTGTGTGTGATAATTGTGAAGTGTGATATGAAGAGTGAAGGCGAAATCAGATGTGATTCTGATTGAAGACGAAATACAAAGGACTGCAACAAAATATCCGATCAGTGAGGATCAAGCACTTAATCCAGAATAGAGACCTGAATCAGCAAGGACAATTACTTATCAAAGCAGGTCAATCCATTGGTGCTCTCTAACAATTGTAGCAATGATAAAATCTCTTAATAGAGTAGACTTAATAGTCTTTTGTAAATCCTCTAACAAGGTGACATTTCTATATTGAAGTGTTTGAAGACCTCTCACAAGACCACTCCTTACAGCGTGATTAAATCCTCTAACCAGGTCACACCTAACAGTGTGTTATTGTAACCTTTAACAGGGTTGACTCCTAACAGGGCTCACTTCAGAAGAGTGAAAAACAGTGACTAGTTGCTATTGGTGGTTTTTCCCATATTGGGTTTCCACGTTAAATCTTGGTGTTATTTGTGCACATTTCATTTGCTTTATGGTTTATGTTTCCGCAATTAATTACTAAAGATAATCACAGTTAATATCTTAAGATTTTCTATGTTAACCGAGTGACAGTAAAATATCTATGTTAACTGAGCAACAATGACTGATTTGTTTAAGACATCTAAGGGACTTGGATTTGTTTTTGTGGTAACTGATTCACCCCTCCCCTCTCAGTTACTCAATTCATTTCCAACATAGCTATGCTACTAGTTCTTTGTTGCACCCCTTATATTCCGGTATGATTTGATCCTAGTCTGGATTTGGGTGTGGTTCAACCGCAATGTTGGACGGGCACTTGGCTTGAACTCGGATCACACTTGGGTGCTTTGTGTGTGTGTGTTCTCATTTAGGGAATAAAATTTCCACAAATGGAAAAAATAAGAAATTATGGCTCTTTCCAAAAAAAGGTGTTAAAAAATTGTTCAGATGGGCTCATCTAGGAATTTTGTCTTTGTCATGGTGTTGCCTATGTTTTTTGCTTTGACAAACTCGTGAGAATCCAACTAAGTTTCTAAGAATCCCAGCAAATTGGTTGGAGGAAAATCAAAACATTTTTGACTTTTGTTTTGTCTCGTCCTTGCAGCAAAATTTGGCAACTATAATTTTTTTAGGGTTTTTCCTTGATTGTTGGCAATTTGGTTTGGTGTGTTAGGGACTGTGTATGAGTTAGAGATGCCTAAGTGTTGGAAAATCCCATCAACAAAGATAAGTAGTGGGTGGACAATATGAAGCATCGATGTCACTCCAATGCTTGGCTAAAGAATTTGATAGGAAGAGTTGGTGAAGACATGGGGGATACTACCCATTAATAGTAAATATTTAATCTTGTAACAATATTATTAATATTTACCCCCCGTTTTTGGGGTTGGTCAAGTTAACTTATCTAAGGGAGTTAGGAAGGACATAAAATGGAATCCATTGGAAGCGGAATGGATAGAGGAGAATTTTGATAGTGCTTCTAGAGGCGACTCAACTTTGGTAGGGGTAGGCTATGTGGCTAGAAACATGGAAGTGAAAGTTCTTATGGTGACAGGGAGATGGATGGGACGGGCTATGAATAATGAAGGTGAATTCCGGGTGACACTCATAGTTTGATTGTAGGTAGAAAATTAAAAACCAAGAAATTGGATTTGGAAGGAGAATCACAATGCAAATTCCAAATTGGAAGCTCGGTAATTTTCTTAGATTAATTTAAAAGGAATTTAAAATCTTTAATAACGTTGCTGGAAATGACTAGAGTTGTTGAAGTCACGTTACTTTTAGAATGACATGAGCTCCATAACATGGGTACTGCAGCCCTAGATCGCCATATCGCTCAGTCTTGATGAACTAGATGACTGTCATAATAATCTATTAAGCATAATGAAGACGGGTACAAAGGAGGCAATCGCATCATATCAGTGGAGGCTATTTAGAAATGGTAGGTGGCAAATGCTGCAAGGTAACATTTGTTTGGAGATTGTAGAGATTCATCAATATGAGGAGGAGGTACATCTCAATGGAGAATGATGTTAACTATAGTTCAAAATATCGTTATCAGCAACTTATCCCCAAGGGCAAAAATAAATATATCGGGAAATATAGGAGATGAGTCAGAAATTTATCGGGAAATATCAGGAACTTAAAAAATTGCTTAAATTTAATTTGAAATGTATTTTTTTACAAAATTCAATAAGGAGATGCATCTAATGAGTTAGTAAATGAGTAAACAGACCAAACAGCTGATCTAGATATATATAAATGCAAATAGGGTACAAAATCGCATCTTCATGTGGAATGTTGATACCTGGTAGCCATAGTCTGATAGTCTAAACTCTGAAGCAAACTAAAAATAGCAAATTGTCTTTGTAAAACTATAAGCAAATACAAGTGCAATATCAAAATAGTCTAACTCTGCATCTTCCTCTTGCCCTTCCCAGCAGCTCTAGTTAAAACTACTGGAGTGGGAGGGGGTCTAGCGCTAGAAGTCTGCTGTGGCTGTGGTTGTGCCTCCTCCCTTTGCACAACTGGTCATGACTGGAACTCCATCCTGGATGTAGATGGTACTGATGGTGGCAATGACTCGTCATTTGAATCCTCCTCAATGTCCTCATCCTCTTCAATGTCATCCAATCCCACTGCGAATCCACCCTCCTCCATAGCCTGCCCCTCCAAACTGCAGATCTCATCCTCTATGAACAATGGAGGCTGCTCCTGTGATGTCCAATCACAGTAAGGATCTATGTCATCCAAATCAAGTGGACCGACTGGTGTTCCCTCTACCTTTCTTTTGCGCAATCGAAGGTCATATTGCACAAAGACAAGGTCATTGAGGCGTTTTTGTGATAACTTGTTCCTCTTCTTTGTGTGAATGACCTCAAACAAGCTCCAATTGTGCTCACAACTGGATGAACTACAAGGCTGGCATAAGATTCATAGAGCAGGTCTTTGCAGATTTGGGGCATTTCCACCCCAATTTCGCCACCAAGCATCTGCAAAATAAAATATTAAAGAGTTAGAAAGCAAGTTGAAAACATATTTTAGTAACTTAGTTTTTATCTACTTATCATGCATGTGAAAGACTCCAAAAATCCAAATATTGTACTTGGGGTTTGAGAGTTTCTTCCACTCTTTGCCACATCCGAAGAGAATAGCTTGCCCATTGCATTCTAGTACACTTCCAATTCGGTCACAATGAGGTCTCTCACCTGAATATCGGGTACCATCCTTTGCATGCATTCAATGAGGCCCTCCATCACCTCTCCATTGGGATCTGAGTAGGATGGAGAGAAGCGAAAACGAGGGTTGAGGAAGTACCCGCCACATGAATGGGTTGGCGGAGTTGATTGTTCCACCTCTTATCAATAATTTCACATATGGGGTCAAATTTGAGGTTGTACCCCTTGTAGAAATTTTTGATAGCCTCGTTGGCCCTATCCATAGCCTCATAAAGATACCCCATTGGGGTTTGATTCCCATCTACCAAGGGGAGAACCCTAACCAAGGGCTCCGACACCTACAATTGAAAAGTAGAAAAAGATTATTATTAATCATTAGAGACTAGAGTTACAAATTAATAATGAAAGACTTGATTCTTGAATTCAAAAAAATTAAATATTCAACTTTTGAAGTTTGCAAGTTACCTTCACAATTTATGTATCACTTTGTGCAAATTGGTTGTTGAAGACAATGCATGCAACACTTTCTCCATTAGGCTTCTTTGAATAACTTGAGTCTAGCCATGCTTGACTCACAAACATTTGCTTCAAAGCGCTCAAAGAAGTAATAATACTTTGCAACATTAAGAAAATCATTGCAAACCTTGTGACTCCCGCTCTAACCAACTCCTTCCCTTGGGTGTGTTCTCTCATCAAGCGGAGAACCCAAGGGTGATTGTAGATGTATTTTGTTATCTTGCTTGCATCCTCTACAACCGGTCTCACCTAGTCCAATTTCCCTATGTCCTTCAAAAGAAGGTCAAGGACATGCGTTGCACAAGGAGACCAAAAAAGTGTACCATATTTTTCGTGGAGAATCTTACCCGCTGCCTCATATGTTGCTGCATTGTCGGTTATGATTTGCACAACATTCTCAATCCCCACCTCCATCACAACTTGCTCTAACATTAGAGCCAAAGTTTCAGCTCTCTTTACCTTGTCGGAGGCATCCAAGGATTTCAAAGAGACCACTTCATCTTTGCAAGAAATAAAAAAATTGATGATGGTACATTTTTTTCCATCTGTCCATCCATCTGAAAGAATGGTGCAGCCAAATTGTTTTCATTGTAATTTTTGTTCTTCTACCACATCTTTGGCCCTAGTAATTGCATCTTTGAGCAACCTACAAGCACAAAGTAAAATTAACATTAAGTACACAATTTTGATTAAAAAAGTAACTTACATTCAACAAAAATAAATAAAACTGTAAAACATTGAAAAATTAAAACAAGTGAACTAACCTCCCACTCAAGTTTGTAGGAGAAGATGCCTTGTAGCCCTTTCCCGCCACAGTACATCCCGTCACAAAATTCAGCCAATAGGGACTTGCGGCAACATTGAAGGGGATGTTGTTGAAATACCAGAAATCAGAACATTGAATGCTAACTTGTCGATGTGCATTGCTGTTCTACCCAGTAGCCTCCAATGATGGTTATGCTCCAGGTGTGTTTCTTTGTACAAAATAACTATCTATAGAAGATGCGTGTGACACAGATGGTGGTGGTCTAGTAGAAGCAGTGGAAGTGGTGGCCGAGGGGATGGTAGATTTGTGGATACGTGGGCCACGAAGAGAGCCCACTATGCCCTCAAGTGCTACTTCTTCTTCAAGGTTGGGTGGGATACTTGGTCACTACCCACATTATTTCATTATGATCATTGTTTTAGCAAAATCCAAACTAATAATGTTGATTAGAAAATAATAAATGATTCAGATATGGCTGCCTTCATGGCCAATTTTGCCCTTTACCTGTGCAACGTTTTCTCTTCTCCGGCAGTGAGCAAGGCATTCATCTCTCTTTATTTCTTCCGTGGCGAACTTACAAACCCTTGTATAATGCCTTTGTGATCCCTCCAAGGTGGTATTTCAAACGAGATATACCTCCACTAATTAGTTATTCACATTTTATTCATATCATAGTATTATATTCGGGTCCTTCAAAGCTATATTTCCACGCCTTGTCTCTAGCCCCTTTAGGACGCGTGCCTACATATCCAGATGGACATGCGTCTACTGGGGTACTGGCAGACCCTGCAGCTGACCCAATTGTCGAGGTATCCCTATTTGCCATTTTAATGAAGAATCAACCTACACATAGTCATACAAATTAAAGGCACAAATTTAGAATTTTAATAAAGAAATTTAGAAACAAACTAAATTAGTTTAGAACTTTAAATAAGTTTAAACATAGCTGAAATTTGAAAGAAAAAAACAAAAAAAGTATTAGGTTATGATTTTTTTTAAGAAAATATGAAATTATTGAGAAAACTAAGATTTTTTTTTTGGAAAAATTGCTGAAAAATGGTGTTAGATCTTGTTCATTATGCTCTAAAACGAGTTAGAGTACATTGGAAATGGTATTATAGAGTTTGTATAAACTTAGATGCAACCAAGACAAGACAAAATGATAAAAAAAAGAAGAATTTTGAAAACTTGTGAATCCGAATTTGCTTGAAAAATCTCTTCAAATCCGCTTCAAATCCACAAGAAATCGCTCTAGAACGCTGCAAATGACCTTTCTCTTCCAAATCCTCTCTCTCCCCTCCAAACCTGTTTTTGCAATCAAAAAATTTTGTTTTGCCCTTTTTTGGGCCGTCACTGTCTATATCAGATTGCGGCCAATAAGTTTGGGAAATATTGCGATAAGTATGCAAATTTTTGCCGATATTTTCAAAAAATATCTGCAATATTTTTAAAACTTTTCTGCGATAAGTATCGGTGCAAAAGTTATGTAATTTCTTGCCGCAGATAACTTATCGCGATAAGTGAACTTATAGCAGATATATCTGCGATATTTTAATCTATTTTTAATACTTTTTAAGATTCTCAATCTCTAACAAATAGAGGATCAAAATGAAACAGAGGAAGAGGAGGTAACCATGATGATGATGAGAAGGTTGACAAGGGGGATTGTGAGGAGACCATCTTTAATGACGAGCATATCTTCTCTTAGAACAAGGGATTACTAGGAGCAATATGTATGGTGCATGGTAATTCAAGTATGTCATATTTTTTTGTACATATCTTTACAAATTACTTCATTTGCAAGTGGTATGGGGACAAAATCACCACCTCTTTTTATGTAACTAAGGAAGAGCACACAAATATATTGAGAGGAGGGATGGGGGGCTGAATCAGTAATTCAAGAGATTTTACTTTTTAAAACTTGATTAGATGCAATAGCAATACTTTATAAAAATTAATCGACCACACATGCAAGTTCTAGCAAATAAGAACTCAAAAGAACACAAGATTTATGTGGAAACCGCAGAGGAAGAAAACCATGGGAAAATATCGCTTATATTAATCTTATTTATATAAACTTTGTAGGCATCAACCTCTAAGAATCTCCCATTTCTCCAATTCGTAGGCACCAACCTACTAAAGGCACCAACCCCTACAATACAAGGCACCAAAGTCACAAATATGAAGAACATTAACTTAACCAATATGAGGTACCAATCTCACCAATATCTTCTGTAAATCCTGCTATATCTTCTTCAAAAGTGCTGTTATTTCCTTCCTCAATTCTGTTTGAAGTCTGATCATAAATCTCTAACAAATGATCTTAATTTCCTCTTCAAAATCTATTTATTGTCTCCACATATTCTTCTTATCAAATCTGAGACAACCTTCTTATATAGTGTTTTGGTGTGTATATATATATATATATATATATATTTCATACACACAATTTCCATCCCGCAAGTTATCTTGTTATGTTACCTTTCCTTATGTCCTTTTATGAAAGGATGTATTCCTTAGGACACGTCTCTCCATTTATATTCATCATAATCAACCTCTAAATCGTACCTTTTTGAAAGTCTTTTCCTTAATAAAGTCAAATCACACTTTATTTCTGACTTTTTATTACTAAGCATGTAAACAGTCATCACACCTTTTGGAATAACAAAAAATATATCTCTAAATGAATTGGTTAGTATATGATCTCATCCACTGGATACAAATCGTATTACTTGAAAATATATCTATTAATTAAATTGCACCTTTTGTTTATATCAGATCACACCTTATTATTTAATCACTGTAACTCACTATATGTTACTAATCACTGCATAATTAAATCAATGTCTTTAAGTGCTGCTGATCAATTCAGAACCAATAATAATATATATCAATCTGATCTTTAATCTCCGCTTATCAATTGCTGCCTTGTTAAAATCATTGTATGTTATGGATCATAAAGTAGTAGGCCATGGTAATCTGCAATTGCTGCCTTGTTAAAATCGTTGTATGTTATGGATCATAAAGTAGTAGGCCATGATAATCTGCAAACTTACGTTCCCATACTCAGAAAACTTGTAATCATCCTTTGTAATCTGCCATGAAGTTGGCCATCATGTTAATCACACTTCTTGTCTTAAACATAAAATGGACTTTTATTCATTAATCCACTACCTATGTTTGCTAATCCAATGACATCAATAACATTTTACTTGACATCAATGACAATTTTCCAACAATTGATGTATAGGAAAGCACATAGTTAAGGTATATTAGATAATTTCTTTCTGAATTTTTGCCCCAATAGACCAAGATGACATGGAGTTTTCTGATAAGATCCAAAGCTTTAATACTGTGTGATTGTGGTAATTTTAGAGGCCAGAATAGAGGTGGTGATGTATATATGATAGAGACATATTATAACCTCACACGTATCACATTTTGATAGGTTTAAATCATTTAATGCAAAGTTCATAGTTGCAAGTATTACACCAAACTACTAAATGATATTTGTTAGGGCTTATTTTTGGTAGGAAGAGAGATCTTATTATTTGATTGAAGCACACAAATGATAAACGGGGTGCATGATAAGATATTGGGAGCGTTGACAAGCATAGAACAACTTGACAGGAACAGCTCACAAGCATTTTGACAAGCAAGATCAAGGTATAAATAGTTGGTCAACATAAAAGAGGATTACTTTGCACAATACATGATAAAGTTGAGTCTTAGGTTGGATGTTCATAGGTGCACCTTGTAGAGAGGATGTGTCATTATATTTCTAGTGCTTGATTATAGTTGAGCATAATGAACTAGTTAGTCCCCCTTGATCTACAAATTAAATGGGAAGTTGTGGTGGTTAGAATGACAAACAGAGAAAAGCAAGACCTGGAAAAGGACTACAAGCATGATATGCAATAGGCCCAAATGGTCAAGACAGTAAAATATAAATATAAAAATCAGATTTCTTGTTCGTACAATCATCTTTATTAGAAACAGAGTTCAAGGAGGCTTAAGGAAACCTTAGGATAAAAGAGAAACAAATTAAGAAATTTAAAGAGCATGTGGGATAGGGTAAGGAGAATGAAGCATTTTGTTTTGCAAGGCAGATGACATGGAGATGGAGATGGAGATGGTGAGAACTGAGATCACTTAAGTGAGGGCCAAGGAGGGGAGTTGATGAACCAAGAAGATAAACTTTGTGAGGACTATAGATGACAATGATAGAATCTCATACACAGAATAGCATGTTATAAATTTGTCACCACTTTTATATTGATTCCTTCAAAAGGGTTGAATGTTCAGGAGCTCTGTAGCAGGTGTAGATGGTCTCGTGAACCTTACGTTGTTGCAAGAATGAGTTCTCATGCTAACAAAGGATGGATGTAGCCAAGTAAAAGAAGCATTGTAATAGTTAAATAGGAGGAGCTGAAGTGCTGAAAGAATTGTAGCTCCCAATGTGGAACCTCATGTTCAAATGGAGAAGAGACATGATATTGTTGAAACAAGGTAAAGATACCTAATCCAACTCATTAGGTGTGGCATATTCCAATTGATGATGCTGGGTGGAAGTTCAGTGTGAAACTAACGTAATAAATGCCCCTAAATATGGCATCTAAGCCAAAGGTCATACCTTAAGGGGAATTTACTAAATCAGAAAGGAAAGCATTCTATTAGATTAGCAAATATAATGACTGATCCATAAACAGGGTAGTGATACCATTCTTTGCTCATCAACAACAGATGCTACTTGACCAACCTTTAAGACCCTTTAACAGAACTACATTTCTACCTCCGGTGGATGCTTTAGCAGTCAAGCATGTTTACTGCAGTTGCACTATAATAAACGAAAATGTGAAACAAGAGTGCAACCAATTAAAGAAGCAGTACACAACTGCACACAACTGAAACACAAGTTTTACACCCTAAGTAGGGGAAAAATCCAGAAGAGTAACCCTCGGCTCCTCAAATGATTACAAGTGCCTCAAGTACAAATGTGAGCCCCAACAATGCTACAACACTCAAAACCACCTGCAACAAGCCTCTTCACCACAAAACAGCTGCTTCATTGCTTACAATAGTCAAAATGGACAATACGGAGGCCAAAACATGATAATCAATCTCCCCAGCATTGTTTGCAATAAATGCTCACCTCTCCTATAATTTCTCATATCCAAAAAAGCAATATCAAACATCAAAAAGCTAATTTAAAATGTGAAAACCCATCACACTTCATGTGCTGCCTCAGCTGTGACAAATTTGCCAGTTCGTTGGGAGATGATTTCGGAATAGCTGCAGTTGAGGTGAAATTGACATGGTCAATGACATTTTTTGCTGCATGCAGAAACTGGCAATGTCACCAAATTATTTTCTACTCCATTTGGACATGTGTACTTCAGTTTGATCTTGAAGGCAACTCGGAGATGCTCTGGATCATCCCAAACATGACCCTAATCTGATGGCATTTACTTCTGCACAATAACACACCAAACAACAATGAACTTTTGAAGACAATCAATAAAGGAAGCCTATAGCAAATCCCCGAGCTGTATATAGTCACAATGGAAATGACATTAGAGTTGGAGAACAACCAACTCTTGTTGAAGTCCTTCAACAAAATAAATTGTCTAACTCTACATTGCACATTCTCACTAGTTTCTTGATAAGTTTGTCAAGGTGGTGTTGGTCAGGTCTGCTTTGGTTCATGTTGCATCCACTTAGTCTTTTTTCCTTCATTGGAAGCAATTATACCACTCAGGAATTGAACGAAAATAATACGTTCCTTATATTTGTTTGTTTCAAGCTTATTTGTTGACTTCATGATATTACACAGGCCTACCTTCCCTGTAATTGCACTTGCTGCGTCTATAACTTGCCTAATGGTGAATGGTTCTTTCAAATTGTTTAGAAAATATTTGCCTGATCCAAACCAATTAATTGATCACAAGATGATTACATGTGTCTTGGCAACCAAGGTCTTTAGCCTTGACAACGCTTTCTTCAGTTCATTCCTATTGGGCAAATATCAAACTTGTGGAGTGCCTGTCTCTTAGAGTGTTGTTCTTAATCTTTGTTCTTTACATGGTTGTGCATGCTTGCATCACAGATTAATTTTCCTAAGATATGACAACCTTAATCAATAATGTATTCAGGGATTTGAATCTTCATCATTTTTGCCATTCTTACCACTCAAGATTTGACGGGTGCTATTCTAATTTGAACCCACTGGTTAGAAAGGAATCTTGGAACTTTTCAAGAGAGCCCTTGAGAAGGTGTCCAAGAACAATTAGGGAACAGCTCCAGGTTTCTGCAGTCGAGGGATCAAGCACTCTATCCAATACAATGCACTGATCACACAAGTCACTGAGGGTCGTAGGCCAAGGATGCCCATGACAGAAAACTGCCATACCTGGGGTGGGAAAACCAGATACCTTGGATCCTGCGTGTCCTTGCTATGGAATAGCTCTGATTTTGCAAATGCCAAGAGTTTGATTTTTGTGGGATAAGTGGATGTCATAACATACATATTTATGAGATGTAGAGCCTATTTACTTTTTGATGATTTAACAGATGTTTTTATTTGGTTTGATTTATAGTAGAAATAAGTTAGGTTTTTTATTTGAAAATCAACATTGTAGAAATTGTCATTTTTTGTAAGCCTAAGTTGTAGTTACTAGTTGAGGGATATGTTAGTGTAATACTCTCTAGTTTGTATGCCCACCATTATCCCAAGACCTTGTCTTTCTCTAGACAAATGGGCCTCTGGTTTTATTATTTAATGAAATTACTTACATTAAATATAAGTATCTGGATACCTCCACCCCTACCTAGGTGCATGCATCCCTGTACCCAATACAAATGGATATGATATCGTGTGGATACACGTTGGTTACTATACTTACGTGTGCTTAAAAAGCTCAAATTTTCCACCTATGAGATTGTGTGATTTGATCTTTGAAAAATCTAACATGAATCTTCCTGAACTTACATAAAGAATTTCAATTATGCAATTTATTAAACTTTATTTTTGGTATAAACAAAATCTACACAAAATGTGTAAGACAAATGGAATGTTTCTCTTTGAGCGACCCATTTTTTTGGGTCTTCTTCGAATGCAACTCTACTATTCTTTTGACATTTTAATTTTATTAGATTTTAAAAAAATAGTTCTGTATAATTTTATATTTATATTTAATATTTATGTTATGTTGCTTAAACATTAGAGATTTTAAAAAATAAATTTATTCTTTAAATATAAATAACATTTATTAATTTATATTAATTGTATATACTTATTCTTTACTTACTAAGTTGCCGATTTGGGTATGGGGTTTGGGTACGACAATTTTTTTTCCCTTGGGTAAAGTTAAGGTTCTGTCTGTATATATATATATATTATAAATTTATATATGTATGTTCAAACATCGAAGTTGTAGATATAAAAAGAAGAGTGATACTCATAAATCCCCAATTGCTATTAAAATTATAATATGATACCTTATATATCATATTCATAATTTGCAAAAAATGAAAATACTCAAGTCTCAAAATGTCATTACACAATGAAAATTCAATTTACAATTGACATTAATATTCATTTTTTTTTTCATTAGAAGCATCATACACAGTCTTGGGTGCTTCATATTTTGCTTCTAAATATTTAAAGGCTCAATACAGAGATTTGCTTGGTATATTCATAGTGAGATTTGATGAGAATTTTAAAAGTAATGCATAATTTATAATTGCTTATTTCATAATAGTTTTTAATTTTTAATGAAGATTTAAAAATTAAATGTGAAAGTGAATTTTTATTTTTAAGTTAAGATTATTATTATTTTGTTGATAGATACGTACTGCTAGAATGGGGATAGCTCCCTTTCGTTAAAGTAACAGGAACAGAATACATTAGTTGTATTAGTGCAGGAAGAAACAGATTCCAACACCATAATCGAAAATCCTCATCTTCTCTGCCTCAGAGAAGAAGTCAGGATTTGTAGCAAAGAAAGAATTCATGGGGCAAATCATTATTTTTGACATGATTTAAAAGTGTTTCATGCGGTCATCATTTGAACTTTCTTGCCCCTTTTTCCATGTCGAAAATTGCACTTAAAAAGCTTGAGTACCAATCTCAACTTCATCTAATGCTCGAGAAACGGTTGGCTAGTTATAATTAACCACCAGCCTGTTGCCAACTTCGCAAGCCCAATCTTCAGATCCAATTGTCTGGAGGAGAGGGTGAAAGAAACATCTATAGACCATACCATAATGGATATGTCCACCTCCACTAAAACATCTATAGGCCGGCCTGATCTCTTCATTATCACATTGAAAAAGCCTTCTGCACTGCTTTTCATAAGTTTCCTCCTCACAGTTACAATTAGCTCCAAAGATGTAACCCATGACTGCAAGAAAAGTTATCTTCTATTCCTTACTACTTCAATGAGATTCATTGTGGCCTATCTATGCTACCTCATTGATGCGTAATTCTTGATCCATCAAGCATGTCTTTCTACTGATTAAATGTTCTGCCTACATCTTACAAATCCTTATGTTTTGTCACCATACGAACCTGTTCTGGCTTGGAAACATCTTATCTTAACTTTTGTTTATGCAGTCCTTATCATCCGGGATGGATTCTTTTATCATCAGAATAGATATTTTGGTGTGCTGTTTCTTCTGCTGGATTCAGGAGTTGCCATATTTTGTGTATCTTCATACTAAACTTGAGTAAAATTTAGTTTTTTCCTTTTACAACACTTCCATACTGGGCAATTCTTATCTTTAATGGATCTCGAACATGTAATTAAAGCTTCTCGATCTTACTCTACTGATCTGTAAGATCTCTATTTATATTTTTGTTTCCACTTTTTCCTTGCTTTCTTTATGTCTGTTGATTCTAGCTCTCAGATTCTAGCTATGGAGAGCTGCAACTTCTTCCTTGCAACTTCTTTCCTTACACCGTCGTTCTGTAATCTTCTTCCTTACAACTTGCATCATGCTTTCCATGTGATTGTGCTTTCGTTACTTTGTTTTGACTGAAACTTATCCTGCATAAACTTACTGAGCAATTGTCCCCTGAGGATTGCAATAGGAATCAATTGAAATTAGTCTGTGTTATATTGACTGCAACAATTGTCCCTTGAGGATTGCAATTGGAATCCATTGAAATCAGTCCTCGTTATATTGGCTGCAAACTTATCATTTTCTGGATTGAACTGTTTGAATTGATACTTTGACTTAAAGCTCTTCCTGGCACTTCATTTCTCTTGTTTCTTTTGTAATTGCGTTTTCTAGTCCTGACCATATTGATATTTCCGTCCCCTTGATTTCAATTTTGTCTTGAATTATACCATGGTTTGCTAGGATGTCCGCTGCCATGTTGGATTCTTGATAGACATGTTGGATTGAGAAATTGCCTAGATCTTTAATTATGTCCCAAGCTATTGTTGCCAAATTTTTTAGCTTCCAATTGCATTTTGATTTTTTAGTTAGTCCCTGTATACGAAGTTGAGAATGCCCTTCTATGTCGATATTCTTTAAATTCTTCATTTTGCACAGTTTAGACCCATCACCACTGCCTCCATTTCTCTTTGTTGTTTGTTGCAACTCCCAACCACTTCGAAGTGGCCCATAAACAATCACCTTTTTCATTCTTTATGATGCATCTTGCTCCTGCTAAGCTAGGATTGCCTTTTGTAGGCCCATCAAAATTCAATTTCAGTCGATTCCTTTTGGAGGCAATCCATCTGACTTCTCTCCTATTCTGTTTTTTATTTTTATTTTTATTGTAATTGGCCCTCTGAGACCTGTCCACTCATTCTGTATTATTTCATCCCATTCTGAAAACTTCGTGTTTGATTTGAAACTGACTTTAGCGTTCATAACTTCTACTATGCTGCCCTTGATCAATCTGATCACCGCCTCAATCTGTTTTTCAACATTTTTGAAAACTCTTTTGTTCCTCTTCTTAGAGATTTGCCAAATTAGAATTGAAGGAGCTATAATCCAAATAGCTGCCTCTAGAGTGCTATGTTTGATCCTTGGCCAACCACATAGAAATTTAGTAAATGTCTTGTTGACCTTGTCCAACCCATCCAAGTCTTTGTTGCAGCCAATTCCAACAATATGAAGTAAAGGGACATGATAAAAGGAGATGATCTATAGTTTCTGAGTCTTTGCAACATAGAGGGCATCTTAATGGACCATGCATACACATTATCTGTAATCGATCTGCAGTAATCACTCTTTTATGTAAGACCGTCCAAAGATATGCCCCAACTTTTGGTAATATCAAGGGATTATGATATTGCTATCATGATTCATCTGTGTAGTTTTTTAAGTCAAACTCATTGACCCATGTTTCATGAGTAGTGGTTTACATGAACCCATCTCTCATGAGAATGAATGGAACACTTAGCACTCATTGCATCTAGGTGATGCTCACAGAGGTGAAGCACCGGGACTTCTCGGGAGCTCACCCATCCCAGTACTAATCCAGCTTGAGCACGCTTAGCTACGGAGTTTCCTCCATGGCTAAACTCACTTTGCTTGCAACCCCATTCTGGTTTAACCATGGAGGAAACTCCATAGTTAAGCGTGCTCGAGCTGGAGTAGTACTGGGATGGGTGACCTCCTATGAAGTCCGGGTGCTTCACCTCTATGAGCATCACCTAGATGCATTAGTGCTAAGTGTTCCATTCATTCTCATGAGAGATGGGTTTGTGTGAACCACTACTCATGAAACATGGGTCAATGAGCTTGACTCAAAAAACTACATAGTTGAATACTGATAGCAATATCATAATTTGACTTGCTGTAGAAATTATCTCCTACTTATCAATATCAAAGGATGCCAACTTAAGTGAAAGGTCCTGATGTATTTGACTGTATCAAACTTTGAATTGTGTATCCCACTTTAACCATATATTCTCCACTCATTGCCCCACACCAAATTATTTTGTCCTCTTGATTGTAAATAATGACTCTCCTAATTCAGTGTATAATGCTTGCTGAAGGTTGGCAAGTATGGGGAAGAGAAAGGGTTTAATCCAACTTGTTATGACTCCTATCACTCCTCCCTTTTTAGTAATGTAGTTTGCGCTCTTTGTTCTGAATGCATCTTTAATTTCTTCCACATTTTCACCTATGCCTTCGATGTCCACTAATGGCTTATGGCTATTCCAAGAATCTATCCAAAAGTCTGCTTTCTCTCCATTAATTATCTTCCATGTGAGATGGTTTGTGAATGGTTGCCAGCAGTCCCATAGGAACTTGCATACTGCTGAACCTCCCTTTGAATTACCGATGATAAGAATGCGATTGGGGTCACCATTTTCCAAGTATTTTCTTTTAAATATTCTGCACCATAATTTATGAGGGTTCCCATACATCTTCCATGAGAGTTTTTCTCTGAGTGCTACATTTTGTGTCTTTATTCTTTGTAGTCCTGCTCCACCAGCTGATTGTGGAAGACAGGCCTTCTCCCAACTGATTAGAGGAATCTTTCTTTCCTCTTTGGACCTGTAATAATTGTTTTTGGTTTTTTGAAAATTTGTGCCTTTTTGTAATTTTTTTTGAAATATATAATTTTTTTGGGTTTTTCAAATAAGAGAATTTCCAATTGCAAATTGTAAAACCAGCTACAATGAGTAATGCAATTCACACTTGATTTATTGGAATTGAAATTGCTGACTGCCTATGCTAATTACATCCACTAATTTATTATGACTGATTGCATAATTGTTTTGATCAGAAATTATTATGCAAACTATATGAAATAATTACAATTCTGGATGATGCAAATTTACACTAGAAAAACCTGTTTATGAACCCCCATGTCATGCATATGCTAGCTGCGGCTTAGGAAAGCAATGACGGCTGTTGTAATTGACTCCCACGTTGAGGATAAGCAGATCGCAGCTACTAGGAGTGGACGCCTACACAATTTCCAGCTTCAATGTTTCAAAATGGTTTTCAATCTCCATTACTATCTCCTTCTAATGGCATTGAAAGGCCGAATGAACCCTTACACAATTCGCTAGACAAAAGAATTCCAACTCAAAGTGTAAAATCGCTGGAAGAATTCTCAATTCTTCAGCAGGTGTAAGCAAACCCTTGTCTCTCCAAATACTTCAGCAAATCCATTCAATAATACCCATACCAAGGGGGTGTTCGAAAAACTCTTAAAGCATTCCATCTTCTCCATGAAGTTTTCGAATACAAAGCTTCCTCCATACACTTTACATAACTTAAAGCTCAATGCTTTTAAACATTTGAAAGTTTGAATTAAAAAATTCAGTTATTAACTCCCTCCTTTTTACATGACAAAGCATTAAAGATAAAGTCATTATGATTAATTAATATCTTGATTTTATAATGTAAGGTCCACATAATAATTAATTAAGTTGGACTTAATTAATTATGATCACCTCAACAAATTAAGCTCCCAAGCCAAGTCCACATGCTCTGCCAAGCCTATCGCTAGGACACCTTGCCACATACAGTAACTGACAAAAATAGACTTTCTATAAATAGTAAGTTCTCCAAAAACAAGCAGCTGATGATGACAATATCAGGACCACCAAAATAAGATAACGCTGCAAGGTGCGATGAACCCAACATAGACCCTCTAACCATCTGGTTAGCCTACGAAGGTCGCTGATAAGCTAATCCTGATTGCAACCCAAGGTGAGCTAACATGGGGACATTACAGGACCCTTCCCATATTTTTTTTTTAATAGGCACTTCAAATCTGCTTTTGCCTTCTGAGTAATTTGATTGCAAGACATCATATAGATGGCTATTGCTCTCTGAACCAATCTAATCATTAATATTTGTCTGACTAATGTTAACAATTTATTCTTCTAGGTGAACCCCTCTAAATATTGGTGCTCCAAGGTGTTTTGCAGGCAATGAGGCGATTGGGAAACTAAGTACATTAGCTATTGTCCGTTGAATTGGCTTCTTTGTGTTGAAAAAGTAGATTTCTGATTTAGTTTTATTCATCATCTGTCCTGATATTATCATATACTCATTCAACATTTCTTTTATGTTTCTTGCTTCATTTAGATTTGCTTGCCCAAAAAGAACCGTATGATCAGAAAATTTTGCGCGAGTGATTGTTTCTATGTTGTTAACCACCCTGATCCCTTTCCAAACACCACTATCTATGCATATCTTTATGACCCTGCCCATAGCCTCTGCTATAATCACAAATAGGAAGGGTGAAATAGGATCAACTTGTCGAATACAGTTAGTCGCTTTAATGAATCCACATAAGGACCCGTTGATCTTTACTGAAGATTTGAACAATGTGATGCAATTTTGAATCATGTCAATCCATTGAGAGCTGAAACCAAACTTTTCCTGGACCTTTAATAGAAACTCTGAAACAACTTTGTCATCATTCCTTTGGATTTGTCCGAAACCTTGGTGTGAATTGTCTCACTTGCAATGATAATGCTGTCCATGATTTCCCTGCACAGTGCAAAGCCGTTCTGTTCTGATACTACTTCTAGCACTTTCTTTAATCTGTTTGCCAGTATTTCCATTATGATTTTGTAAATTGTTTACATAACGAGATGGGCCGTAATCGCCAAAGGATTCACAAGTCTCCTTTGGAATGAGTGCAATGGCTGTGTTATTGATGTCTTTTACAAATCTTCTTCTGATTTTGAAATCCTTCACTAATTTCCAAACATCTGTTCCAATAAATGACCAGCATATCGGTAGAACTTATCTATAAATCTAGCAGGTCCCGGTGATTTGTCTGGGTTTAATTGGAATATTTCCTCTCAGACTTCTTTTTCATAAATTGGTCCACATAAAATCTGATTATCAGCATCCTTAATGATCTCTAGTATGAAACTGAGGGTGTATTCATCTTTCCTTGTGTCTGAATAAGTACCAAGAATCTACTAGAAAAATTCTTCTGCCTCCTTTCTACCTCCATGCATCCACATGCCAAACTCCCATCCGCCTTCTGTATTCTTTCAATCTTGCTACGTGCTCTGTGGGCCTTGGAAGAGAAGTTAAAAGAATTAGAATTCTGATCACTTGATTTGAGCCATGTGTTTCTGTATTTGTCCCTCCAGGATAGCTGTTCTCTGGCTAGCACCTCCTTCAATATACTGTTTAATCGTCTTTTTTATTCAAAATCTTACTTGAACATCACATATGCTATCACCTCATTGTAAAGAACTTCCAAGTCCTGTTCTATTCTGAGCTTTTCATCAAATATGTATTTGAAGTTCTTGTTCCATTCTCTGGGTTTTGTTTTGATTCCATTGACCTGAAATTCTTTCCACCATATCTCAAGATTGTCTACCAACTTCTCCTCTGTCGACCACATACTTTCTAACTTGAAGGTTATCTTATTTGGATGGAAGTTCAATCTTATCTCCAATTCCATTGGAAAGTGGTCTAAAATAGTAATGGGTAGTTTGAGGGCTTCAATTGATGCTGGTTCATTTGTCCATTCTGGAGAGATGAGAAATCTATCCATCATTCTGAAATGTTAGTAAATCCATACCTTCTATTAGTTCATGTTTACCAACCATTTGTTGTTATGCAATCTATCAATCCTGAATCTGCTACAAACTCCCTGAAATCTTGCATATTCTTGTTGATCTTATGTAATCCTCCACTTTTCTCTGTCAAGTCCGCAATGGCATTGAAGTCACCTCCTATGATAACCTGCGTTCCTTAGTTGCTTTACAAGAAGTTAAATTTGTAGTTCCATGTGATGTTTTTGTCTTATGTTTTAGGTCAATATATGTTGACCAATATGAATTGCTCGCTTAGATTGATGTTATATACCTAGGCAATTAGCCAATTCTGATCAGACTCCATTGGTCTAATGGAAGTTGTCTTTTTGTTCCATAATCCTCCTGTTGAGCCATTTCCTTCCTGAAATATTCCCATCCATGGTTTGCAATAATTAAGAAACTTGAGGCTTTTGCTTTTGATAATTTAGTTTCTTGTAACAGAATAAGCACCTCGTGTCAGGGAGGCCTCCACTCCCTTGGTATTTGTCAAGAATGTTTTGATGCTCGCATATCCTTTCTCTACCGCTTCATCTTTCCTCTTCTGCTTTAACGATTTCATGCTTCTACCTTTTCTTATTCTTGCTTTGCCCAGCAATTCTGTTGTAGATGGAGAAATACATCTTTGATCTAGAATCCTCAATTCATCTTGATTTCATCCTTCCTTTTGGAAGTCTTCTTCAATCTCCATGTGTCCCAACGTCTCTTCCATAACCTCCATTACTTCATTTCTTTCCTTTGTCATCATTGCTTCTGTCTGCTGTTTTGCTGTACTGGTATTGACTGCTTGGTCCAATTGTCCATTTTCTTCTGTACTGGGGTTCCTTAATACTTCTGTTGTAGGTGGGCTTTCTTTTCTGGATTCCTTGTGTTTGTGGCTTTTGTGATCAAGACTTTCTGATCTTCTATTCTTCTTTGGGTTTGAAGGTTTAGGGCTTTTCACCTTCCAATTTTGCTTTGTTTTCCCTTTTGGTTTATCCTCTGGTTTCCCTTTGATTTTACAGCCTGATTCCATGTGTATTCTACTCTTGCATCTCAATTAGAACATCTTGTACTTCTCAATCTCTACTGACTGAATCCATTGAGAATTTTCCGCTTTCAAAACTTACTTTTCTAGGATTTGTCTAATTGCTGCAATCTGCATTAGAGCATACAAGCAAGAGTCCCCATTGAATATATCCAAATCAATGTCCATAATTATACCTAAGGATCTGCCAATCTTCTCCAAACCCTCTCCAGCCCAATATTCCATTGAGAGATTATATAATCTGATGCATAGTGGTTTCTCGTATGGGTTTAGCTTCACTGGATTGAAGTTAGGTTGCCACTGCTGAATATACAAGGGAGCTTGTTCATTTTCCAAAGACCTCCCTATAAGATTTTATTCCTTTTGTCTTCATTTGGAAAAATTACAATAAAGAAACTCTTTAGTAAGAATTTCAATACTATTTCTGTCTGCCAATTATCTTTAATCCATTTTTTGGTAGTCATATGATCCGTTCTTGGCCAGATAAATCTGCATATTATTGCAAGCTCCTTCATAATCACTGTCTTCTTTTACCTCTTCTTATATATCGACGTATTGCATTTTACTTTTGCTTGGTGTTTGTGTTCCTCTTTCTTCTGCTCTTCACAGTTGAAAACTCTAGTTGTGCCATTTTTTCTCTGTAATTGCTCCATTTTGCATTGATCTAATGAATGTTACCTCTTATTGTTTTTTAAATCTACTCACACACATCATTAGGATTTTTCTACAAATAGCAGGTTAGAAGGAATTTATGATAATGAAAAATATAAATCCTAGAAAATAAATCCTAAAAATTAGATCACCTATTATCAATCAGCAGTAAAGAAAAAATAAAAACTATTGAGATTTAGAAATTCCTTCTGAGAAGTGTATTTGCCTAGCAGTTTGATTTCCTTTCGTAGGTCAGCAATTTGCTAAAGCATTTATTGTATTTGAAATAAAAACCTTAAATCCTTTTGGCTTGGATTCTGATGCTATGTCCGATGTTTGCTGAATGTGGTTTGATTTTGTTTTTAGGGTTTCGTTTGCTGTCTGAATTTTAATTTAGGGTTTTGTCGAATGCAGAGCAGAGGGTTGATTATTAAGTTAAGATTATTATTGTTTATTTATTTTGTTATATTTAAGTTTTTAATTTTTAGTATATTTAGATATATTTTTTTAATTTATATTTAAATTTTACTTTATATTTATATTTTTCTTTATTTTAATTTTAGTTGGACTTAATTGACAATATTGTTAATATAATTATAGGTCCTGCTTTGTATATATATTTTTGTATACTGTAAATTGTTTAATCAATTTATAATAATTTATGTTGCAGTTATGTGTCTATATTGCTTTTAAAGTAATGAGAACCTCCTCTAATAACTTGAAATGTGTTAAATATATTTGTTTGTTTTTTGTGAAAGTTGTATCCAGCCTTATCCATATTGGAGGTCTTAAAAACTGGTCATATCTGTATGTGTCCATGCAACTTTGGTTAAATATAAGAAAATAACCTACTTAACTAATTTAAGAAAGACAAGGCTCAACCAGACGTGTAGTTTTTAAACTGTCCAGTCTTACTACCTTCCATATATTCTATTCAAAGATCTCTTCTTTCTTCTTCTCCTTTGCCTATCATATTTTTATAACTTCCCGCACACTTTTTAGTGTCACTTTTAACATTAGATATGCCTGTTCTGTCTTGGAAAAACCAATATAGTACCGCTTACCCCTATTGAATTGTATCTGCATTTTGTCTCAGAATCCTTAACAACTTGGGGTCATTGCAGATGAAATTGGCTTTTCAGCAGCGACAACAACAGCAACAACAGCAACAACAGCAGCTGCTTACCCAGCAAGCGCAGTCAACACAGCAGTCTCAAGTGGTTCATCCTCATCAGCACCAGGATAAAAATGGAGCTGCTCTTACAGTTGATAGTAGCCTGTCGAATTCTTTCCGTGGAAATGATCAGGTATACAGTGTGATGGAGCCAAGTCCTAGCACCAACAGTACTGGTACAGGGAAGGTAATTGAAGTTGATAGTCTAAGTACCAGAACACATGCTCAATGAATGGACCTTGTATCAATGTAATATGCTGTGTTTATGAGTGAAAGATTGCTATTCTGAGCACCATCTTTTGTGTGACTATCTCTTGATGAGATAAAATTCTGTACAGCCTTTAATAAATGGTTGTAATTTGACAATTTAAGCATTTTATGTTGTTATAAGTTATATCATGGGACTTGATTAGAATATCAAACAGTTTTTGTTCTGCGCCCTCTAATGATTTGTAAATGTGCCTATGTATTAATCTTGAAAGGCTTCTTCCAAAAGTCAAGCTGGTAGAAAAAGAAAGCAGCCTGGTTCCTCTTCTGGTCCTGCAATTAGTTCTGGAACGGTGAATAATACTGGACCTGCTACAAGTTCTCCACCCTCAACACCATCAAGTCATACCCCTGGTGATGTCATGTCAATGGCTGGTGCATTGCAGCACAGTGGTGGTTCATCAAAACCTCTGATTTTGTATGGGTCAGATGGGACACTTGCTTCTCCTTCAAATCAGTTGGTGAGAACTTAATTTTCAAGAAATCCAAGTGTGATATTTCATTATGGGTTTAATATGTGAGCTTAATTTAAAATTATTCTTTAGGTTTTGTAGAAAATCATTTCACTCCTTATGTGCAGTCAGATCTATGAGCCCTCAATTTTGGCAGTAGAATGATATAAAATTTGAATTACAGGCAGATATAGATCGCTTCGGGGAGGATGGATCTTTGGATGACAATGTGGAGTCATTTTTGTCTCATGATGATACAGCTGGACGATCTACAGATGGTAAAGGTATGGAAAGAATTTCAAGGCGCGGTTGTCAAAAAGTGCAGATTAGTTCTTTGCTACAAATGCTGGACAAAGCAAGGGACATGGAAATTCTATCTTCAGAATTTTATCTTTACTGAGCTTATTAAAGTTTTTATTGAGATATATTGATTTTGACTTGTTTCTCTTGGCAGGGTTTTCTTTTGAGGAAGTTGGGACGATAAAAGCTAGCACAAACAAAGTTATATGCTGCCATTTTTCCTCAGATGGTAAATTACTAGCAAGTGCTGGACATGAGAAGAAGGTATTAACTGATTCTTGTCTATGTACAAGCCACTTATAATTGTCTTGCCAAACAAATTGGACTGATGACTTATTATGGTGAATGTCATTTTGTGATGCAGGCTGTGTTGTGGAATATGGATACACTAAAACTAGAAAGTAGCCTTGAAGAGCATAACCTTTTGATTACCGATGTTCGTTTCAGTCCAAACTCAGCTCGCTTGGCCACTTCTTCTTTTGATAGAACTGTCAGAGTTTGGGATGCAGCCAATGTCAGTATACAATTTATTTTCTGTCTGATCTAAATTAACATAAATGATAAATCTCTCCTATTTTACTAACTGTGAATATGGTAATATTGGTTTCAATCATGATATATGCCCCTATTTTAATCTGAAACATGTCAAGTTGTATCTGCAAATTTTAGCATCATATAGTTGTTGAAAACACTTAAAAAAGGCATAGAATAAAATGATATTAAATAAGATTTTTGATGGAACTTGTTGGGACTCAATTTGACAGTTCCACAATTTGTTTGATTTTTAGCCCCAACACATATAACTGATATGATAATTTTTTGAAGGGATATCTCTTTGTCAATATTTTCAATTGTTGTTCCGCGTCATCTTCTATGTCTTTGTCAAATGTTGGAAGTTGCAAAATTCTAAGAAAATTTTAGTCTAGGAATGTTTGGGTCATCTTTTGTTGTTTTTGTAGAGTTGTGGAGTTTTTGTGGACTACTGAACATTTTCAGCTTGTCCATCTCCTATCGCGACCACACGCCCCACATAAAATCTCCAGAAGGCCTGTCCTCCTATGCTGACCACAGGTCCTCCCTTTTCCATTTCCTTCATTTCTTCTTTCTGCAGGTTCTTGAGGGAATCTTGACTTCCCTTGTCTATTCCTATGTCCCGGCCTCTCTTCCATTCCCTTATCCCCACAATCATCCTTTTCCTCTCTTTTGTTTACTTTCAGAGTGGGTTTGGATTTTTTTTCCTTTTCCCCTCCACTTTGTCCCATCCTCACCATCTGTTTCACATCATTTCCACTTCCCTCCTTGCATAATTCCTTTGCATTTCTAGAATTCTTCCAGTTTAACCTCCACTTCTGACTGCCCATCTTGCATTGTTTTATTGCACCCTCAACTCATTCATTCTCATCCAATTGTGCTCTTTTGGTGGACAACCTGAATTTTTTGTTCGTTCCAATTTTCCACCTTGTTGCCGAATTTGGCTCCAAATTTTTGTGGAGGTTCCCAATGCTTATTTTGTTAGTTTCTTCTTCTGTGGAGTCCATGGACATCTAGTTTCCACCTACAACCTGGTGTTTAATTCCTATCTTTCCCCACATTTCTCCATATTGCTTCCCTTGCCCATTTCACCTCTTTTGTGGAGTTCCAATGGATTTCTAGACTTTCATTATGTAATCTCCCTTTCACAATTTTCCTTGGAATCATAGTTGCAACAAATTAGGGTTAGGGTAACATTTTACTTAGTAAAATTTATTTAAATTTTGTGATCCTAGATTTGAATCCCACAATCATAACATAAGCAACATATTACACACACACACACACACACACACACAAATATATATACAATTAGGGTTAGGCAACCGCATCACCTTCATAGATTATTAATAATGCTACACAAACATATTAGGGTTTGGAGGAAGAGACATGATGGGTCCACCTGAAGCCATTGCTACACCAAGTCCAAGAGGGATGCCTACCACAACAACCCTCTCACTTGGCTGGTTGTATCTACTTTCCTCATCCTACCTCATCTCCCTGAAAACACATAACAGATACATTGACGTAATAATCACGATGAACAAGAATGTTATCATATTAGATATACCAATGCGTGTGATTTTGATGACAGGGTCTGAGATGTTTAGCATTCTGCTGTAACTCAAATGCTGAGACTGGTATTTACCCTTTGATTGCCACTCACTACTGTTAGAACAATCCCTTTTATCTATGCGATTTGATTGCTGCTTGTGTAATATCTGATTCTGTTATTCCCAGTGTTACCCGGAGACCCGTCTCCCCCCCTCCAAACGCGTCTCGGAGACCAAGATGCGTCTTGGAGACTTTTTCGCATCTCCGGAGTCTTCAAAAATGGCCGGAGACTTCATGGCGAAGTCTTTTGAAGAATCGAAGTCTCCGATTCCAAAAAATGAAGTCTCCCCCATGTCTCCTAATTAAAAAACAAAATTAAAATACAACATTATGTCATTTTACGATTTTGACCCTTATTTGAATGTTTTTTTAGCAAGGCCATTTATGATTTAACATTTTTAATAAATATTAAATAGACAAAATTCAAATAATTAAATATTAACATAACAAATAATAAATTACAATATATAAAATATTGTTATTGGATTATATAATATATTATTTATTAATATAATAATAAGTAGATGATATAGATAGATTTCTGATTTTTGTTTACAGTATTGAGTTTTTTGTTTGCATATCAGCGATTTAGCATCAAACTATATATTTTTGAATTTCAAATTTCAATATGTAATCATAATCTCAGCGATTATTAATCTGATTATTGATATGATGATGTTCATATGCGATATTCAGAAATCAGATGACTGAGATATGCAATAAGAGTTTTGAACTTTTGAACAATTTGACTCTATATTAATATGACATTACTATTTACTATTAGTCTTTGACTCTTTAAACTTCTAATGCTCAATGTTCATAACTTCATACTTATAACTTTCCATTGTTCTTGTTTTCAAAGCACTATGTTATGAATCTATGGTATTTCTTAGAAATTATTAAATTATATTAAAAAAAAAATTGCTGTCTCCAAGTACCCCCGTCTCCTATTTTTGAAAAATAGGCGTACCAGTACCGGAGACCTCAAAGTCTCCCTGTTTCCGGGTAACCTTGGTTATTGCTAATGAAGTAATTTGATTAATGCTTTGATCTTCCTTGGTAATTGTACTTGTATCATGAAAGTGTTTTGATCTGATAAAATGTCCACTGATTGTACTTGATTGATTGGATGATGCTGATCATTCTTTGATGTTCGATCTGTTGTTTGGAAATGGTTGATGTGCTGCGGAACTGATTGCTTCTTCATTTGATGCCTTTTCTTTTACTGCTGTAGATACTTCCCTTTGAGCACTGAATGTCAATATACACCCTTTGGAGGGTCGCCTCTTCCAATATCCACGTACTCCTCTGAAACATTATGCCTCTTATTTTGTATCCATTGCCTTTTACTACCTTTAAGCACATCCCTCGTAATATTACGTGGCTATTGTAGGATTGCTGGGGCTTAATGAATCATTAAACTCTAAACTAGCCCAGTAAGAGTTTTTTGATCAAGGGGGAAGTGTGATGTCAGCAATGCACTAGCCTATTCATTCTCCTAAGGTTGGGTGAAATTTCTTCTATTACATATCATAGTGGATGAGCATGGTAATAATGGGCTCTTTTTAAATAGTCATGAGCAATGTGAAGGGCATGGACCATTCAATTTGGCTACCTTAGAAAAGCTAGGTTCAAATTGAAGTTATTGCTGGTGTTAAGCAAGGTGTGTGATGACAAAAAGAACCTGTCCTGTTGTGTGCACCTCCTTTATAGGTTGCGTAAGACTTTGCCCTGGGTTGTGGCTCCATTCTGGACATGTATGTTAAATACCCCCCTATAGATATTTGCTCCAGATTTTTCAAATATTTTACATAAATTTACACAAACATTTTAAATGCAAACTGATTCCTTTTTATCCAACAGATTTTATTGAAAATCATCTAATTTAATACTAAAATAGAGATCTGAAATTGCATATGAACATTAACATCAACATAGATTAATCATTACAACCACGTTTTCCAAATAGATATGAAGTACCTCTATTCACCAATTTGCCCAGCTGTGAATTCCATTGGGAATCCACCTCAAAGTCGAATTGGGTTTTTTTCCAATTGGCTAAATTGCCAAGGATTTCCGTCCTAGCAATTCTGAACTGAAAGCCTGAAGCTCCCGAATTCTCCAAGAGAAAACAATAACCAAGCATAAAACCAAGCATCCAAAATGAGCTTCTCCATGTTCTTTAATAGCACATCCCTGTGACTATTCTTTTTCCCTCTGCCTGACTCTTGGAATTCCTTCTCTTTGTCTCTTTATTATCCCCCTTTTAAATTAAATGATTTTATTAATTTTCATTAAGCTCCATTAAAGTCATTTTAATACTTTATTAAGTTGTCATTTAATTTGAAATGATTTGACAACTTTAAAACTTAATTATTTGATTGACTTTCAATGTCCCAAAAAAGGAACATTACAGTCCTCCTTCCTTAGAGATTGCTTGTCCTCAAGCAATCATAAATCTGCATACCAATACCAGGATCCCATATAAATCTGCAAGTATCTTTATGACACATTTTGGGACAATTGAAATCAAAACTTGTCACATTGTGAAACAATATGTTCAGATACAACTCATTCATCAATAAGATCCCTGGATCCCAAGGCCAATTTGAAGAACTATCACTCCCATCGCCTGTAGTTTTCAACTCATTTTTAGTTTTACATCCTGTAACCCATCATAACTGTCATCCAAAAAATGCAAACTGAAAATCCTGTAAGCTGCAAATTCTTTTCCTGAAGAAGAGTACATCTCATTTCATGATGAAGTATAGCCCTTTTTTATACCAATCATTCAATTTCTTCTTATTTGTCATCAAAAAAATATTCAACTCATCAACTTGTGGGCTGAAAGAGGAATGATATGCACTCCTCACAATGCTATCGAGCTGATAAGTACCATCTTCTTTTTGTGCAGACTGATGCTCACATCTATTAGACTCATACCCATCATGCTTTCGCTGCTCTACTCTGTCAAAACTACAGTTTGAAAGCCTGTTATCACATAAAAACAAGTTTGCAACTCTGCTGGAACAAATGGTATCAACATTATTAAAATTGAAAATCCGATTTTTGACCTCTTCAGGAATGCATTCCCTATCATCCGTTGGTAAGAACTTGTCAATGTACATTTCCCAAATTTGAAATTGGCTATATGTAGCACTCATCATCATGCCGTCAACTCCTAACTTCATTGAAAAAAGTTAAAAAACCATTGAAGTGAATGGATTCAACGTACAACTTCATACATACAACAATTTCTTGAAACGAGTGGTGCTTCCTACCAAGATTACTTGCATAGAGCATATCAATTTCCTTATGTTCATCAAAACCAATCAGCATACTACTGTTTAAACTGATGTAGTTCTCATTATCTTTGTCTTGTTTGAGAATCTCAACTTTTTCTAACATTGAAAGATCATTATTCCTTGCTGTCCCATGATTGAGACTACTTTGAAATCTGCATCTAGAACCTGTCATAGCAACTATTTCATTGCTGCAAATTGAATCATTCATGAGTGTGATTCCTTGCTGGTCCTGCTCTTCATTTAAACAACAAACGGTGGAAAGATTGTGTATCGTTTTATCCCTACCAAGAGCATTGATCCCTTCAATAATTTGCATGATCTCCACACTCTTAGGAGTAATTTCCTGTTCTTCTAAAACATATTTCTGATTTTTTGCTTTTTATAGAGAGAAATGGGCCATACTTAGCTGGTAGCGAAGATCATCCGCCACTTTTTCCTTGTCTTCTGCAAACTTGATAGCAAGATCCCTATCCATTAACAACTGCAAGTAATTTGATTTCATCCTTTCAAAAGCTTCTTTGATTGTGTGCAATTGAGTACTAGTGACTCCAATTGTAACTCTTTTTTGTTTCTCCTCAATTTGAGTTTTCCAAATAAGATCCTGAATGTATTTGTGTGACTCATCTGCTTTCGTTACTACTTGCACAACTTCTTTTTTGTAATGAATAACTTGTCCATCAAATCTTGCAGCGTAAAAGGTTCTTGTTCAAATTCATGTAGGGTACATGAGTTGTCACACATTAAATTTTCTGATTGGCTATCAATTGTAGAAACATTATCAAACTCAAGTATCTCACTTGATGATGATATGCATTCTTTATAAAGCTCTACTGGGGCAGCATTGTGAACATAAGTGAATTCATCAAATAAGCTTTTATCTTCTCCTGTTTTATCAATAATGACCTGCAAGTCACCAATGAAGAGTTTTGAATACCCTTCACTTGTAGTGATTGACTCTTCCTTCATAATACCAACCTTAGCTGATTGGTAGTCATTATCCATTGTGCTTTCATCATGCCCAGTAAGAGATGTATTCAAAGTTGTAGTTTTAACTTGCTCCTCATGAGTCATGGCACTGCTTTCATCTGCAACTTTTCCCTCATTCCCACAAATATGATCAGGTGTCCACGCCTTTTGACATGTGAAACAAATATGCTCTTTCCTCATCTAGTTCTTGCTCTTTCTGAGAGATCCTGAAATCTGTAAACCCAATGAATTTCTCAATTTTGCGCTCAACCAATCTTTTGGAAAGCTCATAAGCAATAGGTGATATAGTCAGTTCCTTCCTCCATATGGCCAACAAATTTGATTTTAACCACTTGTAGATGTCATCATCCTCATCTAGGAAGCATTGACTGAATGATGTTTTCTAATTTCAATTAGGAAGCATTGAAACATTTGTAGAATTGATTTATCACATTTGAGGTCAAACATAAGGATAAATGGTCTGACTCTTGCCATAATTTCTAAAATCTTAGCCTTCTTACCAAAAGTAGGGGCTTTCACATCATGTAACCCTTGTAGGCTCTCCACAATCAATTGTAGAACTTTCTTCAGTATGACATCATTATAGGGTGCTACAGGAGCTGTTATTCTTATGATTTTACTATGACAAGAAGCAATTGCAAGTCTCACCTCTTCACAAGGATGTTCCAATAACCTGTGCTGGACCAAAGCAAGCATTGAGGGTTGCAAAGCCCAATTCAACAGCCTCCAATCTAATTGGTCTACTTTGGACAAATATAAATCTAATTCTTCCAACTTATAGAGAACACCATCTAGAAATTTCATGGACTCTAATTGTAATCCAATCACATAGAGCCAATTCCCTATTTCCTTTTCTTTCTGCAAGTCCCTTAGCTGATCACCATTAAATGTTTCATTGAATTCTTTTGAGAAAAAATCACTTTTATGATTTGCCATTATCTTCTTTTTGTTTTTTTCCAACTGAATTCCACCAAATCTGATGCACACTTCCACAGGTTTTAACACTGTAAGATGCTAACCTTATTTATGGTCAATTTTTTTTTTCTACCCAATTTTGCACCAATTTCCTCTTTCCTTCATTACTGAACACATCTTTCATACAAGCTACTACAACTCTTCATGTTGCTGTTTAGCAGAGTTCGCTTATAAATCTACAAGCTCCCAATTCAAGCTCCTTCCTCAGCAATTCAATAATAAGACATTCTGTCAAACAGTTTGTTTGACCTGGTTTGCACAAATGGCTACTCACAGCAGTATGTTTAATGGCAATCTCCATTCTCCCCCACTTCACTAATAACACTGGTGGTCTCTGTGTTGGATTGAAAAAGGAAACTCCAATCTGCAAGAGATAGCACACCTCTATGTGTAGACCACACCCCCCCAACCTAAATTTTTGGTACAACTGAGATGGGTTTGTACAGACAGCAGTTTCAACTCAAGAAACAAATGAAATACGTAGCTCCTGCAATTACCATAATAGACTACAATCAAAGGTATTCTTCATACCACCTGTAGGAGATGAATGCTCAAAACTCTTCTCAAACCACACTTCTCATAATCACTACATTCACAAGTACCAGGTTATATAGTTACCGTCCCTTTAGGGACTCCCACACAGTCACGACATGTACATAAATATATATGACGTGTTCACATCCACGGTGATACCCACTCAACCTCGAAGCATTAGGAGAATTTCACTCTGTTTGCAACAACAATATGCTTAGTTCTAAAACAGCCCTACACCATGGTATTACAACCTTGACATCCTCAGTGCATGCGTTTTCAGAGACTCGACCCTGTATTAGGCTTTCGTGTTTTCTTCAAAGAGTTCCATGACTATTTCAATTGCTGCGACTAAATCTGGTTTGCATTGACTAGATTTTAAACCACCGCTTCCTCTGTTTTCTATCCGCTCTTGTATTCCTTTTCACTAGTAACAACAATGATAGCTATTCAGATACCTGGCCTCTGTTGTATCCCCAAAGTGTTAAAAATACCAAGATTGTGCCACGTTGCTTCCAGGATTTCCAAAAGAGTGCA
Organism: Thuja plicata; assembly: GCA_018584345.1. Lineage (NCBI taxonomy): Eukaryota > Viridiplantae > Streptophyta > Pinopsida > Cupressales > Cupressaceae > Thuja > Thuja plicata. The sequence continues at coordinate 356,939 of MU225683.1, read as the reverse complement.
GTGATGAGTAATGCAGAAATGGACTTCCGTTTGAAATTAAAACTGTAGAAACATACATTTGCCAAACACCAAACAAGGAGAACTCGAGCGAGACGGATTTAGATGTCGTTTAGTCCATGATATGCCAAGATGTTTGGATGCGAGTATCTGTGATTGCAAATGATGAACTACGAACCAACCAAAACCATAGTGCATCATACGACATTCCCCAGTATGATTGTCTAAGACAATCTCAACTCCAAATGAAACTCACAACACCCGACTTCTTTTCCCATCCGCCGGTTGTATCTCAGTTACGACATTGTAGGCTCAATAATGTTCATTCAATATACCTCTGAAATAATAATATTTACACCCAAAACATAATCTTTGTAACGTTTGGTATAATTGTCGTGGGTACTTAAAAGCCAGATGAAATTTCACAACTAAATAAATTCTTTACCAATGTTATAAACTTTATACCTGATGAAATGCTATGACACTCTATTATTGCATCAAAACATTATATATTATTACTTCCGTGAATATTCAGAAATAGTGGACCCACAAATCAATTGCTTAGGTAATATAAAATATTCAAAATATGATCACTTCCATTCTCAGATAAAACAAAGCTGCAAATATTTATTCTCTTGCTGAAGAAATGAACTTGGAATCTTATAGATTTGTCTCCAATGGAGATTCCACAATTTTGTCCTTTTGAACCTCACACGCTGGCGGGAGAACCAACTTTGATACCACTGAAATATCCCCCTATGGATATTTGCTCCCGATTTTTCAAATATTTTACTGTAATTTACACACATTTTAAATGCAAACTGATTCTTTTTTATCCAATAGATTTTACTGAAAATCATGTAATTTCAGACTAAAATAGAGATCTGAAATTACATATGAACATTACCATCAACATAGATAAATCATTACAACCGTGTTTTCCAAACAGATATGAAGTACCTCTATTCACCAATTTGCCCAGCTGTGAATTCCATTGCGAATCCACCTCAAAGTCAAATTGGGTTTCCGTTTAATTGACCAAATTGTCAAGGATTTCTGTCCCAACAATTCTGAATTGAAAGCCTGAAACTCCCAAATTCTCCCAGAGAAAACAATAACCAAGCATCCAAAATGAGCTTCTCCATGTTCTTTAATAGCACATCCCTGTGGCTCTTCATTTTCCCTCTGCCTAACTCGTAGAATTCCTTCTCTTTGTCTCTTTGTTATCCCTCTCTTTTAAATTAAAATGACTATTAATTCTCATTAAGCTCCATTAAAGTCATTTTAATATTTTATTAAGTTGTCATTTAATTTGATATGATTTGACAACTTTAAAACTTAATTATTTGATCGACTTCCAATGTCCCAAAAAAGGGACATTACAGTATGCTGCTGTCTGGATTGTTCTTTGATGATAAGAAGTTTATGCTAGCCACGAGAGGGTACTAGCTGTTGGCGTAAAGAAATGACCTTTATGCTGGCCATCAATAAACCTCAGGCTGGTGGTTTAGATGATGGAAAATTGTGAAATCTTATTAATTAAAACTATTTTATATATGCATTTATTTATTTCATCTACGACAGTGGGTATTGTTATTGTATTCATTATGACTGCATCGACAGTCTGCCCATCCCAAAATTTGCTTGTCCTGAAGCAAAGTTAATGTTCTTTGACCCCAAATTAATCATTAAAGTTTATGGTATAACAGATTAGCATCTGCTGTGCCACTCTGATATTAGGTTGTGTCAATAATTTTCAACAACATAAGGCTTGTAATCCCACTACAAGTTTCCTCTTGCTTGTATAGCATCATGGATATCTCTTTGATTTGTCGGAAGTGTGTGATTTCCATATAATAGGATGACGATTAGAAGCATGACACACCTTTATGCAACACTCTTTGTCAAGAAGGTTTTGGGAACTGACTTTTGTTTCACAATCTTGTCTGTTTAAGTGATTTGAGCTGGATTGACAAGGGGTGATAGACCTTGTATTAGATTAGTCATAATATCTTGGTAGGATAATCTTGTCTGAAACTTCTCATTCATTTGAAAAGTTCGAAGTTTATCTCCTAGTTACATGAGACAAGTCTGATTTATTTGTTTGGCATTTGTATTATTTGGGTATATAATTAGGTTAACCCTGGTTGGATTGGATTAATTGGCAAACGTCTGAAATGAGATTTATCTTTAGTCTTGATTAATGTTCCACTTAAAGAGAACTATAAAGCATTATTGGTTGATCTACATCTAGGTCTCACTACAATGACTTCTTTTGTAATTATTAACAGAGTCCATAGGATGTTGAATCTATGGTTTTGTAGCGCTGTGTTGGCTAACAGATTTGTTCTCCTTAAATCTTGATGTTTATCCTCTAACTCTATGCCCTTGAAAACAAATCATTAAACAACAGTTGGGTAAGCATTTACTTTGCTTCCCTCTGAATTTTACAAAGGTACAACTCCCTTCCAAAGATTTTCAATGAATGGATATTACAATCTAACATATAAGCTTTTAACTGAAAAGCAGGAAAAGATCTCTCAACTGTTCTTCGACAGATGAGGTAAAGCAAAGGAAACTTGCCAAACTTAAAAGAAGAAACGGGAAATAGTTTTGCAGAAGAAATTTAAACTAACTAACTGATCAAGAAATTCAGCACAGCTAAGTATTCATCTACAGAAAACTGGAATTCAGAAATCTAAAACTAAATGACTGAAATGGAATCACACATGCGTAAACTCGAAATATAACTCTCTCAAAGTAGAACATATATTTCATTATCTGATTCAAAGATCAAAATAAATTCATGCACGAGTATTCCAGCATAACTGGCTCAAAGTCCAGATATCATCAGTCACTTAGGCTATTATAAAACAGGAAAGGACTTCTGCTACCGTTCTAAATTCTATCTTTTTCCCTCTATTCTATTCTAACCCTTGCAAAGTTTTAAGCTCCAGCTTATATAGTTTAATAGTCCGAGAAAGCCTCTCGAAAAACCCGGCTTCTCGGACACAATCAAAGCAAGAAACAGTTACCAGTTATACAAAGTTCTCGGAAAAGATTAAAAGCAGGATAAATTAAGAAACTAAAACCGAATCTGGTTCAGTTTTCCTGTGTATCTGCTGACGTGGCTGTCTTTACCAACTTCCACGACCGGAAGACACGGAGCAGCTCCTGAGTAGGCGGGGCGTGCAGATTTTTTAATGCAACTAACTTGGCATGTGTCGCGTTCTTCTCCCACCGCATTTTCTGGATTTTCTCCGCCTGTTTCGGCAGTTGTCCCCAGTTCAAGATCAACATAGCCTCAATGTTGGCGGTCCTAGTGAGGTCGTGAACCCTCAGAGCTTCACTCTCTTTGAAAGCATTCATTTCATCAACGAAGGACTTGACCATTGCATTGACACCCTGATCTCCATCTTCCAGTTGCAAGATACCTGAGGGGTTCACTATTTTGATATCCTTCAAGGTGTCGGAGTGAATTTCCTTCACTTCTTTCTCCATGGTTCGCATCTGAGAAATGGCTGCTTCGAACAATGTATTCTTCCAGCCAAAGTTTTTCTTTAAAATGAACAGCATACAAGGGTCAACTAACTTCATGGGGTTTTCAGTCAAAAATTGTTTTACTCCATAATCTTCAATTTCCTGTACTCGCTGTACAACCTCTGCACAATTTCCTGCCTCGCTTTCCCATATTGGGATCAAAGTCTGAATCTCCCCTAGGAGTATTTCGCCATCCACGCGAGTGCTCATGAACTCCCTTATGAAAGCACTTCCTTCTGCTATAATACCATCTGTCCATGCCTTTATTACTTCTGTCCAGGTCCTACCTTGCTGTACCTGCTTGACCAACCTTTGGCTTTCTGCCGAATTGGGGTCGAATCCTTGATGTGCCTATGCCAAAGGTAGCGCACCATTTTCAGCCAATGAAGAGAGAAATTCCACCATGGTTGAGACTATCTGTTTCAACTCACGTTTCTCCCTACCATCTTTTTGCGACTGTCCCAACATATGATCTGCGGAGAATTTAAAAATGTGATCGCGAGAGTCTCTGTTCAGCACCCCTAACTCCATCTTTGTTATTTCATAATCCTCGGGCTCAGGATCCTGCGTTTCTCTCATAGGCTTTACTGTGGCGATTTCAGCAGTAATCTTCCCTGTAGATGGGTCTGTAGTTAACCTCGCGTCGCTTTTCATTCTTTTGGCTTTAGGAGTGCGTGTAGCATACCTCGTAACAATCTCTTTAACTGGCATAGACAGCGGTTTGAAACTTCTCCTCTTGCTAACCGATTCGGTGAGCCATGGTGGAATTGCGCTGGACATAATTCTGTTATCGGGAGTCTTTACAGGTGTGTCTGTAACCTGAGATAGGTCTTGACAATGTGTGAGAACTTCCTGAACCTTCCCTTTGTGATCGGGGGTGAATGAGAGGTCTTCGTCATTGAGCTCAACGACATCATCCAAATAATCAGGTTCTTCTGAAGCCATCTGACTCTTCTTTTCCGACCTCGTCCTTGCCCTTGATCTTGGCGCGGTAGGGTGTTTCACTGAGGCTGTCTTCTCCTTCAATAATATTATTTCACCTGCATTTGATAACAAAGGAGAATCATTAGCAAGAACTTGCTTCACACTTTTAATGGGTGACCCAGTATCAGGGCATGTATTTGTAAGGAGTTGAACTCCTTTCTTCCTCGCCGTAATCCAGTTCTCAGTTTCTTCAAAAATGCTGCGGGCCCGGAGTCTGATATCACTGGACTCTTTTCTGTCCCAATCTATAATTGGGACACCTTCTGCTTCGGAAAAGATGGCGGATGGACGAGGGGCCTCTGAACTGTCCTCTTCTATACTTCTGACATCAAACTTCAATCGCAATAGCTTGATCTGAGATACAGTAAGCCTGGTTCGATCTCGCTCCCAAATCATTTTCTCATCACCAAGATTTTCCCATAGATCCTCAAGATGATAACTTGGGGAAGGGCATTTGCTTAGCCCTAGGGTCTGCCTGGCAAAACCTTTGCTATCAAATCCTGTCCTTGGTTCATAAAAGGGCATGTGGAAGTTCAGTAAATTGCTCCCCACAACAGATGCATCCAACATACTGTTACAGACTAGATGGCCTAATTTCACTGGGAACAAAGAGTTCCACTTGTCTTCCGGGAGAGCAGTTTTAATAACAATAAACAGCTGCCTGCAAACTTCTGCCAGAACAAAACAATCGAAAGCGTACCTAGGCAGCTTCAAGGGTTCCTCTTCGAATCCACCTACCCGAATATAAGTGAAGCGGGGAAATTGAATGTAGAAGCTTCCAAATACCTTGACCAATTTCTGAGCATTGTCCGAAATCCTCTGGTTCGGCTTGCCAGCAAGTTCTTGGTGCAATTTTCCCCATAACACATCATGTACTGTCCTGTAATCCTCTAAAACTCTATCCTTCCTCAACAATGGGCAATACTCATAAATAAACAAGCTCTCATTCCAAGGAACCTTCTGGATAGGAGATAGATCTTGAGTGCAGGCCAAACAATACATTAGGTATGAGGACATATAAAACCCTTCTTTGGTCATTTGATTTTGTTGAGTTGGTCCCTAAGAGACACGGCTATAATCTCAGCCCAGTCTATATGCTGTCTTCCTTCTAGAACGATCTCCACAAAATGGAACATCCATTCGTCAAAGTACAGGGCTTGTTCCGAGCCTTTCAATCGGTGGAGGAGGGCAACCAGATCATGTACCAAGGGGTTCATGTGATCCTTAGTGAGGGATTTGGGCAACCGCGACCCCCCTTTGTAATTGGTTTTTGTCCATCTTCTTGCTATGTGGCTTCTGTTTCTGTCAACATTTTCCCTAAATTGGGCCAGAGACTGGGTGGGGGTGAAGTTAACAAGGCCTTCGTCAGGTATTTTGAAAACTGCCGCAATGGTCTCACGGTTCACAGGTATTAGGGTTTGCCCATCCGCATTTAAAATACTCTTCAATTTAACATCGTATTTGTTGATACATTCCTGTATTAACTCTGGACAAACGGCGGAAGGTGGGAATGCGGCCGCTTCTAATAGACCACTGGCTAAAATTTCTACAACAAACTCTTCGTCAACATGAGATGAGAGTTCTGAAGTTATGGTGTCAACTGAAACCCCTAACAAATTTGTATCTGTTATGACCGGAGCTCTGCATTCTAGATTCTTTACATTCCCAAAGAAATGCATAACAGACTTCATATTTCTCTAAGAAGATGAAAGTCTACTGGCTTACTGCTTGAAATATTGAATTTTAAGGAACAACCAGAAATGAGGGGCAGAGCTCGAAAAAGCTACCTGTAAGATTTGAATTCGACCAGACCACCTTTCCAGCGCCAAGATCCCGCAACGCATAATAGGGAAGAATGACTTACCCAGCTCCTTTTTACTTGCCGTTTGAAGCGCGGGATATACAGCTTTATGCGAGCATTAATCGGGCCTTCACTACCAGGTGACGTTAAGAAATAAATGCTTTCAAATCAAATTGTATCTTCGGGACCTGCCACCTTTTCCAATCATAATTATTTGCCCTCAAACCAAATATTTTCCACCCGTGCAAGTGATTTCCTTGGTTTCCGTGTACTGACCCAGCAAATGTAATCATGCCATGTCAATCAGCCCGTCTTGTCAAGTCGTTACATCATTAAGAATCCCGCCGGCGTCCCTTTTGAACTACTTTGAACTACTTTGAACCGGAGTTCAAAGGGGTTCAAAGAGGTTCAACATCTCATAAGAGGAAAAATGCCGCGTGCTTTCGTGCAGGAACACGTCATTAGCAATAAAAGACTTAGACCGCTATCGAACTACTTTGAACTACTTCGAACCGGAGTTCGAAGAGGTTCAAAGTGGTTCAAATGACTTGAACAATGCAAGCATTCGGTTTATGATGGACCGGAATTGATTCCAACGACGCCAAAGCTCAGATTTGACTGACTCAAATGTAAAGGCTTTTGGGGGGGGGGGGACCAACAAGGAAGGAAAACGAACAGAGTGAAGCTTTGTCCATTGTAAACACATGAACTTGGAAAGTTCAAATAAAGGCGACTCTGAACCACCCAACACGCTGAAAGTATTCCTTTTTAGTTCTCAATCCCATGAGGGGAATGCATCTTCTTAAGTCAAATCATCACTCTCATAGTTGTGAATGAATTTATCTTGAAGTTGATGTTGTGGGTGTGTTGCGCCTCTACAACTTTTTTGTGCAAATATTTGTGTTATGTGATAAATTGTTGTCTAAAGCCTTCTATTGAGTTGCAATGTGATATAGGTGCTCTCATACTAATTATAATCATGCTGCAAATGCATCTCAATGATGTTCTAGGACCTTGACTAAGGCATCTTCAAATCAATTTGATTACTATGGTATCTTATTTTAATGCTGCCCATGGAGGGTAGAGTTACATTGGCATGGACAATGTGTATGAGGGCTTGTTATGCTATGTGGTTGGCGCTAAAACTGCCTGCACATTGTCTATTTTCTTTCACACTTAGAGATTGTGCTAGATGGTTGGTGATTTGTAGTGGAACAGATTGATAAGAAAATCTTTTGACTTGTTCTCACCCTTGTAGATTATGTCCCACTGGTGCCGAACCATTTGTACCAAAAGGCTATAATGGCAGTGTTGTTGAACATTTATAACTTGCCATTGTTGGCTGTGGTTAAGAGGTTTTGTTTTTAAACGTAATGACAAGAACAAGATGAAGATTGTGAGACACATATCCACACTTTACAATGAAATTCAGTATACTCTTATTATCTGGACTACCCTGAATTTAAGAGAGAGCATCATGCTTTAATGATGGGTCTCCTAATAGTTCATGTCCTCTTCAAGCACTATGATACTTTGTAGAGGTTCTCTTCCTGCGACAGTAAAGAATTTCATTACCAAAGATGGCATTTTCTTTACTATGCATAGTTTAACTCGAACCATATCAATAAACTGTGATCCCCAGGTCTAGATTTCCTTAGTGTACTAGAGCATGGTGCTAGTCTTACATAAAAGGTGTAAATTGGCTGAAACATGGCAGACGCAAGCCATGAAACACACATACAAATAAACATAATGAAGCATATACGCAAACACACGCAAGGCATAAAATGTACATACAAATGAAGAGTACACATAAATGTAAGACATGAAGCATAGATACATGCTAGGTAAGTAGTATACACATGAATACACACGTGGCACAAATTGCACGCCTGATTACACATAAGCCATGAATCATACACATGAATACACGTAAGGCATGAATTGTACATGTACACATAGGGTATGAATCATACACATGAATACACGTAAGTGAAGCAGTGTAAATGCACGTAAGGCATGATGGTTACACATCAAACATGAAAGGCATGGAACACTACACATAGATGCACGTCAGACATGTAATGCACGAAGCAATTCACATAAGTACATATCAGACATGAAGGCATGAAGCAGTTTACATAAATACACATTAGACATGTTAGGCATGAAGCAAGGGCACAAAACATGCATGAATGTTCTCGTGGAATAAAATTGCCGAAGTCCATTAGTTGTGAAGAAAACACAAGGCACAAAGCATACATAAAGAATGTTCTCATGGAGCAAACATGCTGAAGTATATCAGTCGTGAAGCAAACACAAGGCATACATGTGAAGAGTATGCATATAAGATACACTTAGAGTAAGCATGCTTATATTAGACACGAAGCAGTTTAAGGCACATACACATAGGAAATGCAATGTTGGTGAACTTGGTTTTATTTTAGAGCTACCTAAGAAGTGGGCTGAATAGTTAACTCTAACTAAATGGTGATTAAAGTAGGTTTGTCCCGTAGGATGACAAGATTATTGCTCTTTTATTAATTGTAATGTCCCCTTCCTAGTTTGCCCTAGAGTCATAATTGCAACAAATTAGGGTTAGGGTTACATCTTACCAAGTAAATATCTTCAAAATAATGTAATATTGGATTTGAATCGTACAATTATAAATTTATAACATAAGCAACATACCAAATGTACACACACAATTAGGGTTAGGCAACCACATCAATTCATTGATTATTAATAATGCTACAAAAACATATTAGGGTTTGGAGGAAGAGACACAATGGGTCCGCCCGAAGCCTTTACCACACCAAGTCCAAGAGGGATGTCTTTTGCAACTTTCTCACTTGGTGGCTTGTACTTGCTTTCCCCATCCTGCCTCGTTACCCAGAAAACACATACCATCTTGCAGAGTTGGGTGGAGGTTGTAAGTGTGTTCGTCGATTCTTCTATGTAATTGCCCTACGGTCCTAGGAGCCATTATGGTCAACTCTTGGACAGCCTACTTAGTCCTCTCAAATCCCTTTTGCTTACACCTCAGGGCCTTCCTTTCAAGATGGATTTTAGACAATCAGACATTTCTCACATATTTGTCATCATAGTCATCAGCATTGATATTGGTATATGACAATCAACATATCTTATATAGACTTAAGCATTATTCTTTATATATATCAATAACATACGTTTATCTAATAATCATGATGAACAAGGATGTTAACATAAAAGATATACCAATGAGTATGAGTTTGATGACAAAATCTGGGATGTTTATTGTTATGCTGTAACTCAAATGCTGGAAAAGGTGTTTTCCCTTTGATTTCTGCTCACTACTGTTGAAACAATCCCTTTTTCCCATGCCATCTGATTGCTGCTTGTGGGATATCCGATTCTATTATTACTGATGAAGTAATTTAATTAATGCTTTAATCTTGCTTGGTCATGGTACTTGTATCATGAATGTGTTTTGATCTGACAAAATGTTTACTGATTGTACTTGATTGATTGGATGATGCCGATCATTCTTTGATGTTCGATGTGTTTTGGGAAATGGTTGGTGTGGCGTGGAATTGATTGCCTCTTCATTTGATTCCCTTTCTTTTACTCGTGTAAATACTAACCTTTGAGTACCGAATGTCAATATATACCCTTTGGAGGGTCACCTCTTCCCATATCCACGTCCTCTTCTGAAAGTTTATCTCTTATTTTGTGTCCATTGTCTTTTACTACCTTTAATCACATCCCTCTTAATATTGCATAGCTATCGGAGGACCGCTGGACTTAATGAATTGCTAAACTCTAAACTAGCCCTTTAAGAGATTTTTGATCAAGGAGAAAGTGTATGTCAGCGATGAACTAGCTTATTCATTCTCTTATGGTTGGGTGAGATTTCTTCTATTACATATCATAGTGGCCTAGCATGGTAATATTGGGCTCTTGTTAGGTAGTTATGAGCAATGAGGACGGCACAAACCAATCAATTTGGCAGCCAAAGACAAGCTAGGTTTGAATTGAAGTTATTGCTGGTGTTAAGCAAGCCTTTTGATGACAAAAAGAACCCATCCTATTCTGTGCACCTCCTTCATAGGTCGTGTAAGTCTTTGCCCTGTGTCGTGGCTCCATTCTGGACATGTATGCTTTTGTTTGGAGTGTTCTTTGGTGATAAGAAGTCTATGCTAGCCATGAAAGTGTACTAGCTGTTGGCGTGAAGAAATAACCTTTATGCTGCCCCCCAAGATAAACCTCAGGCTGGTGGTTCAAATGATAGAAAATTGTGAAGTCTTCTAAATTAAGACAATTTTCTGTATCCATTTATTTATTCTGCTACCACAGTGAGTATTGTTGTTATATTCATTATGATTGGATCGGGGTCATGACAAATTATTATATCTCGTCTTAATGTCCATCTTGACATGAAACTCAACACCCACTATTTTCGCCTACCCCACTACATTGAATCGCAACATTTATTTTTGTTCACCTTGTTAAGTTTTAGGATAGCTGCAAATGTAATAGCACTCTATGCTGTATGTGTTTTTCAAATGCAACAATCTCGCTTCATTTATATTGGGAATGAGGCTAGGAGAGACATGTCCCTTCATGGGACATGTCTATTCATTATTATTTATAAGAAAGGACACGCCTCTTCCCATTAATTATAATTTAATCAATCTTATAATGTTTCATCAATCAATTATTAATTAAGAATAATATAATTATTTAATATTGAATATTAAATTTCATATGATTAATAATAATATAACATATTTATTATATTATTATTAATCAACATATATTATATGTATTTTAATGATCATACGACTGAAGCTACAAACATTAACACTCCCTCTTAGCTAGGGAGGATGATCAAACAGAATGTGTAGAGGTCTCCTGTCAACACTTATTACCCTCACCATAGCTATACAAAACATCAACACTCCCTCTTAGCTAGGGAGGATAAATCAATCCAATGTCAACACTTATATGACACTTGACAACATCAATCATATGATGCAAGCAATAAAAGCATCAT
>MU225683.1:314669-331474 GCA_018584345.1 Thuja plicata | reverse complement strand
CATGTCCCATGAAGGGACATGTCTCTCCTAGCCTCTTTGACAATATAAATGAAAGAGAGATTGTTGCATTTGGAAAACACATACAAATAGAGTGCTATTACATTTGCAGCTATCCTAAAACTTAACAGATATCTTTATGTGCTTTTGGGCGCCTATTTTTTCGCTAGTTGCTTTTTGGACTTTTTTTTTCGTGGGTTTCTTCTTGGACAGCCTTTTTTTTTGCGGGTTGCATTTTTAGAGACCTATTTTCTGGTGAGTTGCTTTTTGGGTGACCTATTTTTTTGGCAACTTGCTTTTTGGCCGAGCCACTTTTTCACAACTTACTTTTTGGCCGACCCACTTTTTTGCAACTTACTTTTTGGCGGACTTAGTTAGAACAAGGTATTTTAAATAAATAAAAATTGCTGGCCGACCTAGTTGAGGGGCCATAACCTTTGGTGAAAGGTTGCATTTAAAGGATATAAATAGAGGTCACATTTTAGTTTAGTTTATCATCAATTCATTGAATATTTTTCCTACTTTAAGATGAGACCTACTTGATTCCTACTTTAAGAGCAGACCTACAGCCAAAGAAAGAAAAGATTTATGAGAAGAAATAAGACAGACTCGAGAACATATTTATGAGATGAAGTCAGACATTTTTGAGCAGATGTAAGGCATAATTTTTTGAATATATCTTTCAGATTTGAGAGCATTCATTGAAGGTCCTATTACAGATCTGAGTGGAGGTGTATTGCACATTAAGAACACTTTCTTGAAGGACGTTAGGTTTATTTCTTGGATATCTCTTTGGGAGGTTCTTTTGAATTGGAGATCGTTCCTCCTGACCTAATCATTTGATTCAGATTCGTCCTCAATTCAGAGTGAAGTCATCTGTTAAGTTTTGAATACCTAAGTCTTTCGATTACTATATCTATATACTTAATAATTGTTCTAAGCCATTGAAATTTCTTAGGAGAAGTTGTAGTTAGTGAAAAATCTTAACTTTTGCTTCAACGCCATTGTAATATTCAAACACATTATGAGCTTCACTACTTATGAGCCAAAATGAAAAAATATGTGAAAAGATGAGAAAAAGTAGTATGAAAAGAAAAGAAAAGAAAAGAGAAAAATGAAAAAGAAAAGAAAAGAAACTATTGTTGAATATTTGGCTTTTGGGCGTGCAAATATCTCTGTAGGTACTAAAATGAAAATTTTCAGAATGTAGAGCAATCATCATGAGATTACAATGATAACCTTGTTGGGGCTATGGATGCCTGACTGGCAATGAGGCTCTATCTAGGATGCTTTTGAAGTATGGATATTGTACATAGCTAACTACAGTGGACCTCAGGAGGTCTTCAATGGTCTTGTCGAACGGGAATGAATACACTTGCACACACATAGGTAATCAAAGACAAAGGCTCTTAGCTCAATTTGTGGTTTCTTCCATTTTGAGTACATTTCCTTGTTGTCTGATAGGTGAAAGGGAGTTAATCAAAGATTCTAAGTTCCAAACTAGTTTTATCCTTGAAATGTTCCAGAACATTTCCTCAGCGGAGTCTCCAAATGTTGCGTCCTTTCCAAATCATTGCCCCATTGCAAATGGGAACCCCTTCTTTTGCTTGGTTAGGTTAGTAGTTTGGCTAGTTTATGTAGATTTGGTAGTGTTTTGTAGGTCTTGGGCAATTGGTGAGGTAAGTGTTGAGCATCTTAGAGGTCCAAGAGGCTTGAAGTTGGCAAATAAAAAGGCTCATTGACGAACTCCAGTCATTCATCCAACACTTAGCCAAATTCAATTCAATAGGAAGACATTGTTGAAGTTTAAGCTCTAATTTTTGATATAAAGTTCGAAATCTGATCTGATATGAAGCTAGAAACTTGAACAAGGGGGATTGAACAATTGAAAGAGATCGAAAATCCAATATGTAGTTGGAGGTAAACGAGTGAAATCAAGCAGAGGAGGAAATTGTGTTTGCAAGGAAAGTGCAAGATTAGCAAAATGTTGGGAACACGTTAAAGACGAATTCCAACACCATGTTAGAGTCTGACCTGGTCTTGGAAGATGGGTGCCCAAATTTTGAGTCTTGAGAGACTGATCCCCTGAATCCATAACTAGAGGAGAGAGTTGAAATGGCCCTCGTTCCTCTTCAAAGACCACATCATGATTGAAGATGAGACGAGTAGTCTTGATGTCCAACAGTTGGTAGGCTTTGTGATTATCACCGTACCTAGTTAGCATGAGTTTCTGGCTCTTGGCATCTAACTTGGTGTGTTTAGCATCAGGGTTCCAGACAAAAGCAATGGAGCCAAAAACTTTGAGATGACCGATTCTGGGCTTACGGCTTGACCAGGCTTCTTCTAGAGTCTAATTCTTGGCAGCCATTGTAGGAGAGTGGTTGATAAGATAGACAACTGTGTTGACTGCTTCATCCCAAAATTTCTTTGGAACTCTTATGTTCAAAAGCATAGATCATGCCATTTCGGTAATCGTGCGGTTTCTATGCTCAACGACACCATTTTGCTGAGGGGTGTACAGTGTTGTTGATTGGCGCTTTATGTCATGTTGTTCACAGAAATGGGAGAAGGCAGAGGAACAAAATTCTCGCTCATTGTCATCTCTAAGAGTAACAATATGTTTACCAAACTCTTTGTTCTTCAAATGCTTTGAACTTTTGAAACAGAAAAAAACACCTTTGATTTTTGATGAAGGAAATACACCCATACTTTACGACTGAAATCATCAACATAAAGTAAAAAATACTTGGACCTAGTAATAGGAGTAGCCATAGGTCTACAGATATCAACATGGACTATTTGCAATACCTTAGAAGCTCTCTAGGAGTCGCCATCTGAAAATGGACTGCGATGCTGCTTCCCAGCTTGAAATGCTCTGCAAACTCCAATGTTCTGGATCTGAATCTTTGGCAGTCCAATGACAAGATCTTCTCGGACAATCTGAGCAAGATAGTGCACATTTAAGTGCCCATACTCTAATGCCAGAATGTACTAACATAGGAGCGATGGGCTTTCATAGCAAGCTCTTGAGAATCACCGAAGTCAACAAGTCTGAATAGACCATGATCCTCAAGATCCATGGCAACAGTAGACTAAGTCTCCTTATCAATGATAGTGCACTGATGTGAATTGAAGGTCACGTCTAACCGAGGAGAATGTCTTAGAATTTGACTGATGGAGAGAAGGTTGAGTTCCATTCTTGGAACAAAGTACACATCAAGGAAAATCAGTTTCCTCCCTTCCAAACTGAATTTGTATATTGCCTTTTTCGACAACGGTGTACTCTTCCCCTCCAAATATAACTAAATTTGAGAATGGCTGAAACTTTGTGAACCAATCCCGATGATGAGTGAAGTGGCGGGAGGCATCTAAATCAATATGCCAGGCAAAAGATTTTACATGATCTGTAGGTCTTTTAGCCATGAAGGCGTAAAAGGTAGACTCACGTTGCTCAGTGTGCTCCGCAACATGTGCTTTAGGTTGTGAACCAGATTGCTTGGCTTGAACAACTAAGCGTTTATGACACTCCAACTTCATATGACCAAACTTATGGCAATAGTTGCACTGAATATTTTTCTTCAAGCCTTTTGATGACTGAGTAGAGAGATTCTACTGAGAAGAATGAAAAAACTGATAGTTGCCTGTATCCTTTTGAAAGGAGTTAGTTGAGAAAGCTTGGGTGTTCAAAGATGAACTGGTACCACTACCAAATTGTTGTTTCCAGCGTTCTTGTTGTAAAAGCATTATGCAAAGATTGGAAAACGATACATCAACATGAGTGGAAGCAATGTTGAGAGTTTCAAAAAAGTGCTCATAGGAAGACGATAGACTCTTCAGGGCGATCACCACCACGTCTTCCATTTTGCGTCCAATAGCTTCCAACTAATCTCAAATGTCCTTGATTATATTTAGATAATCTTGCAGGGACACCTGTTCATCCATCATGATCATGAAGAGCATGTTCTTCAAGAAGAATGTATGACTTTTATCAGATGTTTCGTGCAAACCTTTTAGATGGCTCCAAATTTCTATAGCAGTTTTGCCAGAAGGAACCCTAGTTGCCAAAAACGCACCAAAAAATTCTCGTCGAACAAAGAAAGGGAGTCACGGGTAGAGGAAGACCACGACCAATGGTGAAAAAGGCATTTGAACAATTACGAGCGCAGCTGAAAACAATCGGCAACCATAACGACCACAAAATGGCGATGTAATAGGCAAAAGAAAAACGTGAAACCACGTTTATTGAAATTTGCATGGAAAAACAATGGCGTCAACGTATTTATAGTTCGCACCCAACATGGGTTGCAGGGAAAAAAATGGTGCCGAAAAACAGCATTGAATACAGTTTGTGTGAACGAAAGGAGTGTGATCCTCAACTCATTTGCATACTGGCCATGCAAATCCCAGGTTCTTTAAATAGAAGGCCTTCTTGCTATTAGGAGAATATGATGTGTCTTTCAAGCTAATCCAAGTTTTTATTGCAACTTTTGACCCTGAAACTTTGGGCAACATTTTATTTGCCACCGAGAATTTCAGGAATGTCAAGGTCTTTCTATTTTTTTCTTCGGAGATCCCAATCTTATTTAATATCATTCATCTCATCACCTTTAGTTGTCTTTCGACAATATCAGTCAAAACTCTATTTTCAAATATGGCAACTATCGGACTTTTCAATATATTGTAATTATGACTGTTAAACTTCTGAGATTTGGTGAGGTAATGACTTTCTAAATTTCTCATTTCAATAGGTGCTCTACTTCTGTACTTGGGATAAAACATAATATACAGATATAGTCCAAACTCCAATCCATCAAACTTCAACAGCAATCTTAAATGACTGATGAAAATAGAATTTGTTCTGATAAAGGAAAGAAAACCAGCAATTATTGCTCTGTCCCTGCTGTTATGTTACAAAAATGACATCAAATTACGTCCAGTTTTTATTGTTGTGCAAATTTTTTAATGACAAATGGACTTGTTCTTATGCATGCTGTATTTCTGGACCTTCACGGGAATGCAGCAATCTACAGGCACAGATTTGCCTAGTTCCAGGCAAAAACAATATACTATGATCACATAACTGCAATAGTGAGATCCTCTTCTATTGTTCTACTCATATATTTCCCTCGTTCCTTGTTTGAGAGATTGATTTGTTTTAGGTATCAAACCATCAAATTGATTGTCATCTCTGATGTTGAGGCTGTGACGATATATCAAAGCATTACAGTAAATTATATAATAGAAAGATAACAAACAAAACTTCATTTTTTTTTTCTATTTTCTGAGAACAAAAACTGGCTATTTTTTTCCCTTTTCATTGGGGGTCTAGCTGTTCAGGGACATCTGGCTGTCCTTGGGATAGTTGAGGAATGTCAGAGACATCCTTGGCCATATCCTACCACCCGATGTTCTGGGTGTTCTGGCCAAAGGCTGAGAAATGCTTTTGAGGCCTCCCTGCATCCTCAGAATGTATCTGCAATGGGGACACCTGGCAAAGACTTAGAGACGTGTCCCTGTGTATATCCTAGGGAATGTCAGAGACATCCTTGGCCATACCCTGCCACCTGATCTTCTGGCTGTTCTGGCCAAAGGCCCAGGAATGCTTTCAAGGCTTCCCTGCATCCTCAGAATGTATCTGTGATGGGGACACCTGGAAAAGACTTAGAGATGTGTCCCCGTGTATATCCTAGGATAATTTTCCACATTTTAATGCTAAAAGATATTTAATGTGTGATTGAGCTTCATACAACCTTTTACATTGAATTGTTTTCATTTTATGTACAACAATTTAGTAGTAAGTAGTGTTTCGGCTAAATTATGTGTCATCAGGTGCGTTACTGGTAAATAAAAGCTTGCAGTTGTTAAACATCAATGACTCTGTTATGCAGAAGGTTTTTTTTTTGTGACTAGGTACAATCCATTTATATACTCATGGTGGTTTATAGAGATGATTTTTTGATCTTGCATTATATAGTTCAAGTAATTATGCTATATCAATATGTTTGCAGCCAAGTTATTCCTTGAGAACATTTACTGGTCATTCAACATCTGTGATGTCTCTTGATTTTCATCCAAAAAATGAAGACGTCCTCTGCTCTTGTGACGGAGATGGTGAGACACGTTATTGGAATGTTAAACAGGGTGTTTGTGCCAGAACATTCAAGGTTAGCTATCAACAAAAGCTTCCCATTTGTGCTCTGTATGATCACTGTGCTATGCTAGGTGGCCTCTCTATATAATCTGCATGGATTTTAATATGTAAGTTTGGTTTGTCTTACAGGGCGGTACGAGTCAAGTGCGATTTCAAACACGAAGTGGTAAACTGCTTGCTGCTGCTGCCGAGAATGTTGTCTCAATATTTGATGTTGAAACTGAAAATTGTCTACATTCTTTACAGGTATTGTTGATCTTATGTTAGAGTTTTTAATGTTTTATGCACTGTATTTTGAGGATATGTTATGATCCACAAATAAAGAATTAATTATTTTTTATTTCGAAATTCATTAATTCTTTTAGCTCTTGATAATAGGCAAATGGATTGCTGTGGTCTAGGATAATTTCAATATCAGTTTTGTATCTGCTTTTTCAGAGTCTGTAATGGCTTCATCAAATGCCAGCTCTATCTTGATTTTACATAGACATGGCCATTGTTAACTATGAAAGCTGTCATTCTTTTGCAGAGACATACAAAGCCTGTGCACTCTGTTTGCTGGGATTCGACTGGAGATTACTTGGCATCCGTTAGTGAGGACTCAGTGAGGGTATGGTCTCTTGGTGGTGGAAATATAGGTGAATGCATATATGAGCTGAGCTGCAATGGAAATAAGTTTCATTCGTGTGTTTTTCATCCAACCTATCCATCAGTCTTGGTTATTGGATGCTATCAGGTTGGTCTGTTGCTCTCTGTCTTGGTATTTGACTCTTTAGCATATGTTCGTTTTTCATCTAGAAAGAGTTCTTACTTTGTAGTAATAGGTCTTTGTACCGAGATAATGTTTTTCTAATGTATTGTATTTGGTTGCAGTCTCTGGAAATATGGGATATGTTTGAGAATAGAAGTATGACCATTAAGGCACATGATGGCCTCATAGCTTCCTTAGCAGCTTCAAATGCAAGTGGCATGGTTGCTTCTGCAAGTCATGATAAGTTTGTAAGATTGTGGAAATAATAATTTGAGATGTAGTGAAGAAAATCTCAGGATATGTTTGTCACTATTTGATTGGGATTGTGGCGAAGCCTTGAGTAGCTTTTGTATTTAAATTATTTTTTTTGTCAAGTAATTACTAGAACCACTTTGTTTATAGATTAATACTTTTTTGTAGAGATTTTATTTTTCCAATCCATAGTCATGGGAAAAGAATTTCTTGGTAAAGACTGGATAATTCTTTTTCATCAACGTTTCAGATCAGGCCCATCATGAGGATGTATAGATAGGATAGGAAGTAGACTAGAGCTGCTTGTAATTAACTCTAGTTAGATACCCCATCATTGAGACTCACAAAACAAATGTATTAAATTCAACTAGCTATTACTATTAATCAATACAAAATGGTTCAATTTACAAAGCTGACAAGAGTATTTTGAATTTTGTTTATAATAGGCTCACATGGAAAGACTTGAGCAAAGACCATCCCTATTAAGGCTCTGATCACAGTTGTCAACCTGTACTGCCTTTCTCAACCTTCTTTTAGATAATGATCTTCAATTGCAACGTGTAATGTCCCTTTCCTATTTTCCCCTAGAATTTCCCCTAAAATCACAATTGCACAAAATTAAGGTTAGGGTTTACCACATATAGGGCTTATTCAATTATGTGATCCACAACTTGAAATCTTGCATCCACCACACAATACAATACCAACATACAAAAAGATATGTACATATTCAGCAATGCAAACATATTGATAAATCGATCAAGGATTAGAGTAAAGAGGATATATCTTCATAATCATGCAATACTTAAATTATATGTGAATTCCACTTATAGAAGGTATAGAGGAAGGAAGCATAGTAGGGTGCCCTAAGATCATAGTTCTCCCTCCATGCGTCCTCCATTTTTCTATGATTGGAGGTAATTATGATTCACCACTAGTCCCTCGATGTATGGGATGGGAAGGTACTTGCAATAGGGTGACTTTAGTGGTTCTCCCTTAGTCACAGTGTAGTAGGGTGCCCCCTAGTTGTTGTCCTTTAACTACCATTGCAATATGGCGCTCTTAGTGATTCTCCCTCAATTACAATGTAATAGGGTACCCTCATAGTTGTTCTTGCTTAACTGCCACTACAATAGGGTGTCCTTAGTAGATCTCCCTTAATTGCAAACCTTATCCCCTTTCTCGTGACATGCTACTATCAAGTTTTGTTCATATCCTTAATGCCTATTAACAATAAATCAAGATTGCTTTATAAAATTTCATAAATATATTAATCTCCATTTCTGCAATACCAAGAATAATATTGTCACTCTTGGTTCAAGTTTGAATATAGTTATTCTCTTCTTGGTACCAAGAAATGGATTTGTTGAAAAGATACCACCTTTTCCTTGTAATTGGATGTTCTTGTTATGTTATTCAATGATCCTTCCTTGAATGAATTGAAGTCCATCATATACCTTATATGATGGGAAGGGTTGCATTCTAAAAGACATATTATGTCTCTACACCATTGTATCTCTTCATAGTATAATAGTATAATGATCATTTGTTAACCTTGCCCAATCACACCTTTCCAATACTAACAAATATTACAAATTATAAATCGTTGCCTTTCTCAGTAACTCATCATTGTTGTTTAGACATACATTAGCCTTCGTTTATTCACCACCTATTACGTGTAATATATTAATAAATTCAATCCTTAGCAGTGTTGATCATCTCGTGACAACTATAATTGATAATATAACGATTGCTCCTCGGTAATGTTTGAAATCACTATTAATATTCATCGTATTGATATTGCTACTCTTGTCAGTAATATCACTACGTAATGGATGACTTCTATATCATTGCTTTAGTGTTAGGATTAATCATTCCTTGTCTATCAATACCTCTTAGTCGGCAAAAGTGGATATTTATATAATTTAAAATCGTTGCCTTTCTCACCTAAAAGACTTTGATGTCTATTTCCAAAGGGCAATGGCTCCCATGTGGTAGATGTAACACCACCAATGCACATGTTAACCACCTATTGTATTATCCTCCACTTTGTGTATGCTTCCTTTGGACAATAAAGATAGCTTGGCCCAATATTTTCATTTGCTCGAAATGTCTTTCCTTTTCAACATGAACTGTCAATTACTTTGAATATCCTAATAAAGGAAGTGTATTGGTAGAGCTCTACAATATATGACGTTTTGCTAGCCTTTTTAATCCTTTAGCATGTCTGTCACTTATAAATGTTACCTTCATAATACCACCATGATAAACTCCAATAGAAATCAATGCTTGATAAGTTTCATTCTTAGGCATCACTTCTTACTATACTAACCCTTATTTATTCTTGGCATCAATCTAAGTTTTTTGATATTCTATTTTATACTGTCATGATTTAATTCCTTTGATGTGAAGAAAATTTCGAAGTCTTATTTTATAAGACAATTTTATGATATCTAATTTATCTACTATGGTGGGATATGACACAACGCCCTTTGTGCCAAGAATTGTAATGTTATGTTTGGTCATTCAATGATTCTATGCCAAAGCTAGTTGCTTGGTCCTCTCATAATGTATGTCATGGCTATGCTATTTACAATTTTAACCCTTGGGTTAATTGTTCGTCCATCTCCTCAATATAAGAAACCACCACAAATATACACTATGGTACTTGGTATTTATCTTCGGATTCTTAGCTGATCTCAACATCTTCTCGACACTGCTTTAGAATCCTAGAGATCTTATTAGAGACACCTTAAATATATGAAAGAAAAGCTTATGCTATGGACATTTCATTAGTTCATAGATTCTACTTGTGGCCCATTCTTGCCTATCACATGATTCTAGACGACAGTTGACCTTATAGCCATTCTTCTTAAGGACCTTTCTCAAAGAGATTAATTCCTGCTCCAAGTGTTCATTATCTAAAATTCAAAGGGCTCTTGTGGTAAGTGGTTTTTGGATGCTATATTTTAGAGTTTGGTGGTGGGAATCTTTCATGTAGTTAAAGATCATTTATATTTCTTTTTCTTATAAATTTCTTGTGCTAATGACCCATCTAAGAAAAGCTCACACCATGTTCTACCTCATTGATGAACTTAATGTTATAAAAAATTCCATTGATATACATATGAAATTCCTCTAGTTTGCGTAGGCTATGTTGCTAGGCGAACATTGTATCGACATACATCTTTCACCACCCAAGTGTAAAGTGGGAAAAACATAAGAGCAAGATCCTTAGAAGTGCTCCATAAATAAATCGGTCGATGCTAAAGAAAGTGTAAACTATTGCACCTTCTATTTGCATACACACCTTTAGTCATCTTTTAGTGAAAAAAGGCCTCAAATACTGTCGAATTGCTTTAGTCATCTCCTTGATGTGAGCTTTAACAACTTCAATTCTTCCATGGTTGAAACTTCACAAGAAGAATGATTCTTGACCTTTGCCTTGGGGTATTGTTCATCTTACTAAGACTTGCATCTGATTAGTTATATCTTTCTGATCATCATTTCAAAGAGGTTGTTAGTTGTATTTTCATGTTTTTGTGAAAGAAACTTACATGAGGCTTTTATTGATAGGCCATAACAAGAAAATTGAGGTTTATTTGGTTACTAATGCTCTAGATTCAGGTGCTGCTTGTGTGCTTAATTGTATTAAATACTAGGTCAAATTATGGAAATTTATAAACTTGGTGATCAACCTCTACTCTAGATATTTCATTGCCATAGGTGGTTAATGTCACCAATGATCTTGATTTTTTAGAATTAGTTTCTTTTTGAATCTCAATTTCATAAAATCTTGCATATGCTCCACTCCTTTCACACACTCAAAACTCACTTGATAACAATCTTTTGCATGCAAATATTGAGGCAGTTCTAAATTGTTACATATCACCTAGATTATATTGTGGAGCATGACAATTGATAGAACATAATCAAGAAGTAACAATTGATCTTAATTGTTGCAGATTGAGTAATTCAATAAGATGAGTTGATATTTAACTTACTCAAAGAAACAACAATTATGTTTCAAATGATAAAAATTGTTATTGCACCACTTCATGTGATGTTTCATATTGATTTGTTCAATGCACATTTATTGTAAATAGAATTTTAAGTTTTTGGTAGGATTTTATTACTGTTTAGAATTGCAAGAGAATGCTGACTTTAAAGCCATTACATACTTCCAAGGCTTTGCCATTGGGAAAGAGGCTAGTGGGTAAAAAGTTCAAAGTAACAAATACACAGTCTTTCTCCCCCAACTAATAAATACATAGAGCTGCTTGTGTGTTAAGTAACCACCTATACGTGAAATGTTTCTTCAAATAGATAATTGTGGTGTGACCTATGAGTCAAAGGCCAATAAAGTAAAAGGTTTAACTAAAATGTTTCTTGTCAAATCTTAAATATAAAAAAGCACTTGTTTTATTCATTGTCATTACTTGAGCTAAATGAAACACTTGAAAAAATTGAAGGCATGTGTTGTTTTTTATTCTAAAAGCAACAAACAAAGGTGTCAACCCTATACAAAATTGGTCCAACAAGCCACTTACAATAGGTCATGAATAGACCATTTTCAACAAAATAAATGCCAAAATGGACCACTTACAACACACTAGCAGTACAACTAGGAACCCACCTCGAGCATCGGAAGAAATCTCACCCACAACTTGGAGTTTGGGAGGAGAAAGAACTATTTTTTAGCCTACGACTAACAATAGTCATGACAATACTATTCTTAAGAATATCATTACAAGTGGGATCAAGAGTGGAAATCCCCTAGAGGGTTTGTCAGTACCTTGAGTAGATTGTTGATTGACAACCACAAAAGGTTGGGGTAGAATAGGAGCAATAAGAGTAAAATCAATAGCCAATAGCAAGAGGTGGAGAAGGATCCACAATGCTTGAGGAGACAAGAGTATTAATAAAAGGGTCAAGATCATCCCGTGAAGAGTCATCATAGGAAGAATTAGACACTTGGACAATCAAGCGGTCAACATTAGCATCCTTCCACCAAGTAGCAATGCCTTTACGTCATGAAAGAGAATAATGCAAAGCTAAATGACTAGTTGTAAAACATCTATGACATCAAGGTCAATTAAAATGTGAGAGAAAGTAGATTGACACATAAAGGAAGTGGTATCATGAACCTTCAAGAAGTGATCAGTAGAGTTGCCAATGGCCTCATAACAAGTACTCTCCCAAAAAATGAAGGGGAAGATTGGGAAGACAAACCTATACCAAACACACATTGAGTGGTTTGGTAAGAGGGTTAAAAGTTGTCTAGGGTTTTCCTGAGAGAGAGTTAACTTCACAAGCCCACAACTTTCTCAACACCAAGTCATCATCAAGATAAGCAAATTAAGCAATAAAAACCCTTAGAACAAGGGAAGAGCTCTATGGTACCAATAGCCAAGGACTTCCAAGAATCCAACACCTAGCAGTGTAGATCAGAGAGAGAAATCTAGAGGCCAAAAAATCTACACATCGACCCACAACATTGGTAGAAAGCCACATTTTCTACCACATCTTGGCTAGAAACCACAATAGGGGAGGTCTTGACACAAGAAAGAGGATGAGATTTCCTCTTGGGAGGATGACCAACAAAAGATTTGGCGACACAAGCAACGCTGTGTCCACTAGCAATATAAAAAAGGCTTTGGAGGAGGGACCCCAAAACGCTGAGAACCTGCCATAGGAAGGTCAATGACACCCTCAACACTCACTGCACGAGTAGTAGAGAGAACAAGCCTATAGGCACAACAACAAAGATAGGGGCAGAAATAGGAGCCGTAGTAGCAACATTCAATTTTTTTTGGACCAAAGCAACGAGAGCAAGAGTTGTTGCAACTAGAGTGTGAGCCATCTTTAACTTTTTTCTTAATAAAGGCATATATTGTTTATCATGAAAGGAAAAATGAATTTACGTGGAAAAAATTGTAATAAGTGAGCTACAAAATATTGATGTCTTCACCATAAGGTCATAAATTGTTTACTTTGTAATCCCTATACTAATTTTTAAGATTTATCTACTTTTCACCATGGTCAAAAAATGATAATCCTTCATAGTTTTAACTCATTTGGTGATCTCCATTTTTCTTCTTCAACATAAGATCCCTCTCTTAATCATACACCCTTTAGAATCTCTTATTCTTTAAACCCCCTCTATAAAATCCTCCATTATAATACTTTTCCTAAAACTCATGTTGCACACCTAATTCTTTTGAAATCTCTTTCTAAACATTTCATTGACATTCTCTTCTCCCATCTTTCCCTCCATTCCATAAGTAAACACCAAGCAAGACATCTTGGTAGAGTTTATATCTAGTCACACCACATTACACATACTATAAATACCTCATGCAAGAAGACACATCCAATCTTTCCAATATGTTTTCAAAAGTTAAAATGTTTCAAAAAGGGATTTGATTGAGCTGGTCTATCCAACAACATAACATTTTTTATTGACTTCTAGTGTAGATGTTAAATATCCCCAAATTAGTTGCAGACATGGTATGTGATATCCCATTATTTCTGACATAAATAAAGAAACACATGTAAATAGGTACAAGGAAAGAAACATACCCTTTCTTGTATATATATATATATATATATATATATATATATATATATATATATATGCATTTCTTGCATTTTTGCATAGTAGTTAAGTGGATCCGATGACTGATGGAGCTAGGCACTCATTAACGCATCCATCCACCATGGAGAAACATACCCTGGTGTTATGTACTAGCGAGTTCCAGATACTCACTCGTATATACCACCAGTGTTATGTGAGTTGCATGATGGACCAATGACTTGATGATTGGTTTGTAGACATTATCATGTGATTACCATTATGATATGTATCACATCTCACAACATGGCCACCCACATGAGTGTATCCATCCATGATATGCCATCACACATGCTTACTCACATACACATGTAACATCCACATCATACATTGATGCATCCATGTAGATGTAATTGCATCAATATCATTATACCATCCTTACCACATTACTGCATATGCATCCACAACATATTACATTGAGCATCCTATTTTCAATTCCAACTATATACACATGCATCTTTGTCAGGTAATTGAGTCGATGGATATGCATATCATCCGGACTGATATTACCATGCATCATCAATACATGATTGGGCATCATTTCCAATTCATGTATCAAATTATATACTTATTACTGTGCTATCATACAAAGCCGATGACATTATTGGGCTAGCAGATCAACAATCCATGATTAATCACGTAATCGACTGCACTTAAAGATTCATGATTAATTATATTATTGTTATGAATAACCATCCATGATTAATTCACAATAATCATGAATGATTATTGTGAACAAAATTATACTTGTTATGATGGGTGGCATCTTTTCTTCCACTTGCACCCTTTCATGTTTCAAAGCACATATTTATGCAAGCCAATCAACTCACCAAGAAGTAGTGAAGATTTGATATTTGATAACTTATATATTCCCTTGTGGAAAGTGCTTGACTCATAGCATAGAAGGTTGCGATAGAAACCATTGGTGCATGCATTTCACTTATATATTAGAGACACCATCTATTTAAAGGAGCATAAACCATTATTGATATATCAAAGATGACTCATATAATAGAGAAGTATTGCATAGATAATTCTAGAATATCAGAGACAACATATATCTTTGCTGATATCATTACACCATATCATATTGTTGCGTGAATCCCATACGAAGATCAAAGACAACCATTCAGGTTATTGTACATAATCTTGATTGTTACATAAGACACAACCTTCATATTGTAAACTACATTCTTGAAGCATATAAAGATTTAGAGTATGCATTTGGAATTAAACATATTTTGTGTATGCATTTGGAATTACCAATAATAAACATCTCATTATGATCATCATTATATCTTCATTTGTATAATTGATTACATTGCATTGTTTATTGTTTGATTTGATCAATCAAATAATCATTTTCTAAAATGAAACGTATAAAGTCACACATCGTCTCATAAATAATAAAAAGGGGATATTACAATTGGTATCAAAGCCACATTCCTATAATAGACAATGATAAAGGAGTCAATAATAAACTCGATTAGTTCCTGAATGGGAAAAAGAAGATGCGGAATTCCATGGACCAGCTTATTAGGGCTCCCACTCAAGCCTCCCTCAAACTACCACCGAAGGACACATCGAGACTCAGAATCCCAATTTTCACTAATTCTGTTGATACATTCCAAACAAAATACTTCATATGTCTGCAAGAATAATTCAAAAGGGATTGAGAGAATAGTAGTTTAAAAGAAGATCTATCCCTAAAGAAGAATCTAGAACTGAGGATGAAATAACAACCAAAATTAGCAAGACCTTAGGTGCAAACCTCTATTCCTCACAGGGAAGACAAATTTAAAAGGATCAACGAAAGTCTTGAAAGGAGGTACAATAAAATTCTTGTCTCCTCGCAAGGATCATGCACAAAAAGGAAAGACTCCAAGAAGAGTGAATAAACGAGTTACTGCCCAAAATAAATTTACACTCAATAGATACCTTCCTTCCTACTGAAAAATAGTGCTTCTCAAGGAACCAAAAAAGATTCTACCATTCACTAAGGGCCCAAACTGATACAAAACCAACCAAAGGAAGATGGGGAGATGAAATGTCATCTGATGAAACATCTTTGCAACCATTTCAAGGTAAAAACACTGCAATGCACTACAAAGCAAAAGGAAATATCAAGAACTATAACAAGACCATACAAAACCCACTCTACGAACTCAAGGAACATAAGACCTACAAAAACCTCCTCTTTCATATCGAAGAATATTTTGAAAGACA
Source organism: Thuja plicata (assembly GCA_018584345.1). Lineage (NCBI taxonomy): Eukaryota > Viridiplantae > Streptophyta > Pinopsida > Cupressales > Cupressaceae > Thuja > Thuja plicata. The sequence continues at coordinate 315,463 of MU225683.1, read as the reverse complement.
ACCAACCCAACAAAACAGTAATGAGGAAGATTTAGAAGAAGGAACACTAACATCCTAGAAGGAACTACTCATGAAACATTCCAAATACAAGGGTAGATTGGTGAGAAAAATATAAGGGTTCTTTTAGATAGTGGTTCTACTCACAATTTCATAAGTCAAAATTGGACTCAAGAACACAACACACCGAAACTCAAGCACAAGGGTCTCAAAATTAAGCTAGCAATTGGAGCAACCACTTATAGTAACACCATAACTCATTGTATCACCTTACAGCTAGGAGATTATAATTATCTACTCAATTCCATATCCTTGAGTTGGGAAATACTGAACTCATATTAGGAATTCCATGGATGAAGAGCATAGGGCCATTTAAGAAAGATGTTAACACACATACATTTACCTTCAACGATGGAAATAAGAAATTCACCCTTCATGGGTTCCGAACAAAGGAGATCTCACATGCTCAAGATATACCTCCTCCATACTCTACAATGAATTTGATCAACAAGACACTAGCTTGCGGTCTCAAAGAGTTTCTCTCCCTTCAAAGTTCAAGGAAGAAATCACATTCAATAATCGAGATAATCAAAATGAATGATGGAACATTTAGGGTATGCATCAACAACAAAAAGAAACCCATAAGATCTGAAAAATTAAATTATTATGGGCAAGCATTTTTCAAGAAGGGGAGATTGTGATATCCCATTATTTCTAAAAGCTATAAGGAACACATGTAAATAGGAGCAAGAAAAGAAACATACCTTGTCTTATATATATATATATATATATATATA
>MU225683.1:294664-314619 GCA_018584345.1 Thuja plicata | reverse complement strand
TATATATATATATATATTTCTTGCATTTTTGCATAGTAGTTAAGTGGATCCGATGACTGATGGAGCTTGGCTCTCACCAAGACATCTATACACCATGGAGACACATACCTTAGTGATATGTACTAGCAAGTTCTAGATATTCACTCGTATCTACCATTAGTGTTATGTGAGTTGCATGATGGACCAATAAATTGATGATTGGTTTGCATCCATCATCATGTGATCACCATCATGATATGTATCACATCTCACATACATAGCCACCCACATGAATGTATGCATCCATGATATGCCATCACACATGCATACTCACATACACATGTGACATCCACATCATACATAGATGCATCCATGTAGATGTAATTTAATCAATATCATTATACCTCTTTACCACATTACTGCATATGACACATTACCTTGAGCATCATATTTGCAATTCCAACTATATACACATGCATCTCTGTCAGATAAGTGAGTCGATGAATATGTATACCATTAGGAATGATATTACCATGCATCCTCAATACATGATCAGACATCATTTCCAATTCATATATTAGATTATATACTTATTATTGTGTTATCATACAAATGGCATTATCAGTCTGACAGATCAACAATCCATGATTAATCACGTAATTGAGTGCACCTAATGATTCATGATTAAATATGATATTTTTTCTCGATAAAAAGATCATAGATCTATACTTTATATTAATATATAATAAGGTGTTTACAAAATGTTTCATATCCAAAGCATAATAGAAAATTCCCATATAATTAGCCCAAAAATGAGGCATTTTACAATGATTATGCACAACCCCCAAACCCTTATGCGATAAGTTGCAAAATTATACAAAAGAGATCCATTTTTACATAAGTCAACCATGTAGTGGTTCAACTACTATCCACAACTAGATAAGTATATAATTATACACAGACCATACTATTTGCATACAATAACTATATCCAACGACCATGAAAGAACCCATTAGGCATAAAACCAAAATGTGATAACATGTCACATTCTACTCACTGCTTACAATTACCAGAGACCCTTGAAGACTCGGTCTCATCTGCAACCATGATACATTTCCCTTTCTCATCACCTACAAGAGAAGAATCATTTGAAACCCTTCCTCGAGTGAGATGAAGGTGATGGAGTTGGCGAGATGTAGACCCCTCCAAATTGTAACGCAACAACAGAGAAATGGCCTCGAACAATTATAATATATTGTTATCAATAACCATCCAAGATTAATTCACAATAATCATGAATGATTATTGTGAACAATATATTATACTTGTTATGATGGGTGACGTCTTTTCCACCCACACCCTTCCATGTTTCAAAGCACATATTTATGCAAGCCGACTGGCTCCCCAAGGAACGAAGATTTGATATTTGATAACTTATATATTCTTTTGTGGAAAGTGCTCGACTTAGAGCATAGAAGGTTGCAATAGAAATCGTTGGTGTAGGCATTTCACTCATATATCAGAGACGACACCTATTTGAAGGAGCATAAACCATTATTGATATATCAGAGACAACTCATATAACAAAGAATTATTGCATAGATAATTCCAGAATATCAGAGATGACATATATCTTGTCTGATATCATTACACCAACCTGTATTGCAGCGTGAACCACATACGAAGATCAAAGATAGCTATTCAGGTTATTGTGCATAATCTATATTGTTACATCAGACACAACCTTCATATTGTAAATTGCATTCTTGAAGCATATAAAGATTCAACATATGTATTTGGAATTAACAATATTTTGTGTATGCATTTGGAATTACCAGTAATAAACAACTCATTGTGACCATCATTGTATATGCATTTGTATAATTTATTCCATTGCATTATTTACTGCTTGATTTGATCAATAAAATGACATTTTTTTAGAAAGAATTGTATAAATTCACGTAGTGTCTCATCAATAGAAAAAGGGGACATTGCATGGTACACGTGGGATTTGAAGCAACCAAGTAAGGAGATCATTCACAAGTTTTAGTAGTATTGAAGAGAAAGGACTATAGTGCAAGTATATTTGGTCCAGCCAATTTGTAGATTGTAGAAAAGTGTATTTTGATGTGGGACAATTTGAGGGTGTGCATTGCCTGGTTCCAAATCTAATGTTTACTCCATTACACAACTCTATCTTTATTGTCTAGTCTACACCCAAGCCTTTAGTAATTTTTATTGCACAAATTAAAGAGAGCTAGTTTTTTTTGTGTACACTTGTCCAATTTGTAGTAGAACTCATCTAGTCAAATATAGCTTTAAAACACACTATGGACACATACTTTATCCCCAATATATTTATATTTTCTAGCTCATGTGCACTTAATATATGTGGATGCAAATATGATATTTGAGATATGCTCTTGCTATGTTTCAAATTGTGAACAAATTTAGACTAATGAGAGGAAATTGTATTTTTTAGGTTACATTATCCCCTATCTATTGACATAATAATTTAGCCTAGGGTTTGCAATTATGATCTTTCACTTATTTACATGTAAAATACATTCATTATCGCGTTGCAGTGTCAATCCCTATGGTGAATCAGTTGTGTTTGAAAACTAAAGACCTTTAACCAAATTACCAACTTAATATTAGATTTGAAAGATAAACATGAGTACATAAACATAACACAAAGATCAACACATAACACCAATATTTTTGACATGGAAACCCAGTTAAGGGAAAAACCATGGTGATGATCAAACCCACAAGATGAATGTACTCTATTAAAAGTGAAGACATTATATTTTTCTATTAGTATATGCAAGAAAAAATATGATAAACACCATCGGTTTACACTACACCGACAGACAGGGCACAACACTACCTGACGCCAAGGTTACCGATACTGCTAAGCACAAAGCATCTCGACGAACACTATTTAGTGTTACCCGATGAAAAAAAGGACAAAGGAACCCGACGAGTAACCAACAATGCAACCCGACGAAACAGTCAAGAGTGGAACCCAGCAGATGAAGGGAACCTGACAATCAGTTCAAAGAAGGAACACCGATAGAATTTCAGTTCACACCGACGATCAATAACTGTCAATCAGTTACATCCCACAAAAATTGGATCTGACTTTCCACGTCAAATAAATCATTGAAGTTTTATATTTAGCTTCTTGATTTGTTTTAAATCCATTATGTGAGGGAAAAGAAATGTAATTATTATTGTTTTAATTAGTTTAACTGATTTTAAACGTGCAAACTAAAAGATCAAGGTCAAGTTGTATACCTTGGATCTAGAGTTAACATTGTAATGCGTGATTCTAAAATAGGTCAAATAACTTGTATAAATAGATGCTCAATAATTATGAACATGTTGTTCGATGACGATTGTAGCCACTGAGAGCATCTAAGGATCAGAAAAAATAATTCATGCACCAACACAGACAAAGATCAAATCAGTTTTCAATAACAGAACAAAGGCTACCGACGAGTAGGAAAAGGTATTAATTAATCACTACAGGTGATATTCATATACTGTAAGCTTTAATGGATCTCTAATCAGCAATAATAGATTGCATACAGTTAGGTCAAACATATTGTACACATTCTAACAAGTGGGGTACACTTAAGAAATCCTTTCAAGGAAGGTGGACTTAACAATCCTATTGTAAATATCTTAACCGAGTGCACACTTCATCAATGTTGCTAAAGTTCTTAACAGAGTAGATCCTAATAGGTCTCCACATTAATACTCCTAACATTGTAGATTATCAGAAGTGATCAAATTGTAAGCCTTAATTGCCTCCCTTCCATTCTGTAGATAGTGAAGTTTTGTGGGTGCCATCCCCACCACAATTTTTACTTTCTAACAGGAGTTTTTTGCGATATCATATCTTGTGTTATGTGTCTATTACTTTCATGAATGTTTGTATGAATGTTGCATACAATTATTTTTATGAATTAATACTGCATGCATAATAAAGAACATCAGATATGGTCAGTAATACAGTAAAGTTTGATTGCTAATGAAATAAGGTGAAAAGAGTTAAAATTTTTAGAGGTACTGATTCACCACTCCCCTCTCACTACTACTTCCCATTAATCCCAACAAAAAGAACTATACCCTATTAGGATTATTACAAATGGGAATGCAAACACATTCAGGCACACTACCTAGAGCTCACTACTCAAATACAAGAAGGATCTTAATCCCAAGGAAGGCTCACTACCTTACAAAATTCTCTGATTTCAAATCATAAAGGAGATACTATCCAAACTGACAAATTGACAAACAAAATCTTTGATATGCCAAAACAGTTCCAATGAAGCGCATTAGATCTTTGTCTTAATTGTAGATTCCACTCATACCTCTTCTCTTTAGCATCTTTGATCCAACTCACACTTCACAATTATAAATGATTACATATTTATACATATTACATCAATTCATCTCAACTAGGTTGGCAAAGGGCCTAATTACATAATTTTAATTCAATACAACTCAATACACAATGTGATCCATTGAATGTCGGCTCAGACATAGCAATGACCCATAAAAATATCCTCGAACACGCTTCACCACCAAGTCGATCAAGAACAATAAGAACATCAACATGTTACATGATTTTTTTTCAAACCCTATCACATAATCCAATGCGATCCAACAACATGAATATGACACGATCTAGAAACATCAACAAGCAACATGAAATACCACGACATCAATAGGAACAACTTTGTCTCATGAATCAAATTCATCTCTACACTGTTAAACATGAACATTAATAAAAAACCACTATCATTAAAAATATATTTCCACCATCCAAATCACGAACCACTCAAGCTAAGGACATACATCCATGTCCTGAACTCACCACCAGGTTAGCAACGAAGAATATTGCCAAACTAATCCAATAAGTGAAACACTGTCTCTGACAAAACAACCAAAATAATAGTCTTTGATAAATCCATCACACCTCACTCAAATAAACATTCAAACCTCTGTAAGTTGACATAGATCAACTATAAACATCAATGAAACCATTTGTACGTTCACATTTGATGTTCAATATAGCATTCATAGCACTTAAATCATCTCCCTAAGTAAACCAGGAATATTGTCTTCAACACTAGGAATATATTGACATCAATGAAAAAAAATTAATGCCAACACATATATGCACAATTTGAATAATATCTCAATAATCTCCCAACAATCTCCCCCTTTGGCATTGATGACAACATATGATGTGAAAAATTTAAATCAATGCACAAAGAAACAATATCAACAACAATACCAACAATATCTCTCCCTCATAGTCTCATATATGTTTTTTCACATGAATATCTCTCTCCCTTTGACATAAATTTAAAAGGCACATGTATGCACCAAGTCATAGAGACAAAAAATATGAACTTTGATCTCTAAAAAATGAAAGAATATCTCTCCAATAATTCTTAAAATGCATACCACTAGCCATTATCCACTTAACCAATCAGTAACCACTACTCCCCCTAAGGAGTAGCCCCCAAAAACATCAATCCCAATCAATAATAATTTGTAAGCACACTGGAATGATGCATATCAAGACATCTCTATCTCTGATCAGGAGGGGAAATCACCCCAAGCTTACCTCAGAGATACTCAAAATTATTGTTTGGCAAGGGCTTCATGAAAATATCTGCATTCTTCTCTTTTGTAGGAACATACTCCAATCTAACTTCTTTCTCACTAACTTTGTCTCTGAAGAAATGATATTTAATAGAAATATGCTTTGTCTTTGAATGAAATACAAGGTTCTTTGAAATATTGATAGCACTTGAATTGTCACAATACATATCTATAGGCTCATCAATACTCACTCTAATATATTTCAACATTTGCCTAATCCATATCACTTGTGTACAGTTAATAGAAACAACAACATATTCAACTTCAGAAGTAGATTGCGATATGCAATTTTGCTTCTTATTTACCCATGAAACTAATCTCTTACCCAAGAAGAATGCTCCACCACTAGTGCTTTTTATATCATCCACATTACCCGACCCAATTTACATTAGTTTATGCACTTAATGTGAAATAATCATCATTTTCATACCATAATCCATAATTAACTGTTTCGTTCAAGTATCTAAATATCCTCTTAACAAAAAAATGTGTCCTTTGATTCTGCTTGAAATCTAGCAACAATGCAAAAAACATTCATAATGTCTGGTCTAGTTTGTGTCAAGTATAGTAGCCCACTGATCATAGATCTGTATCTTATCTGATTTTCATCAAGATTTTCATCAATCAATTTACAACCAATGATAATAGGAGTACCAATAGGCTTTGAATCGTCCATACAAAATTTCTTCAATAACTATTTCACATACTTAGACTGAGTTATGAAAATACCTTTATCAATTTGGGTGATCTACAATTCAAAGAAAAATTTCATCTCACCTATCATAGACATTTCAAACTCTTTCTGCATCTCATCAACAAATTCCTTACTCAACTTGTCATCTCCACCAAAAATGACCCATAAAGACTTCAACAATTAAAATGTTATCATGAACAACTTTAAAGTACAAATTACTATAAGAAAAACCTTTATTGAAACCAATCTTCAATAAATACTTATCCAATCTCGCATACTAGGCTCTAGGTGCTTGTTTCAATCCATAAAGCGCTTTCTTCAATCTGCAAACCATGCCATTTTTATCGGTCAAAGGAACACCATCTGGTTTCTCAATGTAGACTTCCTCTTCCAATTAACCATTCAAGAATGCAAACTTAACATTCATTTGATATACCATGAAATCTCTATAAGTAACATATGTAAGAAACATCCTAACATATTCAATTCTAGAAACAAAAGCAAGATCTCCTCAAAATAAATTCCTTGCATCTAGGGGTATCCCTTGTAAACAATTCTATCTTTATTCCGAACCACTTCACCTTCTTCATTCACTTTGTTTCTAAATACCATTTAGTACCGATCACATTCTTGTTTTTAGGTCTAGGAACAAGAATCCATGTTTTATCCTTTTCAATCTGTTCCAATTATTCTTCCATCGCTTTAACCCATCTATCATCTTTATATGCGTCATCAAAATATTTAGGGTAAATCTTAGAAATCAAACAACTTTCACTTCTAGCAATTATTCCTCGAGTTTGAACACCCTTATTCCTATCACCAATAATCTGACTATCTAAATGATTCAATCTTACATACATGGGAGTCTTCAAATTTTCTTTTTTAGAAGACTCTTGTGTTTCCACTGCATTATCATTTGCATCTTCATTATGTTCTACCGATTTATTCTGATTCTAATTTTTATTTTTATTGTCTGCTTGCACAATCTAACTCTCTTCTTCATCATATGATATATATCTACAAGATCTGACCTGTTTCTGAAAATTTTCATCCACTTTTACATTTGCACTTTCAATTTCTTTCTTCAGCCTCATGTTATAAAATTTATATGCTTTTATTTTTGTAGAGTAACCAAGGAAGTTTCCCTCACCACATCTAGGATCAAAATTTCCCCAGTCTTCATCTCTTTTGATCTAGCATTTACTTCCAAAAATTCTAAAATATTTTCGTGTAGGAACATGACCATACCAAAGTTGATAAGGTGTCTTACCTATTCCTTGCTTAATTTTTACTTAGTTCAATGTATATACTACAGTGCTAACAACTTATCTCCAATAGTTTTGTGAAACATTTCCTTTTTAGTGTCTAGAATAATTCTATTTCTTCTTTCTACAATGCCATTTTGTTGTCGGGTTCGTGGAGAAGAAATTTGTCTCTATATTCCATGCTCTTCACAAAAAATTGTTAAATTAAGTTGAAGTAAAATTACCACCTCTGTCTGATCTCAGACATTTCAACTTCAATCCTGTTTCAGTCTCAACCATAGCTTTGAAAATCTTTTACTTATCAAAAGCTTCAAACTTCTCTTTCAAAAATCTAACCCACATCATTCTATAATAATCATGAATGAATAGAATAAAATACATGACCCCATAACAACTTCTTGTTTTTGCAAGACCACATAGATCAGTATACACCAAATCTAGAATTCTACTTGAAGAATAATTATTGTTCTTAAAACTATATTTAGTCAATTTATCCAACTGATATTCCTTACACATCACATTAGCAGTCTTCATCAATTTAGGAATATCTCTCACTGCTCTTGTAGTACTTATCTTCATAATGTTATCAAAATTTACATGAAAAAATATCTTGTGCCACAACCAACTTTCATTAATCTTAGCAATCAAGCATCTACTCTTAGAATTGTTCAAATGAAATAGTTTACCTTTAGTCTTTCTTCCTGTAGAAATCTCAATTCCAGAGCTTCCAATAATCTTGCACATTCCTTCCTTGAATTGTAAGTTGTAACCTTTATCAACTAGATGACCAACACTCTAAAGGTTATATTTAAAACCTTCAACATATAGAACATTATCAGTATTATTATTACCATCAAGAGTAATCAAACCTTTCCCTTTGATCATACAAGGAGTGTCATCACCAAATATGACAACTCAACCATCACACCTTTCTAATTTTACAAATTTTCTTTTGTCTCCAGTCATGTGCTATGAACATCCACTATCAATAGCCCATTCATCCTTCTTATCCACATGCAAGACCAAGGCTTTGTATTCATTCACAATGTTAGGATCTTCATCTTTGTTAAGAAAAACACAATCTCATCTTCACTCTTTTCATATTAATCATTAGTCACACCTTCATCATCAACATAATAACACTTTTTCTATTTAGACTTGAATTTCTTAGCCTTGTACTTATGTTATTTATCTGGACATCTTGAAGCAATATGACCAATCTTATTAGATGAAAAATAATTCAAAGGAAACTTTCCTTGATACTTACCAGATCTCTTAGGTAGTCTCTTTGCAATTAGGGCTTCAAGATCGCCAATCTTTCTTTCTTCTTCTTCAATCTTTTCCCATTCCTTAGCATATCTAGATTCCTAATTAGATTAAATTTCTCTAGAATCATATTTTTTTAATCCTTAGAAATAGTATCTTTAAAGGCAAATTCAAATTTAGGAAGACTATCACGAAACTCTCTCATTTCAAAAGCAGATAACTTACCAATCAGTGTATCTCTTGTCATAGTTGTTAAAGTTCTAATTTCTTCAATAGCAATAACTTTGTGATTGTAAAGAGACAAGGATCTCAGGATATTAGAAATAATCTCATTCTCATCCAAGGTTCCAGTATCACATTTGATTTCACAGACAAGTTCAGTGATCTTATTCACATAGGTAGTAATTTTCTCATCTTCTCTCATCCTCAATGATTCATATTTTCCTTTCAGACTTTGTAGCTTGGATTGCTTCACAAATTAATCTCCTTCATATAATGTCTCCAATTTTTTCCATACCTCATGTGCAACATCTGATAAGGCACTCTGCAAGGATTATTTTTCTCTCATATTGTATTCAAATTCTTTCTTCTCATTGGCAGTCAGAGTAGATAGATCAACAAGAGGCTTGTAATCTTTCTTAGTACTAGTCCAATGTTCCTCACTAATACATCTTAAGTGTGTAATCATTCGATCCTTCCATATAGTATATCTTTTTCCTTCAAATATCAGACTCTCCTTCTTAAAGGTTGACATCTCAGATCTCCTCAAGCGGTTAAGCTTCAAAAAGAGGACACTAGCTCTGATACCAATTGTTAGAATGCATGAAACACACACAATTGAGAGAGGGGGGGGATGAATCAGTTGTGTCCAAAAAACTAAAGACATTTAACTAAATTACCAACTTAATCTTAGATCTGAAAGATAAACATGAATATAGAAATATAACACAGAGATCAACACATAACACCAATATTTTTGATGTGGAAACCTATCTAAGAGAAAAACCATAGTGGGGATCAAACCCATAAGATGAATGTACTGTATTAAAAACACTATACCCTGTTAGGAGTATTAAAAATGGAAATGCACATGTTTTTAGGCACACTACCTAGAGCTCATTGCTTAAATACAACAAGGATCTCAATCCCAAGCAAGGATCACTGCCTTACAACAATCTCTGATCTCAAATCATAAAGGACATACCATCCAAACTCACGAAATGAAAAACAACATCTCTAATATGAGAAAACAGCTCCAATGAAGCACATCAGATCTCTGCCTTAATTGCAGACTCCAGTCATACCTCTTCTCTTCAACATCTCTGATCCAAATCACACTTAGAAATTACAAATGATTACTTATTTATACACATTACATCAATTCATCTTAACTAGGTAGGCCAAGGACCTAATTACAAAATTTTAATTCAATACAACTCACTACACAATATGATCCATTGAATGATAACTAAGACATAAAAATAACCCATAAAAACATCCTTGAACATGCTCCAGATCCATAAATCATGACAAGATCCATTGCGAAATGCTAGACCACCAAGTCAAACAAGAACAATAGGAACATCAACACATTACATGAAAAATCTTCAAACCCGATCACATAATGCACTATAATCTAGCAACACAAACATGACATGATCTAGAAACATCAGCAAGAAATTTGAAATACCACAACATCAATAGGAATAACTCTGTCTCATGAATCAAACTCATCTCTAAACTCTTCATCAGGAACATTAATCAGCAACCACTGTCATAAAATAAAAATATCTTTCCAACATCCAAATCATGAACCAATCGAGCTGAGGACACACATCCATATCCTGAACTCACCACAAGGATAGGAAAAAATAATATTTCCAAACTGATCCACACTGATCCAATAACTGAAACACTTTCTGTACAAAAGAAAATAGAGGGTCTCTAGAAAGGGTTTTGAACAATAGAGATTTGCACATAAAAGATACCCTATGCCTCCATTAATAATCTTACATTTAATTGTAATTGAGAAGGGGTGTAAATCTGGAAATGATTACAAAGGAAAATGGAGTAAAATACCTACCTCTGAAAAAGAACCTACTGAAAATCCTGTTAGACAGTCTCAGAAACTATTGATTTTCATGATCCTAAATTGAAACTGCGAGATCTACAAAACCCAGAAATCATTTTTTGTTCTAACATAGTTCCTATTTGTACCGTCAAGTCAATGTTGACCTTGACCCAAAATTTCCGATTGTGACCTAGGGCCGAATCGACCTAAAAAGTCTAAGATTGAAATTCTATTTTTGGATCCCAAAATTTTTCCAAAAAGGGTATCCAAATCTGCACTCTGATCTTCTGTTCCGAACATGCACCTACAAGAAAAATGGTTTGTTTTTTGGGGGGGAGGGGTTTGCCTTGGTCAAAGCCCAGTTTTGAAATTAACCTTATAATCGAATTGAAATTGCATAAGTAAACAAAGTAAATACAAAAATTCACCTTTCTTGTATAGAAGCCCTTGTGGTGGATTTGAATCCTTGGATCTACAAGTATGTATGCACCAAAAAGGATGTAGAATGTAGAATATAGAATGTAGAATGTCTCAAATCGATTGCTTCTAAATCTTCAACACCAATTTTGAGTGGATCTTGGAATAAGAAGAAGTTTGGAGGAATGTGGATGGAGAAATCTTCAATAAGAGAGCTCCATAGAGCTTTGAATTCTTCAATGGATACCAATGGATCTCTTTGATGAATTGGATGCTTGAATGCTTGAATGATTGAGAGTATATTCTTGCTTCAAATCTTTCTCCTTAGCTTTCACTTAGTTTATGGTTATCCTATCTTAGAGAAAATGAGGGGAGAAATCTTCCTTATATATGAATCTAGGGCACAATCTTCTAAAGATGCCTACATAGGAGAATTAAATTCCCATCAGACCTATACCCTTAGAAGTGGACCTATATTAAATATAATTTAAGAATCGTTTCTTTAAAGACCGAAACAACCGACCTGGAAGTGGGAATTAAACTTTTCTGAAGCCCGAGATTCGAAACTCCTAGAAATCTAAAATTTGGACCCTAGGTCAGAAAAAGGTTGATTGTGATCTAGTTCAAGGGTGAGGTTGACCTTGACCTAGGTCAAGGGTGAGGTCGACCTTGACCCCGAGGTCAAAAAATCTCAATTTCTAGTTTAAGGTGTCAGAAAAAGGCTGGAAAAAGTGGGAAATGGGGAAGAATAGGGGAAAAATCTAGATCCAAGTTAGAGACCCATTCAAGGCACTTGACATGACCCCAAAACACTTACTTGGAGGGCTAAAATAGTCTACAATGGAAGTGCTTCCATTTTTTGACTATACATTTAGCCCCCACTTTAGCAAGAGTATGGACTCGATGCAAACTCTTGGTAAAGGAGATCATGAAGAAAAGACAATCTTATTGCAATCAAAAGGGAAAAAGGAATCCTCAAGCCCCGAGGGACTTAAGTATTTATCAATCCTAAGATCACGACAAGAGAGACATCACCAGTGAAAGAGAAAAAGAGAGAGGATGTGATTAGCTCGCCTAGTAAGATGTGTGTATCTCATTTTGAATCACAAAAAGGATAGGATGACCCACCAAGAAAGCACTTGATAGTCACCCCATAAATTTTTGCACCTTCTGGTGGATTTTTGCATGTATGTAGTGCATCTTTTGATGGCTTTTATGAAGTACCCATGGATCCATATCCTCATATCACCATGGAATACATTTGTAAAATGCGTATCTCTTCAAGATTTAGCAACTTATGTGCGTTACCTTCTGAGGATTTAGCATATTGAATTGTAATTGAATGCGTATCTCTTTAGGATTTAGCAAATTATGTGCGCTACCTTCAGAGGATTTAGCATGTTGCAAAACAAAAGGTTAGAACAAAAACACAATAATATAGAATGAGGGAGGCCATATATATTCCCCCTCCTTAAGATGACAAAGTAAATACTATTTTTACATGTTAAGGAAAGAAAATAACAAGGATAAAGCCTTATTCAACATCAAGAAAATATCCATAGACAACACCCAGTCCAAGCCAAGAAGGTCACAACTCCTATGAGGCTATGGAAGGGATGAATGCAAAGAGATATCAAGCAAGAAGTGAAAAAGTAACCCTTGTGAGGGATAACACACGATTTAGTTTCCAAGGTGAGAGATTTATCAACCATGGAAACCCAATGTCAAAAAAATAAATAGGTTTGATCAAGGACACATATCCTCAATACAAACCAAAATTTTCATGTATGTTTGGATATCACATAATAGATAGATACTGCTTAACCAAGGGAAAAGTGAAACTCAGAAAGACAAAAAAGAAAGAGATGTCATCCTTGCCCCCCAAGTGTAGGAACAAGGATGAAATAGGACCTATTATATCACTCACAACACTATGTAAGACAATGAGCCCCCAAGGATTAGGCTAACATTGTTTACATAAGGTGGAGTTCCATAATAGGAACATAAATGTTATTTAAAGAAAATAGGATTGAAATACAACTCATTGCCACATGATATATAAATAAATTTACTATCAATGAGTTGCCTAATCTTATGATGTAAAGCATGACATTCATTAGTAGAGTGATCATGAAATCTATGATATAAATAAAAAGGAAGAGTCTTCAAGTGTGGACTACGTTTCTTTTTGCATTTAGGTCTAATAACCATCTTAGCACGAAGGAGTTTAGGCAAAAGAAATTCTTGGTCAAAGTCCTTCATAGGGTCATCATGTTTTGAAGTCTTATTTGAGATGTTGGTAACATTGATGTGTTGTTGAGGATTAAATCCCAATCCATAAGAATTCTCATGTCCCCCATTTTGTAAGGGCATTTGAATTCCCTGTTTATGCTTACCACATCCTTGCCAGGACCATAAAAAGAAGCCATATCAGAAGGAGTCAATGGAACTTCAGTAATCATTATGTCATTACTAGTAGGTTTGATAGATTCATAGTGGGTAGAAGCAGTGATAGAGTTATTATGAAGGGAATTAGAAGTAGAAGCAAAAAATCATTGTTCAAACTCTCTTTGTGGCTTCATAAAATCAAGATCAGAAACCTTATACTCTTCAATAAAGGTAGGATTAAAATTGAAGGTTCCCCAATCATCTCCAGGAAGAGCATTAGAGGAAGAAGGATTACTATTAGGAATAGGATTATTGTGGGTTTGAATATTCAAACAAGGATTTGGTGCATCATCCGCATGAAGTGTGTACACCATGTTGTTGTGAATAAACTTGACTTTACGGTGAAGGGTGAAGGAACAACATGCATCTCATGCAACCAAGGTCTACCCAAAAGTAAGTTATAATTAAGAGGTCCAGACATAACATGAAAAGGAGTATTCAGGATGACTAGACCTACTTTTATAGGTAAGGTAATGATGCCCAAAGTGTTCTTATCAATGTTATCAAAGCCACCTATAGGATTATTATCAGGTTGAATAGTTGAAAGATCAGATTTAATTTATTTGAGCATGTCCATGCTACAAATATTAATCCCAGATCCATTATCAATCAAGGTCCTACGAATGATACTCTAATTGATAGTAACAACAACCATAAGGGCATCATATTGCTTCTAAAATTCTTTAGAAGGTAAATCCTTTTGAGTAAAAACAATGTTAGGAGGACCCGGGGTAACATGCATGCATTGTAAGAATGCATTGATGTTCTCTTGGTTAGAAGGTGGAGTGGAAAGAGTTGCTAGAGATTTTTTTAAGGCTTCATGGTAAGTAGGTGAAGTTTGAAGAAGCTCCCATAAAGAAATCTTGGTAGAGGTATTGCACAATTGGTTTATCAAATCATACTCTATGCTAGGAAGATGGGGTGGAGGAGGAAGAATGGGTTGAGAAGGTGGTAAAGAAGTAGAAACCACCAGATTAGGTTGAGGTTTATTCCTTGTATGATAGGTGTGAGCTATCGAATATGGATCATTGAAAGACTCTAAAGATTCCATAGGTTTACCTTTGATAGTAATGCGAGGACAACCTTTGATAGTCAACAAGGGTTTTGGATAAACCATGTTAGTTGTCTCAACACTAAAAACAAGTTCACAAGAAGGAAGAAAAGAATACATCCTAGGAGGAGATGAGAGAGGATCTTGATTCTTCATAAGATCATCACTACGAGGGAGAACATTAAGGGAATTCATATCATTCTCCGCTAATGCCTCATCACTAGAAGGAATCCCAAATGGAGGTAAAGCATCTATAATGTTTTCTTCTTTCCTTAAAATATCTACATAAGGGGAGTGTGTTTTAGAAAAAGAGTCACCATCATGTATGAATATGTCATCCATTAATAAATCACCCTCTTGTATCAAGGCATATTAATAAGGAGGGGATAAATCAATGTCTTTATCCAAGGGTTCATCCCAAAAAGTAGAATCATCCACAGTGGCTTCATGAGGAAGAGAGTAATCAACATCCAAATCCAAAGGTTCATCCCAAATAGGAGGATTATGATCCCTATCAATAAAGCACATTGTAAAAGGTTTGGAAAATACTTGAAACAACATGTGCAACATAATAACAAATAAAGAAATGCATAGAAAATAGATCTAGATATATCCAAATGCATTCAAATGAAATCTATAAGCATGAAAAATGTAAATGTTTTTGTATTTTTAAAGAAATTTGTGATTTTTATTTATTTTTGACATATAAATGCAAGAGCATAAAATAAATCTACTTTTAAATGCATGTAAGATCTAACATAAGATGCAAATCTAACACCAAAAAGAAAGAGCTTTCTATCGCGGGTTCACCAAAATGTAAGGTAGAAAATATGGATAGGGTTTAGAACAATGTTGGTTTTCTCATAGAAGTGTCCCTATGCACATATTATCCACTTACATTTAATTGTAATTGAGAAGGGGTGTAAATCTGGAAATGATTGCAAAGGAAAATGGAATAAAATACTTACCTCTGAAAAAGAACCTTCTAAAAACCCTGTCAGACAGTCTCAAAAACTGTTGATTTTTGCATTCCTGAACTGAAACTATGAGATCTACAAAACCCAAAAATCATTTTCCATTCTAAAACAGTTCCGATTTGTACCCTCAAGTCAATGTCAACCTTCACCCATAATTTTTGATTGTGACCTAGGGTAGAATCAACCTAAAAAGTCTCAGACTGAAATTCTATTTTTGGATCCTGAAAGTTTGCTGAAAAGGGTATCTGAATCTGCACTCTGATCTGCTGTTATGAACCTGTACCTACAAGAAAAATGTTTTTTTTTTTGAGGGGAGGGGTTTTCCTTGGTCAAACCCTAGTTTTGGAATTAACCTTATAATTGAATTGAAATTGTATAAGTAAACAAAGTAAATAAAAAAATTCACCTTGCTTGTATAGAAGTCCTTGTGGTGGATTCGAATCCTTGGATCCAAAAGTATGTATGCACCATAAATGATGTAGAATTTAGAATGTAGGATGTCTCAAATCGATTGCTTGTAGATCTTCAACACCAATTTTGAATGGATCTTGGAATAGGAAGAAGCTTGGAGGAATGTGGATGAAGAAATCTTCAATAAGAGAGCTCCATAGAGCTTTGAATCCTTTAATGGCTACCAATGGATCTCCTTGATTAATTGGATGCTTGAATGCTTGAATGCTTGAGAGTATATGCTTTCTTCAAATCTTACTCCTTAGCTTTCACTTAGTTTATGGTTATCCCTTCTTAGAGAAAATGAGGGGAGAAAGCTTCCTTATATATGAATCTAGGGCACAATCTTCTAGAGAGGCCTACATAGGAGAATTAAATTTCCATTAGACCTATACCCTTAGAAGTGGACCTATATTAAATATAATTTAAGAATCATTTCTTCAAAGACCGAAACAGCCGACCCAGAAGCGGGAATTACACTTTTTTGAAGCTTGAGATCCGAAAATCCTGGAAATCTAAAATTTGGACCCTAGGTCAAAAAAAGGTCGATTGTGACCTAGGTCAAGGTTGAGGTTGACCTTGAACTAGGTCAAGGTCAACCTTGACCTAGGTCAAGGGTGAGGTCAAACTTGATGTAGGTAAAGGGTGAGGTCAACCTTGACCCAGAAAGGTTAATTTTGACCCTGAGGTCAAAAAATATCAGTTTCCAGTTTAAGGTGTCAGAAACAGGCTAGAAAAAGTGGGAAATGGGGTACAATAAGGGAAAAAGCTAGATCCAAGTCAGAGACCCATTCAAGGTGCTTGACATGACCACAAACCACTTACTCAGAAGGATGGACTAGTCTACAATGGAAGTGCTTCCATTTTCTGACTATACACTTTCTATGAAAGAACAACCAAAATAACAGTCTCTCATAAATTCATCACAACTCACTCAAATCAACATCTGAACCTTTGTAAGTTGACAAAGATCAAGTACAACATCAATTAAGCCATCTATACTTTTGCAACATCTGATGTTCAATATATTGGATATTGCTTAAATGTTGTTCAGATTGTCCATATATATGCTGGCATTAATGTTTTTTCATTGGTGTCAACATATATCAAAATTTGAAGATAGTGTTCCTAGTATGTTCAATGAAGTTGGATTGCTTGGTACGAATACTACATAGAAGATCTACATTTGCGATCGTATAGTTGTGTTATGAGGTGTATCTAGTTGATTCATTTCAATTTGTAGAAGTTAGAGTGATTATTTGTGAGAGATATGATTGATTTATCAGATACTGGTATTTTGATTACTCAGGAAGTGATAGAGTCTCAGTTTCTGGATTGGTGTTGAAGAGTTGTTGGTTGCTAACCTGGTAGTGAGTTTGGGACATGAATATGTGTCCTCAAATCGAGTGATTGATGATTTGGATACTGGAAAGCTATTTTCATTGAGTAATAGAGGTTGAAGATATTATTAATGATGAATAGTGCAGAGAATGATTTAGATATTGAGTTCATGTTGATGGTAAGGTTGTTGAGGTACTTCACATTACTTGTTGATGTTTCTTGATCATGTTCAGATTGTATTGTTGGATCACATTAGTTGAATTTATCGGGTTTCATATTTTCATGTAACGTGTTGGTGATCTTCATTTGGTCTTAGCTGACCTGATGATGTAACGTGATGCGAATGTTTTGTGTGTGATTGGTGGATCTGGATCATGTTTGAGGTTATATATATATGGGTCATTGCAATTTCCTATCTGATATTTAATGGATCACATTAAGGAATGAATTGTAATTTATTAATTTTTTCAATTAGGTCCTTGGACAACCTAGTTGAGATGAGTTAATGAATTATATTTATAGATGTAATCATTTAAAGTTGCGAGTGTGTGAGAATGTATGTATAAATTAGAAAAATTATATAAAT
Organism: Thuja plicata; assembly: GCA_018584345.1. Classification (NCBI taxonomy): domain Eukaryota; kingdom Viridiplantae; phylum Streptophyta; class Pinopsida; order Cupressales; family Cupressaceae; genus Thuja; species Thuja plicata. Next base: position 296,389 of record MU225683.1, on the reverse strand, counting down.
GATGTTGTGAGAAGAGATATGAGTGGAATCTGAAATAAGTTAGAGATCTGTGTGCTTCATTGGAACTATTTTGGTAGAAAAGATGCTATCAGTCAGTTTGTGTGTTTGAAATGTAAGTCCTCTTTGATCTATGATCAGTTGATGCTATAAGGTAGTTAGCCTTGATGCTATTTTATTTGAGTAGTGAGGTCTAGGCACTTTTCTTGAATGAAAGTGCATTCCCCTTTATAATACTCCTTACATGATACAATACTTTTTACTGAGTGCATTCATCTTGTGGGTTCCATCCCGACTGTGGTTTTTCCCCTAACAAGGTTTCCACATCAAAAATCTTGGTGTTATGTGTTTCTTGTTGTGTTGAGATATTTCTTTCATGTTTATCATTCATATATGAGATTTAATGTTTGTAAATTGGTGAAAGTTTATTGATATTGTGAAACAATTGATTCACCCCCCTCTCAGTTGTGTGTGTACTTCTTAAGGTCTAACAATTGGTATCAAAGCTGGTGTCCTCTTTGAGAAGCTTGACCACTTGAGGATATTTGGGATTTCAACCTTTAAGAAGGATAGTCCAAGATTTGATGGAACTAATTCCACTATATGGAAGGACCAAATGATTACACTCTTGAGATGTCTTAGCGAAGAAAATTAGGTCATTACTGAGAAGAATTACAAGCCTCCTACTGATCTTTTTTCAAGTGTGTGAATATGATTATGATTTGTGTATACATGCATATTCTCTATTCAAGAAATCAGATCATAATTTAGGGTATTCATGCTTGAATGGTTTTAGAAATAAAGAGGTTAAAGATTAAAGTTTGGGAACAACTAATTCACCCCCCTCTTAGTTTTTATTTTCCATAATATCAACGCTCAGGCTCATATGGTGCACACCATATGGCGTGCACCATATGGGATGCAAAAAAGGATGCCTTACATATTAAATATGTGCAACACACCCAACATGGTACACACCCTATATGCGTGTGCCATATAGGGAATGCACCATAGGTTATGCATGAAATAAACATATAATTTATCTGTCTCTTCCCCTCTCTCCATCACTCTCCCTCTCTCTCAAACTCTAAACCTTGACCCATAAAACCTAAATCCTATAGCAATTTTCCATAAACCCTATTCAAGACCATAAATATCCATCTCTCTTTCCACATCCCATTTTATTATATCTCTCTTTACCTTAAAGCCCAAACCCTAAACCTCCTTTATCTCTCTCTCTAAACCTTAAACCCTAAGCCCTAAACCCTATAATAATCCCTACCCTAAATCATAAGTTGTAAGAACTAAACCCTCTTCCCCATCATTCTCTCTCTCCAAACCCTAAACCCTATTTCCCTCTCCTCCTCTCACTCTATCCCTCTCTAAGATCTTGAATCCATAACTCCTCATAACTAAACCCTAAGACCTAAATTCTATATTCTAAGCTCCAAGTCCTTAACCGTCTCCCCCATCTCAATGTCTAAGCACAAATCCCTAAGACCTCAACCATAAACCCTAAGCACTAAACCCCATACTAATACCTAAACCATAAATGCTAATCTCTCTCTCTCTCTCTCTAAATAACCCTAAAACAACTTTCCCTCTCTCCCCTATCTAAGCTCAAAGCCCTAAGCCCTTAACTCTAAACCTTATACTAGTCCCTACCTAATTCCTTAACCCTCTCTCTCTAACTCTAAACCCTAAAAAACACAAAACCCCCTTTACCTC
>MU225683.1:279188-292712 GCA_018584345.1 Thuja plicata | reverse complement strand
GAGGGGAAAAGGATATATGTGTGTGTGTGTGTGTGTGTGTGTGAGAGAGAGAGAGAGAGAGAGAGAGACCTAATTGGATAGAGATAAAGGGGTTGACAAGAATACATGATGATATAGGAAGATGGGGTAGAAACATGGATGGAGAAGTGGAGACACAGATAAAGAGAGAGAGATTGAAAATTTCAAAAGCATGGTGTGTGTGTGCCATATATAGCATACACTGTACTTAGAGAATTTTTACATATGGCATGCACCTTATATAGCATGTGTTATATTAAAAGATTTTGCAAAAACCAAGCCTTAGGCTTGGAATTTCCATGAGTATCCAACCTAAATACTTGGATGACTACAAAAGGTTTGAGATGTATTTTTTAGAAAATATACAAAAAAATTCTAAATTTTTTGTTTGTGCTCCCTGCTAGGTTTGCACGTGGTTCAACATAAACAAAATTAGACATGATGATGTTGTTAAGCTCTCTATTTTCTATCTAATTGTATAATTTTTTTTGAATTTTGATTATGTTAAGCTTTCCATCTTTAATTTCATTTATAAGTAGGTCTGATTTTGTCAAAAGTCAACATGTAGTATTTTGGGCATAGATTTTGGCTCGTTCATTGAATTTCAAAACAAATTACATATTTAGAAACTAGACTCTATTATACACACCTAGACAAAAAAGAAGTTTCCATTTTTGATTAGTTTTCAATAATTGTTATACATAGCACACTCAAATTTCATATTTTCAAGATGTTCCCACTTTGAAAATTCATAAAAAGTCACGTGTTAATAATAAAATCTGGGATAAACTACTTGGTGTTAGCTAAATCCTCATTGGAGCAATAAAAACAATTTAAAAAATTGACATTTTAGGGAGAGCATACCAGATGTTATGTTATATTTTTTTGCAAAAAATAGCAACACTTTGTGTACTCCCTTTTTCTGAATCCTTTAACCTCAACCAATTAAAAAAAACAATTAGTAGTTTTAGAAATTAGATTTGGAGTACTACAACTGTTATTCTTGTTGCATCTTCAAATTTTGAGTGTAACTATCTTGATTTTCTCGTCAAATTTATTTTATTTTATTTTATTTCAGAAAAAAGTGGCAACTTATACCCCCTTTCTGGTCTCCCATCTTTGTGCACTTAGGGAAATGGGGTTTTGTGCGCCTTGCGTAATATTATAATATTTAATTATTAATATTTGTGGTGAAACTAGGGATGATTATAACATGCATTTACATGGGGTTAATATACTAGGGTTCACTTTATGTGTTGTATGTAACATTATGATAAATATTTAATGTGGGGCTTCACATGGGATACATATTCAATATTGGAAAAGCTTTGTACACAAATTAAATGATGGGATAATGATTTTATAATCATATTATATTAGTCACATGGTTTTATGTAATACTACTTGGTGGTTTTGTGTGAATGTGATTCTATACAAGCAAGCACATGGGTAGTAATTTAATTTAGGTAAGTTGGCCATTTTTGTAAAGAGGTTAAGAGAATCTCTTGTTAGCATTTGTTAGGGTTTGAAGTATGGCATGGGATGTGTGGTTACATGCTTGTTCAAATGGAATGTTTGTAGAGCGCTAGTGTTTCAAAAGTGTTCATGGAGGAAATTTTAATATGCATTATAATATTTTCATTACTGAATAATACACGAGTGATGAATAGTTTTAGGGGATAGGTTTTTTCCTTTTGAGGGTTTCCTAGAGGATATCTAGTGTCATCTTTATTGGAATGTTTTCTATTATTTTGCATATTGGTTTCGAATATTTCTTGCATAACCCTTGTTGGAGTAGATCTCATATATAGTTGAACCTAGGGCTTGTAGGAAAGATTGAAGACCTCAACATGAAGAGGCATGAGGATTTTATGTAGGTCGCCCTTGCAAATTTAGGGTTGTAGATTTGTTTTCATCTTTTGCAAATTTGGGTCTATCAATTAAAGATGGAAAGGGGTTTTTACGAATGTTCATGATGAGGGTCTTAGAGGGAAATTTAAAAAATGACCCTTTTAGACCAAATGTACCTCACCATTGAATCCAAGAGGCCCCAGAGACAAAAAAATGACATAATCTATGTGGAAAAAGTTTTAAAAAATGAAAAAAAGTTGCCCCTACCCTCTTTATATGACCATACAATCATACATGTTATAGAAAGGCCAAAGAAAAAATAAGAATCTAAAAATTTATACGTAGTTTAAATCATGTTGGTTTTTCTAGAATCAAAGTAAATTTAAAAAATAATGTTTTATTTTTTTGGTGGGGAGTGGGGGTGGGCGTAGACCTTGACATTCGTATGAAATCTATGCAAGGGATGATAAATGATTGATTCGCCAATCAGGACCTTGTACGTAGGCATCAACATGAGTTGTCACACTGGTAGGCTTAGTGTGATTCAATTGGAGTTGCCCCAACTAACTTGCTATGGGTAACATTTTTTTTTTTAAATTCATCAAATATTAAAAAATTAAATCTAATTTCATTATAATTTTAGTTCTACACTTTATGCAGTGCCACCACCTTGTTGCAGTGTTGTGCTGCCTAGGCTAATACTTCCACCAGGTTGCCACGTCTACTTGCTCCTCCATAGAGAAATATGATGATTTTTTTGAAAAAAAACATAACTTGAGCCTAGAGAGTCAATGTTTTTGACTTCTATTGTACTTGGAAAGGTGGTTTTGAGCACTACATAGTTGTGTGATTATTTTTTCTAGATTTTACCATTTTGAGTATGAAATGCTTAGTGGAAGTTGGATGTTCCTCTTAGACTTCAGAGGTCATTACTTGATCAAGTGAAGTTTAATTTTAAATTTCCAATAGTCAAAGAAAATCTTGTTGAGAGCTAGACAATGGTTCATATTTGAATTTTTTTAGCACGATTTATTTAGTATTATTTCTAATTAAGATTTTTATGGTTTCTCGTGACTATGGTAATTTTGTAAGCACATGGAAAATTGAATCTTGCTGATTTGATATTTAAGTCATTATATGCTTGCATGGTATTTCTCAAAGTACTCTCATCTAGCATGGTTATCATTATATTATTGGATTTTCAGGCTGCATTGTTGGGTCTACAAGTTGCGCATTAATGTAGACAATATAATTATAGTTTGCATATATGATCTGGATGTGAGTTGTTTGTACCCAAATAACTTTCAATTTTGATATAGATTCAAATTTGTGGCTTGGTTGAGTCACATTTTATATATTTTAGTTTTAAAATTGAGGAAGAGAGATGGTGCTCATTTCTTTCATATATACAAAGCCTTTGATACAAATCATGCAAATTTGTTAATTATACCCTCTAAGCGACACACTAGTAATTTCTATATTTTATTTCATCATGAAATGCAAACTCTTCATCATTCCAAATATTTCACTTTGCACTTGAACATGAAAATATTATCTTTAATTTCATAGATTGATGGTGTAGTAACTGAACCACACAAGGCGAGAAAAGCCAAATGTCTTTTAACCCACATGTGAATTAATAAAGATCTAATTTTTTCCTTTAATTTCTTATTTACATTACTTCATTCATTTTTTTCCTAATTTACTTTTCTAAAGCCTCTTTCCACATTTTCCTTTCCAACGTAACCAAGCATGTAATTAACAATGAGGGAAAGCCCAATACTTTTTTTTTTTTTCTCTAGAAGACCAATTTTAGTCAAGATTCAAACTTAAACTAGTTACTAAATTTTCCAATAGAATTGGGATTTCATTCTTAGTAATGATGTAAATTTTTTTTCCATGTTTTCCCTAGTCTTCTCTCACCATAATAGATTTTTATACCTTTGTGCATGATCAATTTAATCCTTCCACCAATATAAATAGTAGGAATCTATTCCCACAAACTGCCTAGTCTATAAAAAATAAAACCTTAGGAATAAATATCTTTGAGAATATAATTCTCTACAAGAATATCTATAAGATGCTTGACTGCATGTTAAATTTGAAGGTAAACATTAATTTTGATGCTTCTCCAAAATATAATTGAGGTATTCTAATTATTTTATATCTTTTATTTTGCATGATATACAAATTATTCTAAAATTTACAAAGCATATTTTATAAACAATTACATTTCTAGAACTCATAAAAAAGTAATAAAATATAACATTCAATCCCAATAAACCCATATATGTCCTAAGAAATTGGTATAAATCCTAACAATGAAGCTAAGATAGTGCTAATGAAGTTATAACAATCTTAGATTTATAATAACTAATCTCATGTCTTATTTGTGCATACATGTATAAATCATCATTGAACTAAGGAAAGGGCCAAAGAATATAACACCAAGTACATGTTGCATGGAGAATCATGATACAAAAAGTCATGACATTTCTCATTTTTGTAAACCTTCATTCAATGAGACAAGATGCATGAAGTTCATGGAATGTCAAGTAGTATGTATAATATGAACATAGTATAAAGTCTCAAAAATCACTATCTAAGCACTGGATTTAAGAATGAAAGTTACAATCCATACCCTCTTGAATTAGTTGTATCCATAGGATGTAGGAAATTGAGTGCAAGAAAAAATCATTCATGAAAGAACCTTTTATCTAAACTTAAGAATGTTATTACGTTAAATAATAACAACAATTATTACATCACATAATAAGCATGTAAGAACTAAAAAAGGATAATAACATTGTGAGTTTATGTGGAAATAAAATCTTGGTGTAGATCATATCACTCTAAAATGTAAATATATAACGAAAAAAGTTGAATGTACAATAGTATAGAGCACAAAGTTCCTAAAGTAAGGGTAACTTTAGAACTATGATGCGGTAAGTTAGGATGAAAATACCATCTCTACACATGTGATATAGTGAATTAGAATCCATAAGTGTCATTATATTATATTTTATATCTTTTAGGGTTGTATTATAATAATGTTTAGTTTCATTATGTTAGCAAGTTGTTATGGTCACTAGTACAAAAACAACAATACACGACTAAAAAAACTACTAAAAAATGTATATAAATGACTAAACTTAGTCACATGCATATTAGTAGTTAATTTGTATTCATTTATAGTGTGACTAAATTTAATACTAAACAATTTAGTCACGGATTTAATCACAAATTTAGTTGCGAATTTAGTCACGAATTTAGTCACAGATTTAGTCGCAAATTTAGTCATTTATTTAGTCATATATTTAGTCATATATTCACTCATTAATTTAGTCATAGATTTAGTCATATTAGGGCATGATGAAATTGGACCACCATCCTCCTGCTTGTAAAGCAGGTGCTCTTCCATTAAGCTAGTACCCTTTAAAGAATAATCATACCATGTATACTAGTACTTTCCATTAAACATGATTTCAATTTGTTCCATCTATAGTTCAAGGGAAGCAAAGAAAATAGGACTATCATGATGACAAAATAAGGTATTAGAATAAGTTATGAAGACAAGGTATAATGATAATGATAGTAGTGGTGATAGTGCAGTCAGTAAATAATGAAAAAAAAATAGAAGTAGACAAAGCAACCAAAAATATAAAAAACCCACCTTGAAAACTTCAGTGTCATCCACATAAGAAATATGAATAAGATATTCAAGATCCATGAGAAGTGCAGACTGGTTTTCAGATTACTTTCCAATATGCATATGTGTGACTGCAATAAGGATTTGAACATCAGACTAAAAAACAAATCAATCTGTTGAGCTATAACTGATTGAATGTTTGAAGATGTTAAGTTGATGATCACCGAGCTGCAGAAAGTTAATGCAAGAGATTAAATCAGTTAATGTATTGTATTTTCATTGATGTCAACTTAATATGCTCTGATTGGTCATAGTAATATTGTCTAAGACTTCAAAGAACCAAAGAGATAAAGGCTGTGATGCATAAAATTTTAGTATACACCAAGTGACAACAAACACCGATAGACAATGCACACCGACTGATAGAGAACCCCGAGAAGAGTCACAGTGTAAACCGAGAAAGATACCTGAGAAAGAATTACCAAGAAAAACCAAAGTGATACCTAAGCAGAAATGAAATTCATAGTGTTTCTCGACGAACAGAAAACCCTGACAGACAAAGATGAGTGAGGAAAATTGAAGTCAAAACCGAGAAAATAAGGAGAACACCGATCAGAATTGAAGTTTAGAAATGATAAAATACTTAGTTGGAAGGAGCTAAATATAGAGTTAACTGTTTGATTACATTGTTTTCATCGACCAGTTAAGAGTTAAAGATAAGCTAGAGACTTAAAACTAGTTTTATTGCAGTTGTCAAGAAGAAATCCATGAGATAAAACTAAAACAAGCTTTAAAGCAAGAATAACAAGATTTGTGGATCACGTTAAGAATAAGAAAGACAAGGAATTAGAAATGGTGAAATCATGTCTATAAAAGAGACAAGCTAATTCATTATAAAAAAGAGGATGCTTAAGAGAATTTTGGTGAAGATAAGAAGTCTTCATACAAACCTGATCATACAAGCTGAAGAATAGAGCTAAAGTTTTCTACAGACACCGAGCAACAGAGAAGAAACCTCATTCACCAAGAAAAAATAAGTAGAGCAAATGAATTGAAGAGAACATTGACCATAAAGGTATTATGAGCTTACAATAGATCTAAACATCAGAAAGATTAAGTTGTATTTATGAACATATCATATTCTATTTCAGTTTAACCATTGATTCAGAAAATCTCTTAGCAGAGTAGGATCTAACCATTCTTTATATATTGAGATACATCCCAAGGAGTATCAAAAGGTTTTCATATTGACAACATAGTGAATGTGAGGTCAAGTGATAAAATATTAGTGATAAATCCTCTAACAAGGTCACACTTAACAATGTGTTTTTAACCTTTAACAGGGTTGGCTCTTCACCGAGCTCACTTTAGAAGAGTGAAAATTTTGGGTTACCGGTCCCAAGTGGTTTTTCCCTTAATAGGGTTTTCACATTAAAAATCCATGTGTCAAATGTGTATATGGTTCATTTCTTTAATGTTTTTATTTACACATTACTAAAATAAGATTGATCGGTAAACACTAAGTTATTTACTGTATTTCGGTAAAGACTAAGACTGCTATTCGGTAAAGCTTAAGTAAAAGGATTGACAGTAAACTCTGAGTAGTACTTATTTGATAAGATTATTTAAAGGAAAACATCTTGTAGGACTGAAGATAACTAGAGGTTTATATATGTGGTATAATGTTTTGGATTGAATTATTGGATTAATGTTTGAGGCCATTGATTCACCCCCCCTCTCAATTATTCTAACAATTGGTATCAGAGCTTGTGTTCTTAGAAAGGGAGTTTAAAGACTCAAGCTAAAGATCACAAGATGAGAAAAAATAGATGTTCCTAAGTTGAACAAGGACAACTTTGCATCATGGCAAAGCAGGATAAGACTCCACCTACCAGGTATTGGAAATAATGTCACTCAATACCTAAATACTGAATATGTGTTACCTACTGGACCTCTGACAGTTGATCAATTAAGAGAAAAGCATGGACACAATTCTATGATGATAGAACTTGCTTCCTCACTCTCTGATGCTAACTTTGAAGATGTCAAATCATGCACCACTGCAAAGCAAATGTGGGACAAATTGAAGCTAGTACATGGAGGAGATACAAATGTGCCGAGAGCTAAAGCTGAAAGCCTAAGAGGAAAGTTTGATGATCTAAGAATGAAAGAAGGAGAAAACATCACTCAGTACAGTAGCAGAATCAAAGAGGTTTTACATGATATCTGAGGAGTAGGAGGTGTACTTGAAGATGAAACAGTGGTAAGTAGAATTATAAGAACCTTACTGTCTGTTTATGCTATTAGAGTATCTACTATACAAGAAAGAGAATAGTAGCAAATAACAATGTTACTCTAGATTTTTTGATTGGTAGACTTATTCATTTGAGATGAATAACTTTGACAATAGTGTCTTACCATCTATTGATTCTGCATTCAAATCTTCTTTGAAAATAAGCAAATCAAGTCATAAACACACTATGAGAAATGATAGTGATGACCAAGAATTTGATGAGATTGAAGCATTAATGACTAGAATATTGCAGAGAGACAAAGGTAGATACAAAGGTAAACTACCACTTGTATTTTTTAATTGTAAAGAGATTGGACACTTTGCTGCTAGATGTCCTAACAAAAGAAAATATGAAAAAAGTAATGAAAGAACTTGTGAAAAGAAGTTTGATAGAGGTGATGGCCGAGATTACCAAAGCAGCCGAAAATCTCACAGAAGAGACAATTGAGACTATAAGGACAAAGGGAGGAAAGCTTGTTACTTGGTTGAAAACAAAGATGGAAATACTGACACCAAATCTAATGAAGATATTGAGGTGGTATTCGTTGCTATGAAAGATGATTCAAACAAAGAGGAAAGGTATGTTGAGACTGCACTCATATCTAAGGCCAGTAAGAATGATATCTAGACTATTGATAGTGGCTGTACTCACCACATGACTAGAGATAAAGAAAATTTTGAAACTTTTGAATATTATAATGGCGGATTAGTAAGAATGGGTAATGACTCACCCTGTTCGGTTGAAGGTAAAGGAACCATAATGCTGAATAATATGATTAGATGTGAAAATGCATACTGGGTAAAAGGACTTAAATATAATCTATTGAGTGTTTCATAGCTGAATAACATAGGTCACCGAGTTTCATTTGAGAAAAAAAGGCAAAGATCTTTAATGAATTAGGAAGGTTGATTGGAACTAATGAAGATACATAAGGTAACCTATTCAACCTTGATGATATTAACACCACTTGTTTAATGGCTAGAAATGAAGACATATGGTTGTGGCATGAAAGGTTATGTCATGTAAATTTTGACAACATGGTTAGGATAAAAAATAAAAGGAAAGTAAGAGGCTTACTGAGCATGTCAAAACCTGACCATGTCTTGTGTAAGAATTGTCAAAAAGGTAAAATGACAAAGTCTAGTTTCAAGAGAAAAAACTACACATCTAATTCTATTCTAGAATTAGTCCATACTGATCTATGTGGACCAATGAGAACAAAGAGATACTATGGTGATAGATACTTCATTCTCTTTGTTGATGATTATTCTAGAATGATGACTGTTATGTTTTTAAAATAAAAATAAGAAGCATTCAAGATGTTTAAATGGTATAAAGCTATAGTGGAAAGGAACTAAAGTGTCTAAGGTTAGATAGAGGAGGAGAATTTATTTCTAATGAATTCACTAACTTTTGTAATGAGCATGAAATTCAAAGATAGGTTTATGCACTGAGAACACCACTACAAAATGGGATTGCTAAAAGAAGGAACAAATTCATTGTTGATTGTGCCAGAACACTGATGATTGAGAAAGGCATCACACAAACATTCTGGAGAGAAGTTGTCAGCACTGCTGTCTACACATTGAACATAGTTCAATTGAAGAAATACACCAATAAGACACCTTATGAGATATGGTATGGATACACACCCAATGTAAGTTACTTCAGTAGTTTTGGAAGTCAATGTTATATTTTGAAAGATGATAGAAATGGAAAGCTTGAATCCAAAGGTGAAGAAGGAATATTTCTAGGGTATTCTACCAAGAGCAAAGCTTATAAATGTCTTAACAAATCCTCTAACAAAATAATTGAAAGTGAAAATGTCAAAGTAGATGAATTTGCTGAGAAAAATGATGAGGAAAGAAGAAAGGAACCAAAAGACTGCAACATGTTTGTCTATAGTGAATAACTTGACACTCTGCCCGAGCAACAGTGTATCACTCCCGAGCGATAGAATAATGCGCCCGAGCATCAGGCTGCAAACACAAAAAATATGAAATTTCTCACAATGATGCATCGAGCGATAAAGATCAAAATGAAGGTCAAGATGATGATTAGAATGATGAAAAAAAGGTGAACTGATCTTGACAAGTATTTCAGAAGACACCATCCACAGAACTAGATCATAGGAGACAAAAAGGTTGGAGTGAGAAGAAGCAAGTCATTGAACACTAGATATTTAATTTGTGATTTTGATCCTAAATTTGTTAATACTGCACTTGAAAATGAAGAATGGGTTAGTTCTATGAATGAAAAGATAGAACAGATAGAGAAGAAAAAAACATGGACTTTAGTACTTAGACCAAATGAAAAAAATATCATTGGTACCAAATGGATATTTAGAAACAAGTGAATGAGAATGAAGAAGTCACAAGGAACAAAGCAAGATTAGTATGCAAAGGGTATGTACAAGAAGAAGGTATTGACTATGGAGAAACCTTTGCACCTGTTTCTAGAATAGGAGTTAGAATTCTACTTGCTTATGCTACATTTAAAAGATTCAAAGTATATCAAATAGATGTCAAATCTGCATTCCTAAATGAAATACTAGAAGAAGAGGTATACATTGAACAACCAGAAGGGTTTGTTGATCCTAACAAGAGAAAAATGGTTTGTAGACTACACAAAGCCTTGTATGGATTGAAACAAGCACCAAGAGCATGGTATGGAAGACTTCACTCCTATCTCATAAGTATTGGATTTATAAGAACAAGTGAAATACTAAGTATTTAAAAGAAGATACTAATGATAACATTTTGAATGCTGAAATATTTGTTGATGATATCATATTTTCACCCACCCTTAAAATAGTAGGGGATGCTTCAGCCAGTGGGGTGGTGATATGTTATGCAAATCATTTGCTAATGAAATGAGAAAAGAGTTTGAGATGTCAATGTTTGGGGAGTTCAAATTCTTTCTTGGTCTACAGATTCTTCAACATGATGCAGACATCTATATCACACAATCCAAATACATCAAGGAAGTGTTGAAGATATTCAAGATGGAAGATTCCAAGCCAGTTGGAACACCTATGGAAACCGGATGCAAGATGAAAAAGGAAGACAAGTCAACCAAGGTAAAGCAAACCCTATATAGATCTATGATTGGAAAACTCATATATGTTATTCATACTAGACTAGATACAACACATGTAGTTGGAATAGTTGCAAGATTCTCTACTAATCCCAAGGAATCACACATGACTGATGTCAAACAAATTCTAAGATATCTAAAGAATACCAAAGGCTATGGCTTATGGTATAAAAGAGAAGATAAATTTGAGCTTCAAGTCTATACAGATGCTGATTGGGATGGAAACTTAGATAAAAAAATAACACAATCAGAGGAGCATTCCTCATGGGTGACAGACTTATCACACGGATAAGTAAGAAGCAAGGATGCATCTCACAATCTACTACAGAAGCAAAATATGTGGATGCTGATGCAAATGGCTCAAACATTGCATGGATCAAGAAATTAATGGAAGGTATGAATATGAAAATTCTTGAGCCAGTGATTATCTATTGTGATAATACAAGTGCAATAAACATTTCAAAGAACCCAGTCATGCATGCAAAGACAAAGCATATTGCTATCAAGTATCATTACTTAAGAGAACAAGTGAAAGAGAAAGAGGTGATATTGGAATATGTTCAATCCAAGGAACAATTAGCAGACATATTCACAAAGCCATTGCCTAAAGATATATTTGAGTACTTGAGGAAGAGACTAGGGGTCTGACCCTTGTCTATTGGTCACTAAGCTGACTAGGAGGCTGCATCAGCTTACACACAATCAAAAGATCATTCATGTAGACACAAGAAAAGAGATGGAATGCAAAGATATATCAGTACACAGAAAGGTACTTATCTGCACCGAACAAGAGAGCCACCTTGCTGATGGAAAGGAAATTCAAGGAATATATTATAGAAGAGAGAGATTTAGTTTGGCATTGCTGTCAAAGGGAGAGATGACTTAAGGGAGAGATTATATCCATATGAAATATCTATCAGAAGTATTTAAAAGGAAAGATGTACTTAATGAATATGGAGAGAAATATATTTCTGTCAAAGAGAAAAGAACTACCCATCAAAAAGAGGAGCAGTCAAAGGGAGAGAAAACATCAGAAAAATATTCAAAGAAACATCCATCTAAGGGAGAGAAGATTCTAAAACAAAGAGAGAGACAAAATCAAGAAGTTGCTACATCTATCTAGTGAAGGGAATGCAGAATGAAGAAAGTACTATGCAAGAATCAAATATAAGCTAGAAGAGCTTACGGAGAGCTAGACATTTGTATTAGTTATAGAAAAATAAGTTTGGTAGAGATTGATGAGCTAAAACTTATATATTTCATATTGTATTAGTATTATTTAGAATGTTTCCATCAATGCCAAAGGGAGATATTGATGAACTATAATTGATTGAACGTTTGAAGATGTTAAGTTGATGATCACCGAGCTGCAGAAAGTTAATGCAAGACATTAAATTAGTTAATGTATTGTATTTTCATTGATGTCAACTTAATATACTCTGATTGGTCATATTCATATTGTCTAAGAATTCAAAGAACCAAAGAGATAAAGGTTATGTTATCAATAATGCATAAAAGTTTAGTATACACCAAGTGACAACAAACACCGACAGACAGTGCACACCGAAGGATAGAGAATCCTGAGAAGAGTCACAGTGTAAACCAAGCGAGATACCCAAGCAAGCATTACCAAGCAAAACCAAAGTGATACCCGAGCAGAACTGAAAGTCACTGTGTTGCCTGACAGATAGTCAAAATTGACGGATAGAGATGCCTGAGGACAATTGAAGTCAAGACCAAGCAAACAAGGAGTTAAACACTGATCAGAACTGAAGTTCAGACATGACAAAAGACTTAGCTGGTAGGAGATAAATATATAGTTAATTGTTTGATTACATTATTTTCATCGACCAGTTAAAAGCTAAAGATAAGCTAGAGATTTAAAGCTAGTTTTATCCCAGTTGTCAAGAAGAAATATACGAGATAAAACTAAAGCAAGCTTTAAAGCAAGAATGGCGAGATTTGCGAATCATGTCAAGAACAAGAAAGACAAGGACTTAGAAATGGTGAAATCATGTCTATAAAAGAGATAAGATAATTAATTATAAAAAGAGGATACTGAAGAGAATTTTGGTGAAGATAAGAAGTCTTCATACAGACCTGATCATACAAGTTGAAGAACAGAGCTAAAGTTTTCTGCAGAAATCAAGTAATAGAGAAGCAACAACATTCACCAAGAAGAAAGAAGTGGAGCAAAGGAATTGAAGAGAACATTGATCAGAAAGATATTATGAGATTAAAATAGATCTGAACATCTGCACACTAGTAAATTTGACCTCAAATTTCGACGAAACTTGGTCAAAATTTTGACAGTAATTGGTCAAATTTACGACCAAAACTTTCGTCGGTCTTTTTTTGTCAAAATTTTGACAAATTTATAATTCGTCAAAATTTCAACCAAAAAAAGGTCAAAATTTTGACTATATCCCAGGCTTAAATTGCTATCATTTTTTTAGTGCGTTGGTCAAAATTTTGACCAACACTTCCACCAACGATTGGTCAAAATTTTGACCAATGCACTAAAAAAAATTGAGAAAAATGCCATACTTTCCACTAACCAATGGTCGAAATTTCGACCATTGGATTGGTCGAAAGCATGGCATTCTAGTCGTTTTC
>MU225683.1:265472-278726 GCA_018584345.1 Thuja plicata | reverse complement strand
GAAATTTTGACCAACACGGGATGTGTTGGTCAAAATTTCGACCAACACAGGCATAAAAAGAAAAAAAAAGAAAATTTTAAAACCATTTTGCACTTTGGTCGAAAATTTTGGTCAAAATTTGGGTTCAAATCTACTAGTGGCAAGATTAAGTTGTATTTATGAACAGATCATATATTGTTTCAGTTTAACCATTGATTCAGAAAATCTCTTAACAGAGTAGGATCTAACCATCCTTTATATATTGAGATACATCCCAAGGAGTATCAAAAGGTTTTCATGTTGAAAATACAATGAATGAGAGGTCAAGTGATAAACTATTAGTGATAAATCCTCTAACAATGTCGCACTTAACAGTGTGTTTCTAACATTTAACAGGGTTGGCTCTTCATCAAGCTCACTTTAGAAGAGTGAACATTTTGGATTACCGGTCCCAAGTATTTTTTTCCCTTAACAAGGTTTCCATATTAAAAATTCATGTGTCAAATGTGTATATGGTTCATTGCTTTAATGTTTTTCTTTACACATTACTAAAACATGATTGATCGGTAAACACTAATTATTTACTGTATTTCAATAAAGAATAAGACTTCTATTTGGTAAAGCTTAAGAAAAAGGATTGATAGTAAACTCCGAGCAGTAGTTATTTGATAAGATTATTTAAAGGCAAACATCTTGTAGGACTGAAGATAACTAGAGGTTTATATATGTGGTATAATGTTTTGGATTGAATTATTGGATTAATTTTTGAGGCCACTGATTGACCCCCCTCTTAGTTATTCTAACACAATAAAAAAAGTGCATCCACATTCTAGTTTTGTCCAAACGTTCCTGAGACAAAAACCAAAAAAACCATTGTACAAAGAAAATATCCATTTTAGAATCATACCTACATTTGATTATATGAAACATAGTACACTAGTTATAACATGTAAATTACACCTTGCAAACATTTAGACACTTGTCACACTATAAAAAAGGACCTTGACAAATTAAATATTTTATTCAAATAAAATCACACAAACTATTTAGGTCAAATTAGACAGGCATTCATAAAATGACAAAAAGAACTTATAAATGAAGCAAAATAATCAGTAAAGTATTTATCATATACTTAATATATAATAATTACTAATTTAATATTTATTATATACTTAAGCAGAATTGAAAAACATCAAGAGTACTAGTGGAAATCTTGGAAGACAAGTACCATGTAAACAACATAGTCCAAAAGCAATTAATAAGTATATTACCTTGTAAAACGAAGTGAAGAGAAGAGCCAGATTTTGAATGAATGCCTGTAAAGCATGTAATGTTTTAGGAGGTCATTTTTAAAGGCAATATAATATAATTAGAACTGGGGCATGCTAAATCCACCAGTTCAAATTTAGTTTTTAAATAATGTCTATAGTTATTGTACTATTCTAGCTATTCAAACTCCATCAAAGCCTAAGAGCAACATTAGACATGGATAAAAACTATGAAATTATTCTTGAAAGTTGATAAATGTTGAAACATAGTAAGGATATGAAAAAATCCCTATGAGAATACAAGAAATAGTGATAGAATTTTTGAATAAAAATTCAAGGTCACTACATTTATCAATCTTTTAAAAGGGCAGTCAAGAAATAGTTGTCTAAGTCTGAGATCAAATATTAGCTAAGTCTATGAAGTAACCGAGATCAAAATTTACCATCATGCATAACCATGGAGTTTCCTCCAAGATTAAGCTCACTTAGCTTGCTACTCCATTTACAAAAGTTAATGGATTTTTAGGTGACTTAATGATATTTAAAATTTGGCTTTTGGCATACAAAACAGATCAACATATCTTACCCCATGGTAGAGTTGGTGGAGGAGATCCGCATTCAGGCATAGGCAAGTGGTTGTAGTCTGGATTTTGTTTTTCAAGTTGGGGGTTTGATCTTGTTTCGGGCCTGGTTATAATATCTACAAAGAGAACAACTGGTTTGGACCTGTTTTGAAGAGGCCCTAATTACTGTTACTGTGATTTCATAGTAAGGACAACGTGAGACACTAGGGATTTTTCTATTTTCTTATTGAATCCTTTCCTTGAAATTTGGAAACCTCTTGTAGAATATATTATAAGACCTTGATGATGCTTGATGATGATATGCTATAGAATTTTATTTAAATGTATTCACTGTCCTATACAGTCAAGGTATAACAACATAACATTGAGTAACAATAAATCTTTAGAATTTATCCTTAATGAACTATGAGACTATCAATGGATTAGAGGGATTGTATGGATATGAATTGAACCATAGGAAACCTTTTACAATACTTGGTGATTATTACAATGTGGATTTTTGATGTTTTATAACCCACTCTCCATTCACTGTGACTGAACAATAGTCATGACAAGGGTATTGTTGTGAACAGTGGTATTGAATCTCTCTTAATGGCATTGGGATGGAAAAGTAGTAAACATTCAATAATGGAAACTTGTTATGTTAATGTTCCTTTACCTTGGAACCATAAAGCTGTGTGGTCATAATGAATGGGGATGTTATGAGGATTAATGGATTCCTTAAGTATGATGTGACAAAGAACTTGTGAATGATGGATTGATTTTGGTAACGTGGAATGTGATCTTGAACATTTTTTTTAGAGTGTGATGGATGCTTCATTAATCTAATTTTGTGTATTTTGAAGGGTTCAAATCATGTTGATTGTGATTGTAAATTGATAGGTGCAACTTATTCTTTTGTATTTTCTTTCATTTTTTTCCAAAGTTTTGTTTTCAGCCAAATAAAAATACTGAGTTTTTGAATAAGTTGTAGGATATAATTCCAAACATTGAATTTGTTGAGACCAAATTTCAATGAGCCAAGGTCAGGGTCATATAAATTGTCGTCCTTAAGTCTATGAATGTTTTTGAGGTCATTTTAATGTCATTGAATTATAATGAGTCCTTTTGATGCAATGAAGAACAAAATGTAACTCATTTGTAATATCTTGATCCTTTTCAACCTCATCTCAGTAACATAATAAAGAGTCATATATGGCTAAATTCTTGGAAAGTTAAGGATTAGAGCTAAACCTGGAGATCACCATAGCTATGTTCATTAAGAAAAAGATCTTCATAAACTGGAACCACATGGAAGGAAGCATGCTTTAAGGCCTTAGAAACAACATCCCAGAGCCTCACCCTATTAACATCATCGATCTTCCCTCTACCATGAAAACCACCTCTTAATATAAACACGCTTGTATATATTTTGCTTCCAAAAAAAAGAAATAAAGGAACAAATCATATAAATATTCACATACAAAAAAATGATACATGTGCAGTATGACTCACAACTCTGGTTTGTATAACTATAGTGTAAACTGATCCTTAAAGTAATGCATTTATACCAAAAATATTTGAAAATATATAGTAATAGTTAAGACTTGTCATTGCAATTACGGTTATTTGTTTGGCTCGGATCAATTTGTTGCTGAAGATAAATTGGCAAAGGTTGAGTGCTGATAAATCATAATTTTTTTGCCTAATTTGATGATAAACATGATCCATTTAGTTAAAGCATATTCCCTATTTCTAGACAGTACATATGGAACATAGAATATTTTCAACTTGCTGACCACTTTATAAGAAAAAAACATGCTGAGTGCTAAGGAGAAATATTGCAATCAAGCAAGAGAACTTTCACAATTTTAGACTTAGAAATAAAGTGCATAGATAATATAACTCGAGCTCACATACTTTATCAGTATACCAAATTGATATAAGTGTTTGAAATATAAAGGAACCTTTAAGTTAATATCTATCTACACCTGTACAACAATTAATCCAAACATAAAGAGACTTGGTATAATAGTTCATATCCATGAGTCAAAAATTATACAAGATGTGTATAGTTTCAAGCAAGACAACCCAACAGAGTAAGATAACATAAAATAACAAGAATAAAGATCTTCCAATCGGGAACCATATTAGTATTTCTTAGGGAAGAGCTAAGGATGAAAATGACCAAAAATTAGATGCTTTTATTGAGATTCTTTAACTATCCAACATTTGCCATTAACTATCCAATCATATTTATTATCAATTGCACAAGAATATTAATTATATGATTCAAATATTTATCCTGTACAACTTGTCTCCTCTATGAAAGAAACTGTATGGATGTTCTTCACTCTACCAAGGGTTCTGTGTTCACAATTTGATAGCAAAGTCAAATAGCTATAAGATAGTAAAAAAAATTAAACAAAATGTTAGATTTTAAATCAAGGAAAAAAATTTCATTTGTTTGAATACTATCAAACTTACGTGGGCTGAGCAATAAGCACATTAGAGAAAACAAGATCTGATGATTGAGAAGGCCATTAGAGTAAGTAGGATCCAATTCCTTGCAAATCCCTAAGCCTTGTCCATGTGCCTTGAATGTATCACACAATATGCCACATGTGCTCTCTTTTCTTCCATGTGTCCGTATACTAAATGGTAGACTGTGCATTTGTTTGAAAGATGCCTAGTCTTTTAGGAAACAGGGATAGGTGGCATACATGGAGGACAACCTACAATAAATACAAATTGTATTCTTAATTTCAACAACAATGTCATTTGTGCAGCACAATAGATGGTTGGTTGGTTTCTGTGCACTGAAATAGATGGTGAGATGTGCTTTATGTTCCTCCTCTAAGCATGGAGGATTTTTTCTCTATAGCTAAGAAAGAGCAGATAAAGTATTCTACTACTGGTTTATGCTTGTATGTTTGCATCATATAAATTTTATGTTTAAATTTCTAAAATTTAGAATTTTTTTGAAAGGTTCTCTGTTCGGAAAGCTTGGTTATGATCATTTACACCAGGTCCTGATTGGGTGGTAGCCACGTACCGTTATAGTGTGTTTGGTGGAGGAATGAACTGTAATTGTTAAGGTAGAGTAGCAGTCTCAAAGCTGGGTGAGTTGAGAATCCCAACATGTATGAATTATTCTTCTTTCTAAAATTCTAAGGTACAAAATATATTTAATCCAAATAAAAATTGCATTTAAAATTTTATTGCTTTAGACAAAGCCACAAATATGCTTTGGTAATTTTCTGCAATGGCTTGCTGGTGACTCCTTGTTTGCTTGGTTATTAGTCTCAATGCCCTGTTTCTTTGGAGGTTAATTGAATCAAGTTATGGCTTGTGGTTTTTAATTTTATAATGAAAAATCTGTGTTCAAACTGGTCCTCATTTCTTGTAGTATTGGACCTTTTCACTGTTAAAAAAATTGATCTTTTGATTATTATAACTAAAGGTACACTCAAATCAAAGATGGACTAGATTTAAAAAGGTTATAGAGTGCTTCCATAGGACATAAAAGGTCTTAGATTGAAGTTTTGGATGGTCCATGAAAAACTCAACGTTCAAGTTAAACAGTTCGAAACATTTTATAGAGTCGTAAAAAGTATTGAACCATTTTATAGTGTCTTCAAAAAGTCTTGGGCCAGTAACAAAGATTCTGGATTGAAGTCCTCGTTGGTCCATGAAAAATTCAATACTAGTCCCCTAAAATAGATTGAATGATTCAGCTATTAAAATAGACAGACAATAGTTACCAATTTGAATTTCCATTCAAATGCTATCTATGCTCAGATGAGGGGCCATTTAGGACATGCCGATGAAGTTATAGGAAAAGTCCTAATTGCTGTTTGATTCATTGTCTAAAACAAATTGATCCTCAGTATGGTATCTCTGAGCCAAATATGCTGACAAATAATTCAGTACCAGCCTCTAATCTCTTAATCTATTTCATCCACTGGGAAGATGATTTCAGGATATGTTTTCAAATTGATGCCTGTATCCATGGTGGAGCACTACAATAATTAAAAGGTCATAAATTCTAAATCCTAATTGATCCATAAAAATTCAATACTGATCACTGAATTAAACCAAACGATTAAACCATTGAAAACACAAAGCACAGTGATTAATTTGAATTTCCACTAGAATGTTACGTTGAAATAAGAACAATCATTTGAGACATGACTACAAAATTATAAGACTAATCTTAATGATTGTTTGATTCTTCATGTAAATAAGAAAGAATTGATCCTCTGGCTATTTTTTTCTGAGCCAAACATGCTAGGGAATAATGAATTACCTCCCTCTGGATCTCTTTTCATATTTTAGTGTAATCTTAATGTTTATTTGTCTCTTGGCAACGTGATTCCAGGATATGTTTGGGTCATTGGCGGTTGTGCTTGTGGGGATAATCAATGCTTAAACTGATGTTGTGTATAGGATCTGCATTAGAAACATATATAACATTACTCTCACCGATCTGCACGCTTTCCAACTTTTGAATAGTGCAATTTTCAGTGTAGCTTTAGCTCCATAAATCATCATGAATTTTCCAACTTACTAGCAGCCTATGTTGATAGAGGGATTTGTGAGGTATAAAGGGTAAAGCTATTAAGTTTTTACTACTGATAGGACTGGAGTTACTATTCCTAAAACAATGTTTAGGGTTTAAGCCCTTGGTTTTACACTTTTAAAATCAAGTCCAGAAGCCCCTTCCTTGAAAGAGTAAGGTACCGAGGTGCCAGAGCATGCTAATTTGATATGATGCTAGGATTTAGACATTACTATACTTAATTCGTTGAATTACAATTAACCTTTGTATTCAATTTTTGGCATTTCCAAATGGGTTTCAGTTTGCAACTTTGCAGAGTGGATAAAAAGCTCTCTTGTTCCTGTTTCTCACCAAAATCAAAACATGGGTGGAAAACAATGGCCAACTGTGTCACTTGGGATTATTTGAAGCTTAATAAAGGAAAATCTTTCATTTCACAAACTGATTCCTAAAATTGCAGACTTCAGGTTGGCTAGGATTTTGCCAGATGGTCAAACTCATGTCAGCACCAAAATTGCAGGGAGTGACAACCCACGATTTTAAAGTTTTTTTTTTGAAAATAAATCATTTTTATTTTGTTTTCCAAGGATACTGTAAAAGAAATTAATTTTACTTACGTAGTACTCTACTAAGATAGGTTTTCAAATTTGAATGGTAATTGACCATATCTTGTATATCATAGGTTAGAGTTTTTCTTGTGTTTGTTATTTATTTACATTTACCCACACAGTAGAATTGCTACAGTATTAAGACACAAAATTGGTGATAATGGAATTCACTTCTTTGTCCTGTGGACTTGGATCCTTAATTAAAAGGAAAAATTCTAGTCTTCAGAATAATACTCATCTTCCTAAGACATTAGATTTGCAGTCCATAATGACAAGTGTGTGTATAGTTTTTGGATTTAATTTCTTTCTACAACTTTCTCATTCTGATGATGGATCATGGAAATACGTCTTACAGAGTTGAATCCAAAAACTATGAACACTTACTCATCTTCCCTTTTGTTAGTTTACAACTTTACATAACTCCGCCAACCTACAATAGATCTGATAAGGTGCAAATACAAGGGATACAATCTATACCTTCATAAGAAAAAAATTACTTGTATGTGACCCTGACCCATATGCTTGGAACCCAATATCTAGAAAAAGTTACGAGAAAAGTAATGAATTTGAAAATGACACTTTCTCAAGGATGCATTGATTTGTTGAACTAGTGGAAGGAATTCATGTCTGTGAAACATATTTGTTACAACTTGGTTATCCGTGATTAGTCCATGACTACTGGCTTTAGTTTAACGTAATGGAGAAAAGCTTAAATCATTCATTTAAATGTTTTCCAAAATTGTCAGTTGAACTTGTTTGTCAAAAAATGAGTATAGATGTCTCTAACTGTTATATAAAATTTTGAATAAAGTTTAATATCTATTTCCTTCCACAGTATATGGCTCTTGAGTACACAATGGAAGGAGAACTATCAGAGAAAGCTGATATCTTTAGCTTTGGAGTCTTCGTACTAGAAATCATTGCAGGGGGATCATAGATCTATCACTAAGATCAAGCTCAAAGGACAAACTTTTGTAATTGATATACATTTTTATTATTCCATAAATACTAGAACTATGCTATTGTATATTTTGAACATGTGAAAATGTGTCATAAAACTTGATTTGCTTAAATAAATTATAATATAATGTTGTAGGACATAGTCAAGTAAACATGCTGACAGATCTTGGAAGCAGCAAATCAGTAGAGGATGCAACTTCGATGAAGTAGATGACAAAACAAAATTTGCAGATTAATTCACAACACTAACAGTTGAGTTTGTTCGTCAATTTTTGATCTGTTAGTCTTTTCCTGTGTGTAACTATAACAGTGCTATTGTATTCTCTTTCTTTTTCCTGTGTGTAACTATAACAGTGCTATTGTATTCTCTTTCTTTTCAGTAAAATCATCTTCACAGGTCTGGATCGTCCGTGTTTGAGTTTATAGGTTTTAAGATTTATTATTTATTTGCTAAATTGCCCAAAGATAGTTTGTTGCTAAATAGAGTAGGTTATGATTAAACAGCGATACACAAGAAGGGAAAATGGCCACTTTATAGTAATGATTAAATAGTGATTCAATTCCTTGAATACAAAAATAGGTTCAGGATAGTGATATATAGTCTGTGATATTAAAAGATGCTTAGAAGTAGTGTTGTGAGATGATGGAAAAACTATGGATATAACAATAAGAAAATGTACATGCACATATGGTTAATGGTGGCAACATTCACTATTTTAGCAGTCCCATAATGTAAAAAGTGTTGGCAGTATGTCAGTGTTCCTCGCGGGATTTGTGACATGGTTTAACAGCTTCATGTGTCTTCTATAAGTCTAGTAGTTGTATTGGACATTAACATGTCGATCTTTTGGTGCAACGACAACCTAACTTGTAATAAGTAGTATCAGAACATAAGCATTTTATTGAAATAACAATAACTTAGGCCAATACTACCACCTAAAGGTGCCTTCTAGGAGCATCTTAAGTTAAAAAATGGCATAAATAAAGTTTTGACACCTCACTGTCATTCTAATAATAGAAAAACCTTTACCTTGGTGGAGGTTGAGTTGCACTGGTTTTCAAGTAAACTAAATCTGATGAAATCATATTTGAATCAAATCGTAGTTTCAATTGCTGACCAAATCAAATGAAACCAATTCCAAATCATATAATATTTTCAATTGCCAACCAAATTAGATGAAAATTTATCTTTTGTACAGTTCCATAATATTTTTCTTGCAAACTTTGCCTTTTTTTCTGATTGGAATCATTAACAGCATGACGCAAATTTTGTAGAATCTTGAGGTATGTCATTATCCATGGTTTTAGTGCATTTTTTGGGTAATCATTACACAACCAAACATTTTTTGGAATGTTTATTATGCTTTGATAAAACTTTATTATTTTATTAAATGGATGCACTGGCTTTGTGGTTTTATATATGGATATTTTTAGCATATATTAAATGGGCACGGTTAGAATGCCATGAGCAATATTAGCAACATTATTGAATAAAAAAAAAAAAATTGATGCAGCCACGCCAGAGATGCAAACGGGCACAAGAAGCATTGCCAAAGGACATGTTCAATAAAATGAAAGGGAGAACCCAAGGAGGACTTGGCCTAAGTCCTTGATGGAGCTAGACATGTCATGATTGACATAAAGCTTAAATGTCAAAGAAATTGTATAACACATGAAAATGGTGACATACAAATGTCACAATGAGCATAAAAGTCAGTGATGCTTGCATGAAAAGATAACAATAGAGTAGATGGAAAAAATAGTCTTTACTGTCTTTTGAAAATAGTGATTTACATTGGGATTCAATAATGAAAAGGAGGGCATTGATATGAAGATAGAGAATAGGACAACCAATCTAGGGTTACAAGCAATGTGCTAGAGATACATCACTTACATGATGAGTAGGAATAGTTTTCTCTGCTCGTAATGCAAGCTTTGATTGGTTTGGGAAGAAATAAGGTTCACACTTGTGAGGTTCAATGAAACTTGAAAGCAAGGTTAGAAACAAAATGTTGGACTAGAAAGCTTTGTCTACGAGTTCAACACTTTTTGTTCATTAATTCAGTGTAGTTAAGTTTAAGCTTTGTGCCCTAGGAGTAAGTTGATAAACTCGAAGTACTAGTAGTGCTATTGGATACATTGCGATGATGGAGCATTGAGAGATAAATTTATCATTTTTTTAAAACCAAAAGAATATAGTGATGATGCAAGTCTAGCATACCTAAATTGATGGTTTGATCTCTTTGTAACTACCTCGTCGATTAGCAAAATCATCCGATCCTTCCTAAACAATCAATTCCATTAACTGTAAGTCAAAATAGCCATAGAAATATGATGATCATTTTAAATTAAATGATAAATGACCTTAAAAGATGACCAAAAATGCCAAATAGGAAATTACTAACCTTTTGTTAATACTCCATAGTTTATGGAAGACACCATTAATCTCCAAAGATCTCTTGTGAGATTGCTATACTCACCTTTTAAGGAATGAACTATAATCAATGAAATTAGATGTGTCAAATCCTCTGCTAAAAGAAAATTGATCTTTACAACTAACCAAGAAAATGCTAGGCATGAATATTTATGTTGCTAGCAAGGATGCCCATAGAAAAGAAAAATATTAGGTGGTCTATTTTTTCAAAGAATGCCTGATAATTCACAAATAATCCACCATTTGAATAAAAAAACAGTATAAAACAATCAAAGTAAAGAAAAAGAAGAAGTGATGTGCTCATTTGTTTAACTGGTGCACTCATTTTTTTCACGAATAAAGTGGATTTAAGAAATATTTGATTTGTTATTTTTTGGAAATAAAAGTTCAACGGGTGCTTGTTAAAATTCTTAAATGTTGTATTTCTTTTCTTGTTAACTAAATCTTTTTCTTTACACACTTCTAGTTCATGGTAGAGTGGTCTAAACATGAACAAAATCTAAAGTAATAAAAATATAATATTTTATTGTTAAGATTCATATGCATAAATGTAGAAGTATTGACAATGCTGAGCTATAAGACGCAACTTGGTTGAGCGTCAATTCCTGCAACAAAAAAATGGCATCAAATATTGTGGAGTTTTTGAAGCATAAAATTATTTTGATTATCAGATATTTGTGATTATGCCAATATAATATGATGATGGTAAGTATTAATACTTGTAAAGGTAGTGTGCTAAACTATTTTTCATTGGGATTGCTAACAACAACATGGGTAGTGTCCTCTTGTAGCTACATAGTTGATCCTTGTGTTTAGATGGACTTCTTGTGGGATTAAATTTCAGGGATATATTAAGGGGCCCCAGGTGAGAGACAAAAGTAAAACACATATGAAAATAAATACTAAACAACTTGCATAAGTATACGTAGAGATGTAATTGGCTGAAAGCAAGAATCAACATTGTTAAAATAGTTCGATAAATCTTGCACCAAAGAAGAAAGACAGACTAAACAAAAGAGGAAGCAAAAATAGAAAAGGGAAAAACAACACCTCAATTTTGATAACAGAGGACCATTACACTAATATTTTTCTTCATAGATGCAGTCTTCCTTTAGGGACAAGAGTCCAAACAACAACATCAACCTCATCTATATTCCTTGGGGGCTGAAATAGAGAAAAATCTGCCTCCATAGATAGCAGCTGCAACACTGAATCACCAAAGCCATCCTTAATATCCATCGAGGCTGTAGAGAACATCATATCCTCTGAAAATGGGAACTAGCAGTCCTCAACTATAAACTGTTTATAGATCTCTATACAGACTACCAAATATCATAGACTTAAAAATAATTTTTCTTTCATATTTACCAATAGAGAAATGAGCACTTTTCTATTAAAAATTTAAATGTCAAATATCATGAGCAAGGTGAGCATGCCACAAGCCTTCTGCATCCCTACAAACAATTCCAATATATACATATAAAGAGATATTCCCCACTTTTCATTTGCAGATGTGTTCACAACCGCTAACTAATTCTTTTTTATGTACACGCCCGTGCTGACATTGTATAGGAATGCCTGTTCACATAAAAAAATCGTGTTCACATGAAAAAATATTAATATTGCCAGGTAAAAGAGGCTGCCACACAGTTCTACTCCAATCAAACAGATCTAGCAAACCTAGCCATTAGTTAATTAATCTGCCAATCAACACCCTTTCTTACAAATTAGTACTTTGTCCTTTGTCTCATCATCTAGTTCTACCAACTTTTCTTGCTTTCCATTTATCCCGTTGTTGGTGTTATAGCCTCTTTACTAGATCTTGCATCTTTAACACGTACAAAAGATTGCTTTTACTCAGTCATGCATGCAGCAAGCACACTCTCTCACACTTCACTTTCTTGTCAGTTGAAGAAAACCCCAGACAAAATTTTTTGCCATATTTTCGGTGCCAGTTTGTCGATTTTTTGAGACATATTGGTCGACCAAACGACCACTATTGTCGTCGGAGTTTTTTCATCGCAACTTGCCACGTTTGGTATATCCGTCGTAAGACCAACGACCTAAAGGTCAGAAAAAGAGGGCTGTAATAGAGATGTTGTGTGCGCCTTTCACCCTTATCCCTTTTCACAGTCTGTCGCTTTTGCGACTACTCTATGACGAGAATCTTATACAAATGATGAATCGATCGACAAAATGGTGTCAAAACATCGACGTCGGTTCGTCGATCAATTCATTGTTTGTATAGGGTTCTCGTCGATAGTCACTATCACAAAGGTCGAAAAAGCGACTATTTTTAAAAATAAAATAAAATTATTTCACTTGAAAATATAAGATTTCCAATGGCAAGTAAACCCATTTCCCATTTTATCCTAGTGCATGGAATTAGTCGTGAAGGTTGGTGTTGGTATTGATGGATTTTGCTTGCTCATATGATAGAACTGTTTTATTATATCTCAGTACTTGTGCAAATATGAATGTAGTGATTGGTTCATTTTCCCTTTTGCATGCTCAAGATATCTATTGATGTTAAGTGTGTTGTCCGCTGTCAATGTGTTCACATAATGAAGATGTTTTCTCTTTTGTCTTTGATTTCATGGCAGACTCCAAATCTATAAACCATTTTTAGAACTGATGACTATTGAGCAAGACTACTTCTGTATGCTAAGAAGCTTGTGATAGTTTATCAAAACTTGAATCCTTCATGATAGTGAGTTCTTGGGCCAAATTCTTTGGAGGAGATCAATATGTAACTGCATGACAGAGAGTTGCAACTACTAATTCACATTGTCTTATATATTTTTATTAGGTTTACTATTGATCTTTAATGATTATCCTTTTTCAAATCTCTAACATTATAAATGGATGCCTTAATTTTGGA
>MU225683.1:254935-265422 GCA_018584345.1 Thuja plicata | reverse complement strand
AACTACTAATTCACATTGTCTTATATATTTTTATTAGGTT
The DNA here is from genome assembly GCA_018584345.1 of Thuja plicata. Lineage (NCBI taxonomy): Eukaryota > Viridiplantae > Streptophyta > Pinopsida > Cupressales > Cupressaceae > Thuja > Thuja plicata. The sequence goes on along the minus strand of MU225683.1, from coordinate 265,382 downwards.
TACTATTGATCTTTAATGATTATCCTTTTTCAAATCTCTAACATTATAAATGGATGCCTTAATTTTGGAAAAATTTAAAGGCTCCATTACACCCTTTATCTTTTACATGTTCCTTTAGTGATGCTTCATACCATGGTAAACTAAAATCTCCAACTCCTCTCTGCCTCAAAGTATATTCAATTTCTACTTTACAAGGGCTTCAAAATTTACCTCACTATCATACTATTAACACTTAATAACTGTTATTTCTGATATGGTACTAAAAAATCTATTACATTGACCTTCTAACTGTCATTTACATGATATGCCATTGTCTTCTTTTACAATGAACGATATTATCATTATGATGAATTTGATTCGTGCCTTCTCTCTTTGAACTCAACCATTAATCCACCTTATTTATCACAGAATTCAGGACAAATCCTACATTAGCATTTAATAATGTTCCCTACCATACTGGACCGACTAGTAGAATTGGATAAATCTCTTACATAATACTTGCAATATTCCATATCAAGTAATTTCTTCAAGATTGCTTAGCAGAAGCGTTGATGAGATATCCATTTCCTTTCTCAAAAGATCAATTTGCAAAATATCTTGGAGAAGATATGGCATTCACTGTCTCCCTTCCGTATTTATCACACAAAATCTTCTTTAGACTATCTTCATGGTATCTTCTGCAACAAGATGGTCACACAGTCACTGCCATTAATCTCAAAAGTGCAGTCACAGATCCTTGTCTTGTAGACTCAATTCACTCCTTTGAGGAGTACAACCTGTGTGTGTTAAAATGTGCACCTGTTACCTGCAACACGACACTTTAATAGATCATTACGTTAGTGGAAAACATGGTTAGAAGAGCATATAAAGCACTAAAATTGACCTATTGCTTTCTAAATAAGAAAAGTATGATAAGCAATATAACAACCCTCAGATTATGCTACTCTCAGTGACATATACGACTTAGCATGAAATATTTGAGTAAAAACTAAGAAAGATACTCCTTAAACATGCATTCTAGCTTTGAAATAAAGATTATAACAATGCATTAACAATGAAACTATGATAGATCTAGCATGTTATATGATCCAATAATAATCTAGGTAGCATAACAATCTTTTCTAAAATTATGGGCTTATTTGTGCTCAAAAACACCTTCTATTTATAGAAGAATGAGGAGAGAGAGGGTGGGACAAGGTGCATTAATGGAGTTAAAAAACTCATTAATGAAGTTTGGGCATTAATGAGGCATGGTGGAGACATGGGCTTAAGGAATCTTCATTAATGAAGCATTAATGAGAGCCTTAAAGAAGCATGGAAAGGGTGTAAGAGGCAAGCTTGAGAAGGTGGACTTGAGGAAGGAATCTTGAGATTCCTTGACTTTCTCAAGTGGCTTGAGTCCTTAATCATTCCCTAATGGAATGTGACAACATTAGGAGGTGGGTTAGGATAGAATTCAGATTAAAATTAGATTTAGCAAGGGTGAATGGGTTGGGATAGGTTCAAACCCAAAGTCAAAGTGGTTGAAGTGGGTTAGGTTAGGGGTTTAGAGGAATATTAATGAAATGAATAAAACTTATTTAATTCATTCAAAAATAGGGATATTAATTATTTAAACATTTAATTGCTTTTTAATAATCAATAGGAATATAGCCAATTTAATTAAATTAATTAGGCTAGGAGAATGGGTTCATTTTGCAAGTGAGCAATTGATGTAGGATTTTATTTAATTCCTAGTAAATTAATCATTTTAGCCATGTATTTGATTGATTTTGATTTTGGCTAAAAGTAATTAATTTAGTGATTTGATCACTTTAGGAGATTAAATTGATTTCAAAAGAATTATGCCAAGCAGTAACAGGGTCGTTTGAACATAATCAGGGGTATCATCACACTTAAGGCAAATAGGGTCTATGGTCAGAGCAGACCAAATCCAGGTGGTTACACAACCAACCTCTCATGGATTTCCTTGCTCACCTCCCTTCAAATGAAAAGGTATTCTGTTTCATAGAGCCAGATTTTGGTGCTTTTGCCTGGTTCCTTTATCTCTATTTTTGAATATCTTGTGGCTTGTTTTGGGGCTGTTTGATTTTTGAAGTAAGATGTTTTGTTTAAATATAATTTCATTTAAATTATTTTTTAAATAGTATATTTTAAGTTTTGATTTGGTGAGGTGGTTCATCTTGAAACATACTAATAGGCAGGTTCTATTAGAGAAATGAGTAAGACTTCAAATGAACAACCTAAATGAGTCAAAACTTAGAGTCTATTGTTCAAGCTTAGAATATGATGTTGAAACTTAAAATACATTTTTTAAGCTTACACTATTTTTTTAAGTATAGACGATGCATGTCTACTGTTTGACAAAATGTGTGAAAGATATCTTAGAGATTGTGTTTGGAGGTGTTGACGTTAATCACTTCAAGGGAAACCATACTTATGTGCCTATTACAAGAAAAAAGAAAAGGACATTGCCAGGTACGGTTTACAAATATGGGTGACTGTACTCTTTTAGTAGACTATCTTCAGGATGTAAATCATTCCACTTTTCTAATTTATTATTGTAATTTGTATAAGTTTGATATGGGAGACTTTCTTATTGACATACTACCATACTTGATATATGTAATGATGTGAAATTGAAATTGAGATGAGCAGTGAATAGGATTGGCACTGTATGTCAAATTGACTTTTTCAGTTGCACTCATGTAGATGATTGTAACTTTTGCATTTATTTTCTGTAGTTTTTTATGTCTTTATAAAATTTATGTGTTCATCTCCATGGATTATCTTTGAATACTTAATAATGTAGTTGTTTTGATAGTGCATGTTTAAGGAATAGATTTGCATGAACTTTGTTCTTTACCTCAATCCACCTTACACCTGGCTTCTTTCTCACTCCCCTATCTTTCATCAATTTTCTCACATCTGCAGCATGATCCCATCTCCCTGCTTCAACATATATGTTTGACAGCAACACATAAGTTCCAGGGTCATTTGGTTTTATCTTCCAAATACAATCTGCATCATGCTTTCCTAGCCGAATATTACTATGGTCTCTGCAAGCACCGAGTAATGTGCACACAAATAACTAATAAAAAATAGACAATAAAACAAAAAACCTCGAATTGCATCCTAATCACAAACCAGTAAATAATCAAAAATTTTGAAATCATTTATTTTCTGATTCTATCTTACTAGATTAGTGTATATGCTTTTTACCAACAACAATAAGCAAGAGGAATTGGCATGGAGCTCTTGATTTAGACTGGACCAAAAATTAACACAAGTGCATAGAATTATTTTCTCACTGTTTGATGTGTATAACAAAAATTAACACTAGTGTAAATAATTCTTTTCTCAATGTTTGATGTGTATAACATTTCCAAAATATGAGTAGTGAAGCCAGATAAACTTCCCTAAATAGATCACTGAGTTCGTTAATATGTAATGCAAAACTGTACATTTTATGAAAAAAAAACAATCAGCTTGACCAAGAGCTATTTCATGTTAACCAAGCAAGAGGTTTCATGATATAATGCAATCTAAAAACAACAAAACTGGTTGTATGTTTCATAACATTTTAATAGCCCCACTTTAAGAATAACCATGTGGAGCGGTTTAGCAGTACGGTTCATAGTCCTACTCATGGACCCACTTTATGAGGGAAAAACTGTATCAGTTGCCCTCTGACAACTGTCTCCTGAAGGTGGACCAAAATAGAACTCTGAACTTAAGGGTTGAAAGCATCCTATAATAAGCCATCAAAATCTCAGTTTCAATTTTTTGATAAAACAATATCAATTGGTCTAGATCCTCACGACAGTCCACCATTGCCAAGCACAAATATTTAATATATTATGCTCAATGTCGATTCAACAAATAACTACATATATAAAAAAGACTACATATATAAAAAAGGATAAAATATATATTTTTATATTAATAAGCTCTCCTTCCTTATCCAGATGTCCAGGCTTAAATAACACATCATTTACCGTAGATCAAGGTAAGCCAAACTCTGAAGTTACAAGCAAATATAACATTTGTAGCCCTGTCATAGATTAAAAACTTTGTAAGTGTCGATGTCATATATTTTTGTGCAGGGAAAACTTATCATTTCTGCATTTCCAATGTGGGTTTGGCAAGTTCCCTCAATTTTAGGATTCAGGGGCATAAAATGAAGCTTGTGGAAGTAGAAGATTCCCACACAGTTCAAAACACATATGAATCTCTAGATATTCATTTGGGTCAGTCCTACTCTATTTTGGTGACTACGGATCAACCTCCTGAGGGCTACTAAATTGTTTTATCCACATGATTTACATCCCCCACACTAACCTCCATTGGCTTTCTCAGTTACAGTAATTCACAAACCCCTTCTAGACCTCTGCCTTGGGGCCCAACTAATGAAGTTGTGTCCAGTCCTTGAACCAGGAAAGATCCATTAGGTATGCAATGCTTATAAGCATCAAGTTCATCTTCTTAATCTTTTTTTATCTCAAAACTTGCTTTCCTAGGGTAGTTAATATGAATACTATTAGATTTTAGGTCATTCTATTCTCGTGTGTTGAAGTAGTGTACATTTTATGAGATTTACGATTATTGTTATAACTCATGTGCAGATGGAACCTTACTGCAAGTGGCCCTCAGCCCAATCCACAGGATCTTACCACTATGGAAACATAACTACCTCAAGAACCATCAGACTTGCAAACTCTGCTCCTATGATCAATGGGAAGCAGAGATATGCTATAAACAATGTTTCATTCAACCCACCTGATACCCCTTTGAAGTTGGTTGATCACTTCAAACTACAGGGTGTCTTCAGCTTGGGTTCCATTTTAGATAATCCCACGGGCATAGGTGGTTACCTGCAGACATTTGTTATGGCTGCAGATTTTAGAGCCTTCGTTGAAATTGTGTTTCAAATAATGAAGACACAATTCAATCATGGTATTTAGATAGCTATTCATTCTTTGTTGCTGGGTAAGAATAAATTTCAATATTAATTTGAACCGAGCTTATTCAAAAAAGTATGTGGATATGTCCCTTCCTTAGAGTGGAAGTAATGTAATGTAAGTGAAAATGAATCTGGCTTCAATGATAAGATTTCCCATTTATCTAATTTCATCAGCACGAACATAGATGTTTTGACGGATTGCCTTAAACACAGTTGCTTTTGGTCATGGAAATTGTAAAACAACTTGTAAATGTAGGTAAAACTAGATAAAATTATGTTATTTTGGGTTGTGTAAAACAATCTGCAATGACTTGTAATTGAGAATACAAAATTAGGAAGTAATCATTTCAACAATGGAAATAATGCTTTAGAAAATGTAGAAGAATAAACATAATACATTATTTTAATTTGTTTTCATAATTATGTGTTCAAATATTGCAAAAAAGACATCAATAGTTCAAGGAGAAAGAGTGAGTGGGAAAGTGAGAGTGATCAAATGGAAGAAATTTAAATTTAACCATGCATGCATAATGTTCCATCCCTGGAATGATTCCATAGTGTTCTCTCATTGTATCAAAGTATTGACGACCTTCTACCACTAGCCCAGAATGACTGCAAGCAGATAGAATGGCAAGAAAGGAAACACCATCTGGTTTCATGCCAGACATTAGAATTTGAGAGAAGAGCATGATAACATCTTCACCTTTACTCTGCATCCCATAACCTGCATTCAATCAAATACTTTGCGAGCAAGTCTAATACTTAACTTGTATGATATTTTATATACATTATTATCGGCGAAACCCTTGCACCCTGGTGGTGCAAGTTCTAGTATATATTATTACATGATTTATTATTGTAATTCCCCTCTGACTTAAGCATCTAGAACATGAAACTATAAAGCTTATTACGATGTTCAAATAACCAACATGACTTGCAACTGCATACCTGAATTTTGCTTTCTTGCCTGTGTATCATATTCTGCTCGCCTCTCTATTTCTTGCACCTGTATATACGACTACATAGCTATATGCATGATGTAAAATTGATAGTTTAAATTACATAAAATATCATAAGATAAGCTACATCAATAACTTATCTAAATCAATCATAAGGTAATTAAAACTAGTTTCATAAAGAGATGAAAAATATGTAAAATATTAGTAAGGGGTGGCAAGATCAAGGAAAAACTCAAAAGTACAAGACCTAAGGGCTAGACCTAATGCCTCAGGGGCTCATCATAGATGGCCTTGCCTACGTAACTGGCAGAGACATCGTAGTTCAGGTTTAACTTTAAAACCAGTCTTTTAAAGGATGGTAGAAGTGGTTACGCAACCCCTTTCTAGGGTAGAGTCCCCAGACAATGTCTTCATCAGCTACCACCCACTTAGGTGAGCAAGGATGAGATCATAATTAGATTCTACCTACAAATAAGTTATATGTAGACCTCCTCATAAGGCTACCTACCCAATGGTTCATAACTACGATGGAGAACCAATTCTTGTAAGATATTAAGGTCAATCATAATCAGATTTACACAAGTCACATGATATTGAGATTGAGATTGTGTTAAGGCTATGATAAGGAATGCACACGTGTTTGTGGTAGGATAGAGCATCTATGATCCCTTGGAAATTATTATCAAGTAGTAATAGTAGGATATCATATTTATGTTCTGAAGCTTCTTTATCCAAAGGGTATTAATGGCATTTCTCTCTTCACTAAAATCGAGGGTGCAGAAGATGCTTTGCATCGTTTGGGTATACCACTCAATTTCTATACCCAATGGATGCAAAGCAACCTTCTGCACCCCTTATTCAATTGAAGATTAAGGACATTGATCCCCTTTTGATAAAGAGTACTCAAGAAAGATAGAAAGATAGATGGTATCCTACCGTTTCTACTTGATAAGCATTCCCAAGGGAGAAAGAAAAACCAATGATTAGTAGTCAACATTGAGAAGACCTAAAACCAAGTAACAATAATGAAAATAATGAATAAGTATGCCAACATAATGAATAAGTGGGAAAATAACATTGATCCAATTACATAAAATACATTACAACATTACATGATTTATTATTGTAATCCCCCTCTAACTTACACATCTAGAAAATGAAACTATAAAGCTTATTACGATGTTCAAATAACCAACATGACTTGCAACGACATACCAAAATTTCACTTTCTTGCATGTGTATCATATTCTCCTTGCCTCTCTATTTCCTACACCTGTATATACGGCTACACAACTAGATGCATGATATAAAATTCATAGTCTATTACATACAAGATCGTAAGATAAGCTACATCATAACTTAGCTAAATCAATCATAAGGTATTTAAAACTAGTTTTGTAAAGAGATGCAAACTATGTAAAATATTGGTAGGGGGTGGCAAGATCAAGGAAGAACTCAAAAGTACAAGACCTAAGGGCCAGACCTAATGCCTTGGGGGCTCATCATAGATGGCCTTGCCTATGTAATTCGCAGAGACATCATAGTTCAGGTTTAACTTTAAAATCAATCTTTTAAAGGATGGTAGAAGTGGTATCAAGCCTCTTTATCCAAAGGGTATCAATGGTATTTCTCTCTTCACTGGAATTGAGGGTGCAGAAGTTGCTTTGCATCGTTTGGGTATAGCACTCAATTTCTATACCAAATCCATGTAGAGCAACCTTCTGCACCCCGTATTCGATTGAAGATAGTGGACATTGATCCCCTTTTGATAAAGAGTCTTCAAGAAAGATAGATGGTATCCTACCGTTTCTACTTGAAAAGCATTACCAAGGGAAAAAGATACCACAATTGTACCATTGAATTTCAGCCCATCTGGGCATTCTAACACCATATGGAATGTGTTGTGTTTATAGAAGAGATAACTACCTACAACTATATTTCATAAGGCATTTAAAACTAGTTTCGTAAAGAGATGCAAACTATGTAAAATATTGGTAAGGGGTGGAAAGATCAAGGAAGAACTCAAAAGTAAAAGACCTAAGGGCCAGACCTAATGCCTTGGGGGCTCATCATAGATGGCCTTGCCTATGTAACTCGTAGAGACATCATAGTTCAGGTTTAACTTTAAAACCAATCTTTTAAAGGATGGTAGAAGTGGTATCAAGCCTCTTTATCCAAAGGGTATCAATGGCATTTCTCTCTTCACTAGAATCGAGGGTGAAAAAGTTTCTCTGCATCGTTTGGGTATAGAACTCAATTTGTATACCAAATCAATGTAGGGCACCCCTTATTTGATTGAAGATAGAGGACATTGATCCCCTTTTGATAAAGAGTCTTCAAGAAAGATAGATGGTATCCTACCATTTCTACCTGAAAAGAATTACCAAGGGAAAAAGAGACCACAATTGTACCATTGAATTTCTACCCATCTGGGCCTTCTAACACCATATGACATGTGTTGTGTTTATAGAAGAGATCATACATGCCTATCTAGTGATCATATTGTGTTGAAGGTGGTGCCTGATGCTACTACAACGACTACAAACATTAAATTTTGCATCATTTCCTGATGTCATTGAAGCAACATCAAACTCCACCTTCATCACAATATGATTAGACTCCAATGTCTCCGGGTTTGAATCCAATATGCTCTTGTATGATCCAGAATCTGCAAGGAAGGAAAAGATGGGGTTAGATCCAAAGGATCTAAGCAATGTCTGGCACCCTATTACTGATCCTCATCTACAATTGTGCATGTGCATAGTCAAGCCATACACTTCTAAAAGGAACAAGGATAAAATTTACAAAAACACATCCAAGATATAGAAAATCATAAACAACAAAAAGTTCATGATTTTATCAAAATATGTCCAATGTATCTACATGAAATTCTAATTTTTTTTTAGAATCTACAATAGCCCTCTGTTAATCACATTTATGCATATGGTCCCAACAAAGTAGTGCACAAACTACACAAAGAAGGCATCACAGAAACATGATTTCTTCTTTCACCATTGAAGCAATCTTGGTGACACTAGTTGCCTCTTGAGCCTTGCACAAGTTGCACTCATTTCCTACATCAGGTATAGATGTAGATGGGGTAGATGTAAATGTGGTTTCATCGACCCACTGAAAGTATTGACATCCACTATTTCCTTGCAATACCAAATCTACATCAGTTCTTCCTAAAATGATTACTTGTCACATTACTTTTAAACATAAAATATAATTCCATATCTTGACCTTTTCCCTATTTGGGAAACCCTAAAATTGATGCCCAGGATTACATTTTGTGTGTGACGTCTTCAACACACAAGGGCCAACACCACATTGACACATAGGCACATTGACCAAAGCCATCGATGCTATATCGATAAATATCACACTGTCATTCCAACATATCATTTTGTTTAGTTGATTATTTTGTTCATTCATACTAATTATAATTGCAATAAAAAGCAACATACTAATGTAGAAAACTTCTAAAATCAAATTGCAAAATGACTATTTTCAATATACAGTACAAAACCAAAAAGGAGGCAGCATCAAGCATAAGAAATGTCAAACACTCAACTTTGTATTGCGAAAATTTGAAATACTCAAATTTTCTCTTTTGTCAATGGTGGCATAATCAAAAGCCAAATTTTATAATTCATGTTTTGTCTTGTTTCCTAGGTAAGAGAATTCAGCGCTTCATTTTTTTTTGGATTCATCTAGAACTCGCTTTGGATATTTCTACAAAATCTGTTTATTTTTTGTGATTGGGGCAATTAGTGCCTTGTCATCGATCTCCATGAAAGATGGATAGATAGAGGATAGAAAGGTTAGCTCAATGCTCTCAAACTATCTGTTGCATGTAGACACTTGCACCATTTCTACAATGTATCTAAATCAGTTATACTTTCATAATTATTTGTGAGGGTAAGAAAATATTTAGAAATGGTGTGGTTGCAAGGAGAACTTTGATAGATTTGAGAAGAAAATGTTAATAGAACTTTGTACATTGTTGGGTCTTTTAGTATATGTCTGATATAACTATCTTACCTATTACCAGTCGGTAATTACCCTATTTAATGGAAATGTATAAATACTCATGTTATTAGATCAATATTTCAAATATTCATTTTGTTCCAACACTATCAGCAAAAAAAAATCGCAACATTCACTAGCCAAAATTAGTTGAACATCAATGAATTGCACTAAAATCTAAGTACAAGCCAAATGAACTCTTGGAATGATAGTATGTGATGAGATAAATACAAAAATTATATTAACTAACTTTGAAGGCTAAAGAAACACAAAAATCATAAGACTCAAGTTGGGATCAAGAGAGAGATAAGGCCAAGGCAAGAGTCAAATTGGTGTAGGACCACCCTAGAGATGCCAAGAAAATATGGTAGTTGTTAGGAATAAGGTGTCTCAACCTTGGATAATTCCTATTCTTATTATTTATTTTGTAAAATGTATTTTCTTGCAAATAATGTAATTAAGTGTGAGTGTACATGTCTAGTTGGCATGTTGATGT
>MU225683.1:218040-242899 GCA_018584345.1 Thuja plicata | reverse complement strand
ATATGGTAGTCTCTTGTCATTTTGGTGTGCTAGTGTGTGTAAGACCCTCTAATAGGGCAATGTAAATATATAAGGTCATGTTGACCAAGAGTAGTTTAGGTAGTTTTCATTTTGTGCTTCTTTTCTTATGTAAATAGCTCTTTTTGGCTCCATTCAATGTGGTGTACTTGATGATGTCGTCAAATGTTAGGATGATGTCATAGGAGTTTTTAGGGTCCATAGATACCCTAGGTGGTCTAACAAAGGTTAGATAGGGTAGATTGGTAGAGAAAACACTTCACAAGTGTAAGTTGTCAAAATTTATAAAATGTTGCTATGCAACATTAGCAACTTTTAAAAGTTGCTGACAACTTTTGTTGTCTAGAGGGTTTTCAAGGTTCTAATGTTTTTGGAACCCATAGGAGGGATGAAACATGTGGGAATACCATATATAAGGTGGAAAAACCCTAATTGTAGGGAGAGGAATTCATTTGTACGGATTGTTATCTTGGAGCCAAGGGTTTTTCTGAAAAAAATAGCAGATTTGAAGCATTTTGTGTTTTTCTTGTATTGAAATGGATTAGTTTACTGACTGTGATCATTGGAGGTTGTTGTTTTGCATTTTACAAAGCTTTTTAATTCATTAATTTTCTTTTTAGTTGTGTTTTGTTTGTGGTTTGAAAATTCTTTCAGTTTGGGACTGTTTGCTGTCCCGTTTTGGCCAAGGAGCAAAGATGTGGACCTAACTCTACTTCCCACCATTGGTTTTGTATGGCCACCTAGGAATGGAGACTAGATCCATGGAGCTTCAAGACTATGGAAGGAGGATCTCTCAAAGTGCTGGCATGTATTTTTAATCACTTGCCCTAGGCAAGCTAAAATCATAGCCCGGTTAGAGGAAGCAAGTGACAGTTGATTTAAAAAGTGTAGGGGGTGTTCTCATGAGCCAAGAAGGCCATGGATGTGCTGAGTGATGTTGCGTAGGTGTTCTCCAAGGTGGAGGAGTGCCCAAAGATCCAACAAGACAAGTTTTGAAGCCTAAGACACAAAACTGGTCTAAACACAAGAATTGTGCCATTTTCTGGTAACAGGGTGTGCGGATAGTTCCAGACCAAGGGACCTAGAAATTCCTTGTGGGTTTTTTCCTTACCTAAAGACTACGAAAAAATATCAGGGGGTCCTTTGAGAGATTTTTTCTATTTTTAAGGTTTCCTAAAAACTAGGAGGGCTAATTGTTCAAAAAGGTTACAAGGCCTAGAAAGTAGGAAACAAGAACTCGATGGCAACATGGATCAACTTGGTGGTTTCAAACCTAGGTTGGAGTTCAAAAATGGAGTATCTTGAAGCCCTAACCCTCCTGCAAATCCAAACTTAAGTATAGGGCTTGGAGTGGTTTGTGTACAAGGTTCTTGTGGAACACAAGAATGGTATTTTTTAACATGATAGTTAGTTTCCTTGGTTGGAGAGGAAGAACTGATTCTTCAAGGTGTTGAAGGGTGGATTGAGGAAGCCCTAGAGGTCCTAAGAGAGACCTATTAAGAGTTTCAAGCAAACTCAGAAGGTTACCAAGGAGGCTCCCTATCACAAATGAACCTAAAAACAACACCAAGGGTTACATAAATTTAAATGAGCCCAAAACATAACATGATACTGGTACAGTATGTAATTTTTAGTGTTACATTTTGCCCCTATGTTAGCACGCTACTAACATTAGGTGATAAGTACAAATATCAAATAAATAAAAGTAAATATAATCAAAAGTAGAGAGCCGTTATATGAATTATGGTTATTTCATGTTTGTAAGTCATCTTGCGATTGTGAAATATTTTCTACCATCATCATGCTCAAAATCGAGATAAAAAGAAACAAGGGCTCCACACAGCTAGAGTCCCTGCCTTAGGTAGGGGAGTAGAAGGAAGTGTTAGCAATGCTATCTTTGTAAAATATAGGCATGTGGGGATGGGAAATCCTATCTAGCAATGGTTAGAATAAAGGGCTTATAGTTAGCTTAACATTCTGCTATTCCTTACATGGTTGATGGAATGGATTAGATTATATGTGCTACAAATATCAAAGGCTCACAGAGACTCAAATGTAGAGATTTCTATTGCATCAATTAATCTTGAGAAATCCCTTAATGTAGATGGGGGATTGCTTAAAATAGGGAGTGGAAAACTACTGTAAAAATTGTCTTATAAGCAATTCTATCGTGATTTTCTTTTGTTTTGAGTTTGAACAACTAGTAGACAAAAACATAATGAATGAAGGTATGACTGTATTAGGAATGGTCTCTGCATTTCTTGTGAGAACCCTCAATTGTCCCCCACTAGTACTCTATTTCGGCATGAGCCCAAGTGCATCCAGGCAAATTGCAGCACATGACAACACACATTACAAGAGACAAACATTACACAGTGTATTAAGTGAATAAAACAATAAGAAATACACAGTAAGAGTACTCATGATTCATATTATTTATTTATTGTCTTCGGGCATATGCCAATGTCAAGGGTGAAATCAAATTCCAATCTTAATCGACATTGTCCTCACTACTACCTAATTTGTAAGCAATTACAAAAAGGATGAGTGAATCATCATTTACTTATTTTCAAAGAAAGATCTCAACTAAGATATTTAGAGATCGTGTACCTAGAAATGTCCAAAGTTGTTGTTGCTTCTACACTTCATTGTCAACAATAACTTTTAAATGGGTTTGTTTACTAACATCTTGTGACCTATTATCTGGTACTTCAATATTGCGTATGTAGAGTTAAAAGATTATTTTACACCCAAATTTATAATGTGGTCGTGTTTAATATAATATTCATCAAGAAGAGGTCAGTTGAGCTCTAGGCTGTACACTATTTATTCTCTGTACTCCGGTAAACGTTGATTTTATTGCTTAATATTATTTCTTGTGACCTTGAATCTATGTAGTTTAGAAGGATAAGCTCCAATATCTACAGCCTGCAATCAAATTTGGAATATAAAAGAAATGGACGTACGACTAGGGCAAGAATACAGACAAAAACTAGAAATAATCAAAACTAAAAAAACAAAACAAAAATGCATACCTGTGAGTGTTGTGGTAGCAGAGAGGGGTGAGAATCTATAGTTGAGAAGATAAAGGCAATGGTACAATACCAGAGCCCAAGTGGTTTGAGTCAACAACAACCGCTCTCATCTCTATGAAATTTAAACAAAAGGCATAAAATAACAACAACTGAAAACTATAAGAAATAGAATAACATCAACCGAAAACTATAAGAAATAGAATATTGAAAAATAGATGTTAAGCCTAATCCAAATAATTTTCTATCATAATTTTTTCCAAAGATATAGCTAATGGAAAAACATGTATAGATGCAGCTAGGGCAAGAATTTTACCTTCGTAGCTACCGTATGTGCAGCTGTAGGATCTCAATCTGTTACTGATGGTGGGTGAGATGGTTTTGGCTAAGGGGTCAGATCTTGATTTGTCGCTGATGGTGGGGTAATGGCTATAAAACTTGAGTAGGCCTAGATGTTGTGTGGAGTTCTAGTGTGGAAAAGGAAAAAATCACTCTATCGATCCCCTTTCTTTACTAGTATTAGGATGCCCTCCGTGCCATTCATGGCCTCACTTTGTAGATCGCGGGTTACCTCCGTGCCCTCCGTGCCCTTCATGCCCTCACTTTGTAGATCGCGGGTTACCTCCGTGCCCTCTGTGCCCTCCATGTGCGCGTAAGGAAACATAATGAATATAAATATTTCTTTCTTTTTTTAATTAATTCCCGCGTTAGTCAGAATTATGATGAATATCGGTGTTTGTCGAAATTTTGATGAACGCGGGTATTACTTAAACAAAAATCAAAATTTTCCTTCTATAATATGACCAAGAAAAATAAATATAATGATGGTAAAAAATTTAGGTCAATTTTAGGGGTTAAATGTCCTAGTGAGAGGAAAATACATAATATTTTAAGTTCCAAAAACAAATTTTAAAATTTAAAATTCATGTTTTGTACTGATTTTTATTGCATAAAAAACATAAAAGATGCTAAACAAACATTGCAGGAGAACTACTTTGTACAATGACACTTTGACCCAACTCCCTCTATGACCTCAAATATAACTTGGGAACATGTATGTTGAATAAGACTTGATTTTGTGTGCCTATTCCTCTGCCCACATTAAAATTTGAGAGAAAATGGTCAAACATAAATTGCTGACTATAAGTCTAAACCAACAATAAATGGCTTGGTGATTATTTAAAGATGAAATTAAAAAATTTAATATTGATCTATACTATTGGTGAAACCATTAAAAATGAGTGTTGAGTCCTCTTAATCAATATCTATCAAAAACGTTGTCTTGGATGTTGAAAAAAGTGGCACAACATTATCAATCAAGTGCACAAACCATATGCTAGGGTGTCTACCAAAGTGGAATCTCAACAAAAATAGAGCTTTTTCATACACCTTTGTCAAACCATGTTTCTTATACAAAAATTTATCACCCAAACCAAACAATTCGGTAAAAGTGTAATAATAAAATATTGAATCTTTATATACAAGAAATCTAAAGCTGACAAGCATGAATCTATCTTTGAAAATTTATTGAAGCATTCCCTTATCAAAAAATCATTTATATAGTATATATTGTGGTAGCTAACTAACTCCACAAACTATTGCACATAAAACTCATTATAACTCTTAAATCTAAACCTTAATCTAGACCTTTTAGCTATGGTTCAAGAATATTTTTCTAACAAACAGATGCTCAGAGCTTTGAATTCTACTTTCCTTGTTCTTATTCTAAAAAAAGAAGGGGCTAATCGACTTGATTTCTTCTAGCCTATCGCTCTTTGTAATGTGGTCTATAAACTCATTACTAAGTTAATTACTGAAAGACTTAAAGTTTGGCTTCCCTTGGTTATCTCTGAGGAGCAAGGAGGTTTTGTTGCTAGGAAAAAAATCCTTGATGGAGTGGTTATTGCCTCTGAAGCCATCCACTCTATGTCCGTCTCTAAAGAGCACTCTATGTTCATCAAGCTGGATATGGATAAGGCCTATGATAGAGTTAAATGGGGTTTTTTACAGAAAACTCGTATTGCTTTTGGCTTCAGTTTGGAATGGGTGAACTAGATTCTGAGTTGTGTTACTTCTCCCTCCTTCTTTGTGCTTCTCAATGGTGAACCCTCTGAGTTATTTGTGGCCTCTCGAGGTCTTTGACAAGGAGATTCTCTTTCTTCGTACCTGTTTATTATTATGGCAAAGGGCCTTGGCAGATTTTTTAAATCTCAAGTTTCCCAAAATGTGATACATGACTAGCAATGGGGATACAGTTTTCCCATTCTTTCTCAGCTCTAGTTTGTGGATGATATTGCTCTTGCAGGTATAGCTTGGATTCGGGAAGCTGAAGCTTTTAGGATCACTTTGGATACTTACTTGGCTGCCTCCGGTCAGAAAATCAATGACCATAAGTCCTCCATTTATTTCTTCAATACTCCTATGCCTATACAGCAGAGGATTGCTACTATCCTCTGAATTCAGATTCATTCTCTCCCTATGAATTACCTAGGCATTCCTATTGTGGTGGGAAGACAACCCAGGCTCTTTTGGCAGAACCTTCTTGATAAGTTGCATCATAAGGTTAATCACTAGACTCATAGATGGATCTCTATAGCTAGACATGTAACTCTCATCCAATCTGTGATTCACTCTCTTCCTACCTATAGAAGCATGGTTCAGGCAGCCCCCGTTTACTTTCTTAAGGAATCTGATGCCCTCTCTCGATAGTTTCTTTGGAGCGGGAACCTGCAAAATTATAAATGTAGCCTTATTAATTGGGATAATGTCTATAGGACCAAGTAGGAGGGAGGCTTGAGTCTTTGTTCTTCTATCTTGAGTGGCCAAGCTCTTGCTTCCAAACTCTATTGGTGTTGGTGGTCCTGCTAGTCTCAACCTTGGGCTCGCATCTTGTTGCATAAGTATCTCCCTGGAAATGATCCTTTAAATATCTCAAGGTTTCCTTTGGATGGTTGTGGTTCTATGGTGCGGACTACCCTCAAGAAAGGTTCCCACTTAGTGAAGCGATGCCTTTTATATATTTTTAATAGAGGCTCTAAGGCTCTGTTCTGGAGTGATTCTTGGAATGGCAACCCTCCTCTTATGATCTCTCATCCGCACCTGCAGGCTCTCTGTGATTCTTTCCTTCTTGATGGATAGATAAGGTGGCTCATTACAAGGAGGCCTACAATCTAGGCCTCACTATTGGTTATAGATGGAAGAACTCTTCTGATTGGCTGCCAGGGGGCTCAATGTGGGATCAGATGGAGCTTTTTCAAATTCTCGCCTCTAGGGATTGCAGCTCTTTGCAAGAACCTGATGTTCTAGCTTGGGGAGCTGCTTCTTCTAGTATGTATTCTACCTCTTTAGGGTACTTTGAGCTTTCTAGGCTTTTGTTTGGCGATGTTGAGGTGCATTGGTGGAAGCAAGTTTTTTAACTCTCTCTCTTGGCCCAAGTGTCAGTTTCTCCTCTAGTTGGTGGTTCACAATCGCTGCCTCACTTGGGATAATATTTGTAAGTGTGGCTTCCATGGCCCCTCAATCTGTGTTATGCTATGATGGTGAGGAGTCAGTTTCACACCTCTTCTTTCAATGCTCCTTTGTTAAGCAAATTTGGCACTTTTGGTGGTTTGCGTGGGGCTGCCCATGTTGGCATGTTTCTTCTATGTCTGAGTTTTGGGATAGATTGGGGCATTCATCTTCTAAGTCCTCTTTTCTACAGGGTGCTTGGGCTATTGGCCCTTCCTTCATTCTTTGGCATGTGTGGCTGGAAAGAAATAGGAGAATCTTTCAGGATGTTAAGTTGGAGTCTTGCACATGTGGGGGAAAGTTTTTCATTCCCTCCATGAGTCTGTTCTGGAAAAGTTTGAGGGGATGGGTGGTTTTGATCCTAGAGATGTGGATATTTTTGCTCGCCTCTCCTTTCTTCTACATGGTGGGGATCCTTTGTTTTCTACCCACCACTATGGTAGTAGAGCCAATCATCACTCTCAGTGGGTTAATCGCAAGGGGCATTGGACTCCTCCTCTACCTGGAGTTATTAAAATCAACTCTGATGGCTCCTCTTGGGGGAATCCTGGTCCTACTAGCATTGGGGGAGTTAGATGCAATAGTTCTGGGGATGTCCAGTTTCTTTTTCTATTCACAAAGGATTTCACACCAAAAATCTCATGGAGGCCTTCACCATCCTGGTGGTTGTGGAGTATTGTTGTTTGCATGGTTGGCATAGGATTATCTATGAAGCCAATTCACAAATTATTTTGAATTTACTGAATAGACAAGATCTTTCCAATGTTTGTTGGCTACTGAATTTGGTTATTAAGAAAATTCTTCAGTTATGTGGGTCTCTTGACTCTATCACTTTTACGTATATCTCCCATGAGTGGAATGGTGTTGTTGACTGCCTAGCTAAATGGGCTTCTGAGCAGGGGCAAGGCTAGAATATTGTTGACCAGAGGCTCCTTTCCCTTGATTTATCTCATAAGTTGGATCAACTTGTTTCTCAGGATATGGCTCTTTAGAGCTCTTTGTTGTATTGTTCTATTTGGCTTTCAATACATTTTTACCCCTCTTTTAGTTTAAACCTTAATCTAAACGCAAAACAAATAGTGCATTGCATGTGATTTTAACAAGAAATATTCTTCAATGGGATTGAATTTCATCCTTGAGGAATCCATCATCAAAGATACCCACTTCAAAATTAGAAGAAAAAATAGAAGAACACATTGGAGAGTGACTTGGGCTCAATTGTGAGGACAATAGAAAAGGCCCCAAATCTCCCCCTCTACATATACTACCATTTCATACTAATATGGAAATAAAAAAAATGAATTACTATATCTAACTTGCACCTTCTTTCTTTCTAATAAGAACAAAGGAAAAATGAGAGTTGATGTGTACATCAACTATGAACAGTTTTTGCTTCTAATTTAGTTGTTTTAAAGTACATATTGTGTAACTAGCTAATTTGGGTCAAAAGTGATAAGGAATATCTTCTTGCATTGGTGAAAAAATTTCCATACTAGTGCTCAATTCCATCGCCTTTCAATTTTGAGGAAGAGGTGATATCAGCAAGAGGATGGTGACAATAAATAGGAAGAAGAAACTCTAGAGGAACATAAGGAAACTTAAACCCTCTTTTTAATATACCCACCACTTGTTTGATCAGAGGAGGAGTACCTGACACTGCTGGAAGTGTCTACATTTATTGTACCACACCAGAACAAGGTACTAGCCCAAGAGGAGAGGACTGGACCATGTCAAAGGAAAAAGGGCCTAGATTAATCAAAAAATAGATCCTTGGAACTATCCACTGAATCCTCATGAAAAAAAGTGGCACAAGGACACATCTCTTTGAGGAATTATGTCAAACACTTCACATGTCGTGTCTAAACTTCCACATTTTGTATACATTTCTACCTGTAGACATAACCAGGAGATTGGAAGCATCTCAGGTGAATAAAATCTCTGTTGGATTGAAACCAGAGGTCTGATTTACATCAACATCAAAGGAAACAAACATAAAACCCTAATTAGAAACAAAATTTATACACATAAATCACAAAATGATCTTAAGCTTAGGTGCCATTGTTTTCAATTTCTCTACTAGATTCACTTAGGGCTTCGTTATTCTTAACTTGGTTGTAAAAAAAAACTAGGGAAACACAAAATGATATCCAAATGTGTTCAACTGATCTTACAACATATTGAAATAGTTCAAGAATACCTTGTTAATCACTTGAATTTGCTTGAAGATTTAGTTTTGCAACTTTTCTCATGATGCTCTCAAAAATGATAGGTAACAATAATAGACGATAGGGTCTATTTATAACTTTCTCTAGGTTTAGGGTTTCCAACAGTCATGAAATAACAATAAATGCTTTATCGACCCACTTTACCAATTACCTTTACTATTAATTCTTACCGAATGATGTAAAAGTTGAATTCAACAATATGTATCCAAATACATCATAATATGCTAATGTGGATCTCTGCACATATACTAGGAACCAATTTAAGATTTAAAGATTTTCTTTGTAGTTCCTATACATACCTCTTAACTGATTAGGCAGAGTTGGTTCCACCCAATCCAGAGGATGTGGTGCCCTCAACTATTCTGAATGATATCCCATCTTTCGTAGTCTTTATTTTCCATGTCCTATTCATTTTCTCTCTCATCTCTTCAATATTTACTTTTATTTTCTCAGATGTCGCTTCCTTGGTAGGAATTTTCTCTTGGTACCTGTAGTCTTTGAAAGGGTGACCTAGCTTGTGACAATGGAAACATGTCATTCCCATATTTCTCCAAGATCTCCTATTGTTTCTTCCATGTAGTAACACACCATTTGCAACAATGTGTCCATACCTTCCACAGGCTAAACATGGTATTCTTGTATTGTAGTCCCATGGTATAGATGTAATATGTTGTTTACTATGAATGTTCTGTCAGTTTGGTACCCAAATTTCATTTCTCCTTGGTGATCTGCATCCTTCAGACTTGTGACCATACTTGTTGCAAGTACTGTAGTAGCCATCAAAATTTGGCTTCCTTATGTTGTTTATAGTTCCTTATTTGCATTCAAATGCTCGGTGCCCATACTTATTGTAGCTATAGAAATATCCATCAAACTTAGGTGAGCTCGGTGACTTACCCCTTTTTCTTCTATAGACATTTGCAGTATGTCTAGATTTCCCATAGTTGTAAAAACTAGGCTTGTTTGACTTCGGTGGGGCAGAAGTGTCTTGATTGTTAGCTTTCTTAGATGGTTCTCCTTTCTCGCTAGTGCTCTCACTATTGAATCCCAGTCCAATTTTGTCTCTAGGTTTTTTCTAACCTTTGATCTATGCATCCAATGATCTTAGTGCTTCATCACTTCTCTTTAGTACCTCATTGGCTTCTTTTTTCGATTTTAATTCACTAGCCAATCTTTCAGCTTCACAATTCAGTGCTTGATTCTCAGATTATTTCTCAGCTATTCTAGTCTTAAACTTTCTTTTATCTTCTTCAACTAATTTCAATGCATCTTCAACTTCTCCTTTATATTCAAGTATCTCAGTGATTCTTAATTTTTGTGCTTCTTGATCTTTCTTTTCCAACTTCTGTCTCTTAGTGAGTGTCTTGTTCTTTTCCAATAGTTCTACAATGACCGATTCAACTTCATCACTTAGACTACCTTCAGATGTTGTCTCAAGATTATCAACATGCTCTTGTGTGGATTTAAGTTGACTTCACAACTTCTTTCTCAGCCTCAAGGACTTTTCTAACTTTCTTTTCAGATCTTCAATTACCTCTTGTGCATTTTCTAATTCAAAATCAAGACTATCAATCTTCTTAGATTGCTTGTAACTTTCCATAGCCATGATCTTTACTCTCAGGTGGTTAAACCCTTTTCTCAAGAGACTAGCTCTGATACCAATTTTTGGAATTGTTGGAATAACTTAGGAAATTTATGTACTAAGAGGGGAGGGGTGAATTAGTACCCTTAAATTTTTTAACCATACACACTAATCAATTACCGAGTTGAATACATTGCATAAAATGAACATAAAGTAAATAACTCACATCATGAAATCTGCAACACATAACACAAATATTTTGGTCACGTAGAAATCCCTTGTTAGAGGAAAAAAATGTGATGGGGATGACACCCACAATCCTTCACTACTACAGTATAAAGGTTGCTTGGTTAGAGCTACAATTTTAGCTACTTCTGGTATCTTACCTTATTAGGAGTAATATACTTGGTTAAGAGTACAAAAGACTTATTCAATCTACCATGTTAAAGGATTTAACAATATATGATCTAAGAGATATACTTGCTTAATGGATTTAAAAATTATAAAGACCTTAGGGCCTACCCATAAGCAAGATTTTTACTTCTCTGATTACAACAAAATTCACTACAAAATGTCTGATAAAGATGCATCAATCAAATTTTGTCTAGACTTAGTGTGCTCTATAACTCTGTTACCTTGTTCTGCACTCGATAGCTTAGTATCATAAGCTCTGCTTCATTCTGCATACCTCTTCTTTGCTTCACCTTTTAACATCTTCATGAACTCAAGTCATCTTTAGCAACATCAATAGCAACAACATCAACACTTCAACAACTTTCTTAATGTTCAAAACTGGTCTCTGATACAATTTTTAGGTGATTAATTGTGACTTAGGAGGTTAACCAAATCTAGGGCATCATGAATAAATGGTGAAGATTAAGTGGTTAAACTTAGGTTACGTCTCTAATGTCATATTTCTTTTGAAACTTCATTGGTGGATCCGCCTCATGATCATGTCCAATAATGTGTTTGGAATCACAATGATTCACCTAACTTTTACCTTGAAATCTATGCAACCCTTCCTTACCGGTGTCTAGATACAATGTATCTAAATTAAAATGAAATGTCAGCTATGGGGTGCTTGGTAACATACTTGTGCTTACTCAGTAACTCTTTGCTCTCTTCTCAATATATGTAGCTTGCTCGGTGCTTGATAACTTCTCGATGCTCGGTGGCTATCTCGGTAACTACTGAGTGCTTGGTGGCTATCTCAGTTGCCTTTTCCGACTATGTATCCTTCATTATATGAATTCTTCCCTTTGGTTTCATTCATTGATATATGAATTTGCAGAAAACTAATGACAACAAAATCTCTTTAGGAGTAACAAGATGATGATTTCACATTGAGTGTATTTACTGATGTAGATTGGGAAAGTAATATGGATGATAGAAAGAGCACCAATGGTGGACCATTATTTTTGGGTAAGAGATTAGTTTCATGTGAAAGTAAGAAAAAAAATTGTATATCACAATCTACTGATGAAGCTGAATATGTTGTTGTTGCTATTAATTGTACACAAGTAATATGGATGAAGCAAATGTTGAAAGATATCAGAATGTGTATTGATGAGCCTATTTCTATTTATTGTGACAATTCAAGTGCTATCAATATTTTAATTAATCCTATTTTTCATTCAAATACAAAGCATATTTCTATTAGATATTATTTCTTAAGAGACAAAGTCAGTGAAAATGAAGTCAAATTGGAGTATGTGGTCTAGTAAAGAGAATATTGAAGATATCTTCATGAAACCCTTGCCAAAGGATACTTTTGAGTATCTCTGAGGTAAGCTTGGGGTGATTTCCCATTCTAATTAGAGCTAGAGATTCATTGACTTACATCACTCTAGTGTACTTGCAGATCATCATTCTTCTAGATTGATGTTTTTTTGGTGGCTACTCCTTAGGGGGACTAGTGAGTAGTAAATTATTCATGAGATATGTTGTTCATATTTTTGGCTTCTATGACTTAGTGCATGTACATGTTCCTTTTTAATTGATGTCAAAGGGGAGTAGTAATGTGAAAAATGAGATATATGTATATGGGGAGTTTGTTGAAATCTTGTTAGAGAGACTTTGAAAGATATTATGGATATTGTTGGTAGTACTATTGATATTGTTCTTTGTGCATTTATTTGGTTTTTCACATCATATATTTTCATAAATGTCAAAAGGGGAGATTGTTGGAATATTATCAGAGATTGTGCATATATGTGCTAACATTAATGTTTTTTTCATTGATGTTGACATATTCCTACTATTTATGACACTGTTCCTAGTATGTTTAGTGAAGAGATTTGTGTGGTATGGTTACTAAATTGAAGATAAGATATTGTGAAGTAGAATATCTTGATGAACTATAACTGATTGAATGTTTGAAGATGTTAAGTTGATGATCACCAAGCTACCAAAAGTTAATGCAAGACATTAAATTAGTTAATGTATTGTATTATCATTGATGTCAAATTAATATAATCTAATTGGTTATACACAAAGTGTCAAAGACTTCAGAGAACCAAAAAGATAAAGGTTATGCTTTCAGTATTGCATAAAAGACAAGTATTCACTAAGTGACTACAAACACCGACGGTCAGTGGAACCCAAAGGAAAGAGAACCCTGAGAGGAAAGTCACAGTGATACCTGAGAAGAATCGCAAACATTATCAATGAGCAGAATCACAATGTAACCTGACAAGCAAAATATCAGTGCAACCCAATGAGAAGAACTTCACAGTGATGCCCAACAGACAGACAACCCCGACGGATAGACAACCCTAACGGAGATGCCTGAGGAGAACTGAAGTGTTGACTGAAGCTAACAAAGAGTTAAACACCGAAAAGAACTAAAGTTCAGAAATGACAAAAGACTTAGCTGGCAAGAGCTAAATATGGAGTTAACTGGTTGTTAAAAGTATTTTTATAAACAATTCAAAGCTAGATATAAGAGAAATATTTAAATCTATTTTATTTCAGTTATCAAGGAGGAATCTACAGGATAAAACTAAAGTAAATATTTAAAGCAAGATTGGCTAGAATTGTGGATAATGCCAAGAACAAGAAAATCCAAAACCTAGAAATGGTGAATCATGTCTATAAAGAGACAAGCTAATTCATTGTGAATTAGGAGTGAATAAAGAAGAAGGATGCTGAAGAGAAACTTATGAAGAAAGAAGTCTTCAATTAGACTTGGTCAATCAAGCTAAAGAATAGAGTTAATTCTAAGGACACCGAGAAACAAAAAAGCACAACATCACCAAGAAGAAAGAAGTGGAGAAAAGGTATTGAAAAGATACATTTATCAAAAAGATATTATGATCTTACAATAGATTTGAAAATCTGCAAAGTTTAGTTGTTTGTGTGAACAAATCATTTACTGTTTCAGTTTAACCATTGAATAAGAAAGTCTCTTAACCAAGCAGGATTTAAAGATCCTTTCTATATTGAGATACATCCCAAGGAGTATAACAAATTTTGATCATGAAGATAGCATGAGATGCTAGATACCATTTGACAAACTACATAAAGTTTGGACATGGAAGGTAGCATAGAGATGCCAACTATCAAGTGACAAACTATTCTATTTAAATCCTCTAACAAGGTCACACCTAACAGTGTGTTTGTAACCTTTAACAGGGTTGGCTCTTCACCGAGCTCACTTCAGAAGAGTGAAAATTTTGGGTTACTGGTCCCAAGTGTTTTTTTCCCTTAACAGGGTTTCCATGTTAAAAATTTGTGTGTCAATGTGTTTATGAGTCATTATTTTAGTGTTTTTCATTACACATAACTAATCTGGATTGATCGGTATACACTAAGTTATTTACTACATTTCAGTAAATGAAAGACTGCTAATCGATAAATAGTAAGAATAAGGTTTAACAGTGAATTTTGAGCAGTAGTTATTTGTTGAGATTATTTGAGGGCATTCATCTTGTAGGACTGAAGATAACTAGAGGCTTATAATTGTGGTAACATTTTTTTGGGTTAATTTATTGGAATATTTTTGAGGCCACTGATTCACCCCCCCTCTTAGTTATTCTAACAATTGGTATCAGAGCTTGTGTGCTTAGAAGGAAGGTTTTAAGACCTAAGTAAAAGATCACAAGATGAGCAAACGAGATGTGCCCAAGTTGAACAAGGACAACTTTACATCATGGAAAAGCATAATAAAACTCCACCTATCAGGTATTGGAAATAATGTTACTCAATACTTAGATACAAAATATGTGTTGCCTATAGGACCTCACACACTTGAGAAATTAAGAGAAAAGCATGAGTATAATTCTATGATGATAGAACTTGCTTCCTCACTCTCTGATGCTGAATTTGAAGATGTCAAAACCTGCACCTCTGCTAAGCAAATGTGGGACAAATTGAAGCTGGTACATGGAGGAGATGCTAATGTACTAAGAGCTAAGGCAAAGAGCTTAAGAGGTAAATTTGATGACCTAAGAATGAAAGAAGGAGAAAATATCACTCAGTACAGTTGCACAATAAAAGAAGTAGTCAATGCTATCCGAGGAGTTGAAGGAGTACTTGAAGAGGAAATAGTGGTAAGTAAAATCCTAAAAACCTTACTGCCTATATATGCTATTAGAGTATCTTCTATAAAATAAATGAGAGAAGTAACAAACAATAATTTCACTCTAGATAGTTTGGTTGGTAGACTGAATTCATTTTAGATGAATAACTTTGATAATAGTGTCTTACCATCTATTGAATCTGCGTTCAAATCTTCTTTGAAAATAAGTAAGCCAAGTCATAAACACACTATAAGAGATGATAGTGAAAGTGATAGTGATGACCAAGGACTTGATGAGATTGAAGCACTAATGGCTAGAATATTGAAGAGAGGCAAAAGTAGATACAAAGGTAAATTACCACTTGTATGTTTTGATTGTAAAGAGGTTGGACACTTTGCTGCTAGATGTCCTAACAGAAGAAAAGATGATAGAAGTAATAACAAATCATATGAAAAGAAGTTTGATAGAAGTGACACTAGAGATTACAAAAGAAACCAACAATCTAAAAGAAGAGATACCCGAGACTACAAGGACAAAGGGAAGAAAGCTTGTTACCTAGCTGAGAACATAGCTGGAGACAGTGACACCAAATCTGATGAAGATATTGAGATGATATTTGTGACCATCAAGGATGATTCAGACGAAGAAGAAAGGTATGTAGAGACTGCACTCATATCTAAGGTTAGTAATAATGATGTCTATATTATAGATAGTGGTTTTACTAACCACATGACTGGTGATAAACAAAAGTTTGAAACTTTTGAGTACTATAATGGTGGATCAGTAAGAATGGGTAATGACACACCTTTTCAAGTTGAAGGTAAAGGAACTATAATGTTGAATAACCTCACCAAATGTTAAAATCCATATTGGGTAAAAGAACTTAATTATAATCTATTGAGTGTTTCACAGCTAAACAATATAGGTCACTGAGTAGCGTTTGAGAGTAAGAAGACAAAGATCTTCAATGAATCAGGAAGGTTGATTAGAACTAGTGAATAGACAAAAGGTAACCTATTCTATCTTGATGATATAAACACCACTTTTTTAATGGCTAGAAATGAATAAATATCACTATTACATTTAACCCTTATTTTTGACCTAAATTTTCGATGAGGCATTATATTTATTTGTCTTGGTCAGATTATAGAAGGAAAATTTTGATTTTTTTAAGTAATACCCGTGTTTATTGTAATTTTGACGAACACCCATGTTCATCAAAATTATGATGAACACGGGCATTACTTAAAAAAAAGAAAGATATCATTTGATTATTTCCTTACACATTTCAGATACGTCACAGAGGGTGCGAATTAGGGTGGAAGAATCAAGGGCACAGAGGTTGGTGAGGGCAGAGGTAAGATCTATACCTTGCAAAACTAAACTGTGCATATTCTACAATCTCTCCACATTTGATCTACAGGAAACCAAGAAACACATCCATTCAGTTGTCACAAATATTCAAAGTATTCGACAGAGGTGATGCTTGCAGTGATTGCTGAATTGGGTGCTATATTTTCCAATAGTGAATTTGCACTTTGATATTTGTCAAAACCCTACTGATGTTATGCTCTTGCATATGCCCGTACCTTGCATTTTCTTGAAGAATTCATAGCCTTTCTATCAATCCCTTTTGTGTGTTACCTATAACCACATCATTGAAGTACCATAGCATTTTGATCAAATGACATTTACTTTATCCTCTTTCATGGTGCAGATAGCTATAATCATTGGCAAAGGTTGTTAGAAACCATGGAAAATGACATATCTCTTGTCAATTAAATTCCTTGCACGTTTTAAAACCATTTTAACCAGACTTGTTTATATGCCCCTTTAGCTTTAGTGAATATCCACACCCTACAACAAATCTTCCATAATAGTGCAGGTAGCATAAACTAGCAGCAATTATTGAATTTGTCTTTACACAATGCCATTAGCATTTGGTTTTTACTTCCATCGCTGTCCAACTTTTCCACATTTCTTGGAAATTTCTAAGCCTTCTTACCACATACACTCTGCACATACCCATCAGATACGCAACCTCATCTACGTTCCCTGCACCAAAGCTCCATCGTTAATCACTGGCAAAGAGGATGCCAACAAAGGTTGTTGGATCTGGGCTTTACACCCACCTACTGTATTAGTTAGGAAAGCTTCTTTACCCAATTTCATCATGTTCATACCTTGCAAGCATTGTGGGTACCAAAAATGTTGGCATTAATTTGTGCAAAGCAGCTCTATGTCTGTTGTTTGGATGGAGGTAGATACCTCAAAGTCTTTCCCCAAATCTATTTTACATTAAATATCTCCTTTTATATTAAATATTTAGCATTTTTTTAGAACCTCACTAGAATGAATAAATTGCCTCTAGAATCCATTGAAATTTTACATACTTTTAATCATCTGATCAGAGAGGAAAAAAAAAGTGGCTCTAGGAAATTCATTCAAAGACACAGATATCCATTATCAAAGAAAGCCTCAACTTCTTTCTAAAAATGGAATTGACAGGCTGCTAAAAATTACCTATTCTCTCATTCCTGAAAATATATCAAATCAACTATTGAAGAACTGTAATTCAGTGTACATGTACACTTCCATATAGAGAATCATAATTTCCAACTTGTTTGATGTGGTACTCTTTTGGCTGAAAGTTATAAATTTTCGAAGTGGGCCTCTGACTGATTTATCACTATGCAAGGAATATATTTGTATAAATTGGATTTAGTTTTGGCTTGGAAAAAGTATCAAACGGACTAGTAGAGCCCTTGAAATTGGTATAGGAGGCCCTTGTAGTACATATAATTGTATAAAATAATTATTTTAGTATAGTTATGTTGTGGGTGTAACATATTAATTTGTGAAAAGGGCTACTTGGATTGTAACATATTAATTTTTTGTATTGAAACAACGAATTTTTTATGTTTTCCATGCTATATCACTGCTTTGACAGTGGAAGGATTTTGAACTTTGCAATGAAAATGATACTTATTGTCTTATAATAGTCATCTTATCATTCATTACTCTATTTCTACAGGAAGTAGTTCATCGATTTTCTTTCTAGATTGAAAACTTTCATCAGCTAGAGCATCCATGTTTCCCATACTTGCAAACTGAATTTAGAGCTAGGGCTGAAGGTGAGTGATAATATAATGGCGTTTTCATTTTCTAATAAGTTTCTTGTATGCTGCAATACAATTGTTATATAAGCTTGAATTTTGTTTGATTTCTCAACAGGAAGTAGTTCATTAATTTGATTTTTGGATTGAAAACTTTCATCATCTAGAGCATCCACGTTTCCCATACTTGCAAACCAAATTTAGAGCTAGGGTTGAAGGTGAGTGATAATATAATGGTGTTTACAATTGCTAATAAATTTCTTGTATGTTGTAATACAATTGTTATATAAGCTTGAATTTTTTTTGATACCTTTCTTTGCTATCTTCACCAAACTATCATAGATCATCTAGTGTTCTAAAATTTAAAGTAATTAAGAATTTTGTATGGATCCTAGATTGAGGTATAAAACCATTTACTTTGAAAAATATAAACTCATACTCTTAATAATAAAGTCACCAAAACAATCTAAAATTACTATACAACTTCTCTAGAAAAAGATGAACAATTTTATTCAGGTATATGGATGTTGTCAATGAGGCCCCGAAAAGTTATTTTATTTTATTACAAACTTTGTGCTCTTTTAGGAACTCCACATAATGCTCATTGCTGCTCTTTGCTTTCTTTTTTTTCTTATCAATTTAATTCTGATTTAAAAGTCAAAGTTCACTATTTCTTATTTTATATTAATGTATGTAGTGAAATTGTAAGCTTTCCTATTTGAGAACAATAATAGGGATTTCAAATATAATTATTAAACAGAATAATAGGGATTTCAAATATATACATGTACACTTGTTTCCTTACTTGTTGATTGTAGGAATCTGTTAGGATTAGGATCACTGAGAGGGGGGGGGGTGAATCAATGATTTATCAATTAATTACTTTTTTCTGATTATCTGAATCTTTACTTAAATGCTTAGGTACTGAACTTGAATATCAATGCAAGTAAGATAAATATACACAACACATAACACCACATATGATTACGGGGAAACCCAATGCAGGTGAAAGCCATGGTGGGAAGTAGTACCCACAAATATTCTGTACAAGTGTCTTATGATCCTTGTTAGAAGATCCTTTACCCTGTTAGGAGTTGTCTTTACAATACATGAAGTACAGTGACCTTGTTAAGGGTCAGACCCTGTTAGGATTATTTTAAAATAACCATGTTAGGGGTGGTGGATTCAATTTCCAAGGACTCACTGTCCAAGAGCACACTGCTCAAACGGTGAAGGCTACAACCTTCTGGATCTTTGATACACACTGTATTTGCAAGGTGAATTGCTACTGTGACACTGCTTGTCTAATTAGTTCCTTTTGTGTGCTCATGCTTTAACCTCTTGTAAAGAACTAAAATATTCTTGTCTTCAATTTGAAATCTTCTACTTCAATATCTATATCATCAACATATGACAGATATAGCTTTTCTACTTTAACAATTTGCTCTGCTTTTCTTCTCTCTGGCTTTCACAACTTCTCTGATCACAAATGACCTTCTATAAGTACTTCCTCAAGGGAAAAAAACATGTAGGATTTAGGAAACCTTTTACCATCTATCTTTATCACTTAACTAAGCAGGAAACCCTTCATTAAGTTGGCGCAACATCAATTACAACTGCTTTACTCAAACTGAATAGACGCGTCTCTTTACATAGTCCGCTCCACCAAATTAGCTCTAAATTCTTTCTTTGGATGAATCAAGTCATGCGCCTTTAACCAAAAATTATGAGATTAATAAAAATCACTAATCCAAAGGTGCAATTCCTAAGGATAGGTGCAACTTCTGTACCAAAACAATCTCTGTCGGTTCTTTCCATGATCTCTGTCCTGTTCTGGCATTCACTAGTTGTACCTCTTCAACTGGCTGTATCTTCTTCATACTTGAAGATCTGATCATGATCTCTTAGATTTAGCATGAATACATACTTACAAGCTTATATTCAAAGGAGCATTCCCTAACTCGATCGTATGCACGTGCACTGATGCTCTGTTCTTCTGGTACTCTACTAACTGTCTATTCTTCTGTACTTAGCCAATTTTTGATCTTCTGATAATGTGTGCTGACTCCAAAACTTCATATGAATTTTTTTCCATAACAAAAATAATAGATAGAGTCATATACTTTAGTATAGTCAACTTTCCAACAATCTCTCCCTTTGTCATTAATGGCAACAAAGGAATATGGCAAAGTTACTATCTTTACTTTTATACAAAAACTGTCTATCTTATATCTCCCTCTTATCATATACCAGACTCCATATTCTTCATACTCTACTCCTTCTTTGACATTAATGACAAAGGTTCTCAAAAAAACTTCTATGTACTTACTCAGCATACACATCTAGATATGCAATCTGCAACTTCTGGATCTCTTTCTCCCAAAATGCAATTAGTGAATTAACAATCTGTAGATGGGTGCATAATGCATATTGTAGCTTCTCCATCTTCTCCAAATCTGTGCTCAGACCTTGATCATATGATAGAATCCATATTCTATACATTATTTTACTCCCCCTTTGATAGTATCTTCTCTGCCTTTTGCTGCAAACTCTTTCAAGGATGCTTGACCAACCTTGAGTGAACTAAGATCAAGTGTAAAGTTGCTAACCAATTCACTGAGCCTCTTCTTCATATACTTCTCTTCTGCAAAATCTAATCTATTTTTCATGACTCCTTCAAATTATACACTCCCCCTTACTTATTTAATCCCCATGAGTCTAAGTCTATTATGGGTGTCAAACTTGAAAACAATGATGATGAACTGTCCAACACTTCAGTCTTCTCTTTTTCTGCTTCCTTTTCTGTGATATCTTAAATCAATAGATCTTCTTGTTGATATAAAGACTCTTAGCCTATTGAGTACTCACAAATTTTTCTTCAAAATTTTCTAGATCAATATCCATTTCTGCCATTGATACTTCAACATTATCAACCACGAATGTATCCTCCATATCCTTGGCTATGGGCGCAGAATCCTGTGGACCTGTCATAATAGTTTTATCTGCTTCTTCACATGATATTTCAAATTGTATCTTCAATCAATTCTTCTCTTACGTGAACACTCTTTTGTTGTATTCACACTTAGATGATCAATAATAAGTATGTGCTTCCAAGGATAACATCAAGTCGACTCCAAAAAAAAATATCTCCAAGGACTATACTGATACTCTCACATAGAACACTGCTCAACAAGATTTTTACCCATTTCGCTTCATGAAATTCATGCGCTAAAGCATACTGATAAATTGCTTCCAAGATTTTTCAAAGAGTTTCTTGATATCAATCTCTACCGAAGAATGTAATTGTGATGCTTTGCTGCTCGACTGCAAGTGCTCCTTTTATTATCCAACCGCTTACTCAATTGCAAAGTAAGTTTTCAACTAATTTCTGAAATGACATGTCCGTGCTTGGGCTTGGTTTCAAAATTTAATTACTTTTCTTAACAAATAACGATTATCAATCTCCTTTCTTTGCTGATGATTATTGTTGTTTCCTTTTCTTGCTGACATGAAAATATTCCTCAGAGGGTTCACTCTATTTATCCCTGACACTGACCAAGCATAGAGTAGAAAAATAGAAACAAGGTTTTGAAACCTCCTACACTTTGAGATCCACTAATTTGGGCGAGATTACCCTTTAAAACTTAGAATAATGAAATCACTAAATTATTCTAGTTTGTTATTGATGGAATTACAGGAAATGGTCACTATAACTTTTACTAAAACAGACCAGACTGAAAGTAAAGATTGATCTTAACAATGATAGTCATTTGATTGAATGAAAAATAGACCAGTGCTCAATCCTAGGGTATGGAGTCATCTATGAGTAGTTTTAACCAGCATGATTAGGGACAAAACTTAAGGCAATTACAGGATCTGACACAAACATAGATATACCTTCTATATCTACATCAGTACACTTAGCCAGATTAATCCATCAAATTCATTTTTTACCCTGAACTTTATTGAAATATCTCTAGGGTATTTTTATATTCTCTCCTTGAAAGAACCCTAGAAGTATTTCATAATCTGCCTAACAGATATATAAATTGAAAACATTCCTAGAACATTCAATTTAGACAAAATTCAGAGTGCTAAAATGAAGACAGAAAACCCATTAAATGCTTCAGAAACTGTGAACTGGATTTTATTCAAAATTCATCATCACTTATTACATTCAATAGACATTTCCCCAAAAAGACCTGATATATTGGTTTTCAAAACCAAAGTTTACAATTGACTTAGTATTCCTTTCAAACATAAAAATGACCATCTCTTTCCCAGTAGTCTTGGAATCCTTTTATAGCATAAGGATGCAACAAGCTACCGACATACTGGGAAAGTTTACAAAACTTTCGCAACAACTTTGCAATGAACTATAAACAAAATTTTGCAAACGAACATGGGTGGCAGCTTATTTGCAAAGCCTGACAAGGTTTGTTTTTTGTGGCTTAACAATATTTGATTCATCCTTTAAGCTTCACCTCCCATCTATTCACTTCTTTGATGGTGGGCCAATCAAAAGTCTTTTCTTCTTCTAGTCTAGCAACAGCTTCCACCCACTTGGCATCCATGGCAGTTCTGGCCTCAGACACAAATTTAGCCATGCCTCTTTCAACGTTGCAAAAGCCATCGATCAGTTCGTTGCAATACTCTGCATTTGTGTCCTTCTCTAGGTGTAGCTTTATATCTTGATTTCCCAATATGGCATCAAAACCAAATTCCCAATATGATTGTGCTTTCAACACCCCTGTTTCCTCATAAATCTTTGGGATCAATGGTGGACATTGATCACCAAACAGTTGCAACTTACTATTTATCAAATCAGATTTGCCATTCAAAAAGGCAAAGGTATCATTCAACTTATTTACCATATCAATGGTATCTGTTACTTTGTCTGGGAAATCATCACTGTATAACATAGCTTTTTTGATTTTATCTAAAACTCTTTCCTTCCCTGACCAAAGTTTGAAGGCGGGCTCTAGGAAAACCATAGCTTCTGCAGCTATCTTTGAGGCCTCTTGCAGGAATCCATATAATGTATATACTACATCAATTTTTTGCTTCAAAACATCAATCCTGTGCTGCAATATGAGCAACATGACAGACATAGAATTCATGCCATGTTCCTGTGATATATCCTTTGATTGTGTCTCTGCCAAAGCAGAGTCTTCCTTAGCACCTTTGACAACATCTGTCACAATATTGACTACCTCTTCAAGGATTGGAGTCTTTTGCTTTTTTCTTTCTTCCAATTCTTCTTTTAGTTTGGCAATCTCTTCTTCAAGTGTGTGGTTCTTGACCACTACTTCCTCATGTTTCTTTTCTAATGCCATCATTAGGCTAAAAGTTGTCTCATACCTCTTTGACAGGTCGTCAAATTTTGCCAAGTTCATAAATGAAACCTGTGTCATTAACTGAGCTATCTCAGTATCTGAAGTATTTTGCAGATTCCATATCATCTTGTCAGCTCTTTTTTCCTCCCTAATGGTCATGACCAAGGGTTTCTGTGTGGCTGGAGCTAATGACCATATGGCTAGGGTTTTGGATTTTGGGTCAAAACCTGATCCTTTTAAGGCATCATCCATTTCAAATTCTATTTTAAGCAAAGGATCTTCCTGCCTCCTAATTTGATTGATAATAAATGTGGACTGCAAGTCCCAACCAGGCATCAGCATCACACCACTATTTTGTACCAGCAGTCTGGCTTGTTCCACAGTGATTTGTTTAGTCTCAGGGTCATAATCACGAAGTGTCTGTATAATTTGTTCATTCTTATCTATACTTTCCTCCTCTGTAGTTATCTCTTGTCTCAAGCTTTTCTGTTTCAACTTAACCAATAAGGATTTGAACTCTTGAGACTTTATGAATTCATCATCCTTCATGAACTCATTTGCCATCATGACCCTTTCATCATCCTTTTCAAATAGAACCATTTGGTTATCTCCTTGGCCCTCAGCTTCTGGCTCCTTCTGCAATTGCCTTCTCAATTTCCTGAAATATTTACCATGCTCTGAGATCACGACTTTAGCCATGCCTTTTCTATCTTGCACCATTTTATGCTCTATTTTTTGTTTCTTCTTTGGTGGCTCTTTAGCTGAAGTAGCCTCTTCACCTGCTTCTTCTTCTTCATGTTGTTCTTCTCTTTGTTCTTCTTCTTCTTCTTGATGTTCCTCTTGGTACTCTTTATCATGCAAGACAATTTGAATAGGGGATCCTTTTCTTTGTGCATCTTCAACACTGAATTGAGGTACTTGTGACATCAAAGTTTCATATGATTGTAACATCTTCTCTACCCTCTCGAGATATGAGAGATCAGGAAAGAAACCAGAGAATGAGTTATCTGATTCTTTCCATTCTAATTCTTTTCTTAGGAGGTCATTCCACTTTCTTCTCCTATCCTAAACTTCTTGTCTATTCAATTTATTCCTCACAATATCTTCATCATCCAATGGCTCATGGTCTCTGATCTTGTGCCAAGGAGTCATCCTTTTTAAGGCTGTTTGTACAAAATTCTCAGGATCACAGAATCTGGCGATTGTAGTAGACATTCTGTATTGCTTTAAGAAGTCATTTATCGTATCAAACATCTTCTTCCCAATAGAGAAATCAAAAACCACCCATAGTCTGGGGATAAAGGTTCCCTTCTTATGCCCCTCCAGAAACTCCTTGTCTAACCAAGTAATTTTCCAGACAAATTCCAAGAAAGCAATCCTAGGAGGAACAAATTTGGGGAGAATGTGAGGAGGCTGAGTGCAGCCATATACTCTGATAATAGTTATGTAATCGAAGAAGAAGAAATCAGCCCAGTTGTGGGAGATGGGCCAATTAGGGACATACTCCCATGGTCTCAAAAATT